>CM065478.1:29735831-30296156 GCA_032873175.1 Leptopilina drosophilae
TCCTGGATTTGTGCGATTTTGAGCATTGTCTAATTTTGCTAAATCTTTACGTTTCATGACCCCCTGATTCCAAAAAAATGGTTTTTAGAAAAGTGTCTGTCTGTCTGTCCGTCTGTCTGTAGTCTGTCTGTAGAAAAATTTGTCTCCACGATAACTCGAATAAATTTTTATGAATCGACTTGAAATTTGGCACACTTTCTTAGTCCGTGAAAATGAAGCCTAAGTTCGTTGGGCTGCCAATTTCGTCAAAAAACAACAAAAATACAAAATTTTAAAATTTTCAAAATTTTGTTTTTTTGACATTTTTCAAAAAAATATTTTTTTTTATTTTTTTTCCTTAAAATATGCGCAAAAACAAACAACTTTTCCTTTCGACACTTTTTTGTACAACAAAAAAGTTATGATTTTTTGAAAAATTTGCAAATTTTCAAAAAAAAAATTTTTTTGACAATTTTCAAAAAAAAAATTTCTTTTATTTTTTTCCTTAAAATATGAGCAAAAACAAACAACTTTTCTGTTGAACACTTTTTTGTACAACAAAAAACAATTATAATTTTTTTTTATAAGTTTTTGGGCCTTAGGGTGCAGTCCCATGCTGAGCAGAAAACACAATGCAACGCAGAATTTTGTGAGTACAAGAATGATAGTCAGATATCACTACCCTTTTTACTCTCACTAAATGCTGCTTTGCGTTGTGTTTTCTGCTCAACATGGGACTGTACCCTTACGCAGCCAAACGGTAAAAAATTTTCTAGTCATAAATTCTTCACAGTATTAAAGTAAATTCTTAGGCATAATAGGATCTTTAACCGGAACCGTAATCGTGAGCTTAAGGGTGGTTTCCGATGGCAGCATCTTGCTTTGCGTTTTGTAACTAGACAATAAGTGCAAATAGAGCAAACACATATCTGTATCTCTCTCACAGTCATGGCCTAGTTACAAAACGCAACGCAAATCGCTACCATGGGACTCCAACCTAAGAATGAACATCCTGTATTAATTTTTAAACTAATGTTTAATCATTTTATTCTATTTACTAGGAATAACATTATTAAAAATCTTAATTTTTTAACTTGAGAATAAAAATATAACATATTTAACTTTAATTTGACAAGTTAAGAGTAACAAAGTAATAAAATCTGCAATTCTAAGCAGAATCATCGTAGTCCAAATTCGGACATGCATGAAAATAAATACATTGAAATGTGGTGTCCATCTTAGGGACTCGAAAGTGTCCATCTTAGGGTAAATGACACCATATTTTGAAACCCAGAAAAAAATTATATACAAACAAAATATTAATAAAATCATTTTAAAATATTATTATATGATAAGTAAATAATATTATAATGATAAAAACCTATCTAAAATCAAAGATTTAAATAACTTTATCTACTTGAGAAAAATCGGAAATAAAACTTTTTTTGAGAAAAAATTCAGGTGATATGCGCAGTAGAAAAAAACTGGTTTTATTTTTCAAATATGTATAAAAATCTTTGTCTATACAAACAACAAAAATAAAAAAATTGAGAAGACGCACTTTAAACAAAAATTTTATAGGAAATGTCCATCTTGGGGCCCTTTCCCCTACGTTATTTTTAAATTTTAATCAATTTTAAATATCCCACTAGAATAATGATTTATCGAAAGCAAAAATGTGGTGTGAACGATCAAATGTTTCTGCATGCATGCATCATGCAGATGCATTAAGGCCTATAAACCACCTTCACTTTATAGGCGCAATTGTAATTTTTTAGAATGTTTCTCATAATATTTGCCTGAGGCAAATATTAAAATATTTCAGCTTGAGGCTGCTTCTACAACAGCTTTTTTCCATCGAAATCAGTGTGAAAACGTTGCGCGCGCAAAAACCTGTTGTAGAAAGCCCCTTAAGGAGAGTCCAGAATAGAGAAGCTTTAAATTAAAACATATTTGATGAGAATGTAAACCTTAAAGTCGTAGTAACTTTAAGACAAGCAAATCTTTTAGCGACTTGATAAATCTATTTTGTTTCTAACACGTCTCTTAGTTGACTGAATTTAGGTCTAGACCACAATACCCTACTAAAAATCCCCGTACAATATCTTGTACAGGAAATTGTACAAGATCTTGAACAAGAAATATACCATTCTCAGCATAAGAAATTGAAACAAGTTCTTGTACAAGATATTGTACTCATACCATAGCGAAATATTATTTTGCGAGAAATCAATATATGTTATCTTAATTTCTTTAAATGACATTGCTAATAGGATTTTCCATACACAAGGAGAAGTAATAACAGGAACGCAAATAATATATAGCAATTGCAAACTACACCGAGCTAAGCGAACCGTTTGCGCGCGAAGCGCGACGACCAAAGTTTGCGCGCCCCGAGGCGCGCTGAAACTAGCGAGCGAAGCGAGCCCCCGCGCGAAGCTCGGATGAGAATGTGTCCGCCCGGAGGGCGGACAGATTTTTATTTATTTTTTCGTGCAGATTTCAACAAACATTCAAAAAATTATTGGAGTTCATCTTCATATTTTTTTTACGAAAAACTAAAATTTTTTTCGTTTTAGAAAAAAAGTGTGTACTTCCCCCTAGGTTTTCACAATTCTTGACATATTGGACTGCAGTTTGTCTTATTTTATGTAGTTTCGTATGTAGATTTCAGGAAAAATATAGCGAACATGATTGGATTTGATCTTCATATTTTTTTCAGCGAAAAACTCAAAGTTTTTAAAAATTTTGTCAAAAAAGCGTGTATTTCATTCTAGCGCCCACAGTTTTTTACCTAGAGATCTGAAAATTGAATCACTTTTGTGTTTTCACGTGTAGATTACAGGGAAAATATAGCGAACGTGATTGGGATTGATCTTTATAGAGTTTTCGACGAAAACCTAAATTTTTTTTCCAATTTTTGATAATAATTATACATATGGGCGATTCTACGTGAGATTTTAGTCGACCTCTTTAAATCGGCCAAAAATATTTTTTTTCTATTCTGTATCAAAAATAAACAGATACGTATTTTTTTATTTTTGTTTAATTGTCAAAATTTTCGAGTAATGAATTTTCGAAATTTTGCACTTTTAACCGTAGACCTATATTCAGTAGCTTATAAGTTCGAAAATATTGAGTTTAAAAAAAAGTTGTCAAAGAACGAAAGTTTTAGTTCTCTTTCGACTTTTAGGAAATGAAAACAAAAATTTTTTTTTTCACTTTTTATTAAAAAAATAAAAACAAATTATAAACAAATTAATTTTTTTTAACTTTGGGCATGATAAATTTTTAATTTTCTTTTTTCAAAACATACCTGTAAATTATAAGAAGGTTTTTGCAAAAAGTTTCAGAGTGGGCCTGACAAGTTTAATGGGTTAAAAAAGATAATTAAGCTGCCCGTGCAGGTCGCACGCCCACGGCGCAATATGATTTTTTTATAATTTACTATTAAAAATTGTCTAGAGCCTGCAAATTTAATAATAATCAAAATCCGATAAAATTTGTAGGGTCTAGACAATTTTTAATAGTAAGTTGTAAAAAAATCATATTGCGCCGCGGGCGTGCGACCTGCACGGGCAGCTTAATTATCTTTTTTAACCCATTAAACTTGTTAAACTCGAAAATTTTGACAATTAAAGAAAAATAAAAAAATACGTATTTGTTTTTTTTCGATACAGAATAGAAAAAAAATATTTTTGGCCGATTTTAAGAGGTCGACTAAAATCTCACGTGGAATCGCCCATATGCTAGTTCTCTCTATTCTTAACCTAGTGGACTGGCGTTATACATTTTTATTTATTTTTCGTGCAGATTTCAACAAACATACAGAAAACATTATTGGAGTTCATCTTCATATTTTTTTTGCGAAAAACTGGAAATTTTTTTTGATTTATGAAAAAAAGTGTGTATCCTCCCCTTGGTTTTCATAATTTTTGGCCTGGTCTACAGTTTTGCTTATGTTATGTCTTTTCTTGTGTAGATTTTAAGAAAAATACACCGAATATAAATGGATTTGATCTTAATATTTTTTCAGCAAAAAACTCAAAGTTTTTAAAAATTGCGCCAAAAAAGACTGATTTTTGCCCTAGCACCCACAGTTTTTTATCTCAAGAGATGAAAATTGATACACTTTTGTGTTTTCGCGTGCAGGTTACAATAAAAATAGTGTAGAAATAGTTATAAATTATCTTGATAAATTATTCGTTCATTATTTTAGCAAAAAAGTAGAAGTTTTAAAAGAGGGTACGGAAGCCTCGGTGTAAGTACGAGTTCTACTCGCACTTGTCCGGTTTTTTTTCTTCGCTTCGCTCTGCCAAAAATAAACATTTTTTTTCTGTGTATCAACGAATTGACTACCTTGGGAGATATTTAATTTCTCTCTCTTTGCATGAAAACGCGCAATGGTCATAGAAATTATGCAATAACGCGTCATCTCAAGGAGAGCCACACAACAGGATATAAACACAGTTGTGTTTATAACTACAGCTCTGCTCAGTTTCTTGCTCGTTTAGTCATTTTTTAATTAAATTCCAAATTTTATTTTCTCAAATTAAAGTCATAATAAAATTTCCTAAATATAAATTAAATAAATGGTAATTATATTTAATATTATTAAACATCACACCTCCAAACGGTACACAACAATCCGCAAAAATGGACCAACGAATTACATCTCCCACCAAAGACGCTAATAAAATTGTCAAAATCGATAAACAAACCGATTCTGAAACGCGTAACCACCCTCTACAACTAGGTACAATACCCAAAACATCAATTTACACAAATCGAGGAAGAAAGCCAAAAAACCCCAAAACACCTATAACAACAACGCAAATCAAACAATTTATTTCCCAAATCGACTTAATCACAGCAAATTTGCAACAACAAAATCGCGAATTTATAGAGCAAATGCACTATACATTTGCTCGACATTTAGAAGAATCGCGTGAGCAAATCCAACAATTGCACCTAGAAAGTCGTCGCGAAATAAAAATTAATTTATCATTTTCCGCCACATTGCCAACCGAACTGCCAGTGTAACGCGCAAGCATCTCAGCCAAATTGTCCGCCCGATGGAGTCTTGGTACGGAAATAGCAACCGTAATTATCCAGATAACTTCGGACATAATTCACAAAATAATTGCTACTTAAAAAACGAGAAGGACGCAAGGAGAGAATAAATCTTCCTGGCGAACCTGTTTACAATTTAGAAAAATCAATTAATGACAGAGATAAACAAATTCCGACAACCAGTTGCCATAATAATGCTGATGAATCCACGTGTCTTCCCCGAAATGCATTAGCGCTGCACAACGCGCATGCCGGTGGGAATTTCACTAGCGATTTCGAAAGCGACTATGACGACTGTTACTACTCGGAATCCGAAACTAAATACTCGGCTTCTGACTCTGTTAAAAAACCTCCCCCCACAAATCCTACACGATAACCCGGTTCGAGCATTTCCTCACTATCGTTATCGTCTTCGAATAATTTTCCAAACCACTCATTCGCGTTAGAAAATATATTCAAAGATAAAATATTCAAAGGGCCCGCATTGCCCTCACCGTCTTAAGAACGTCATATTATTTCAACTACGGTTACAATAGGAAATCATAATTTTCCTGCTCTCCTTGACACTGGCAGTGATTTTCATGTCAGGACAATCGTTTGATAAAATAAAACCAGTTTTGAAAGGTGAACCCGTTCACGATAAGATAACACGCGCTGGCGTACAGCTCACACACCGCGACCATGTGGCCACGTCCCGTTATCCAGCAAGGTTTAAAATTCAAATAAACGACTGTTATGGTAAACTTTGGTTTGCAGTCCTTGATGGACTCACCACTCCCATCATTTTAGGTACGGATTTTTTAACCACGTAGAAAATCATAATTGACGCCACTAGGTATTATTTACTGAACTCAAAGTTCAGTAAATAATACGCGTAACTGCCTAAATTCAATTCAATTAATTAAATTAATAACAGATCAGAGAAAAACTCTCAATGAATTTTTTAGACGAAAAATTGTCTAAATTCACCGCGGGAACAGGCGTCACAAATTTAACTTCGCACGTTATCAAGTTAATAGACCCGACTCCTTTCAAAATGAAACCATATCGTTGTAGTATGGAAGCGAATAAAATTATCGATAAACAAGTAGATAAATATATGGAGAAAAATTTTATGTTTCGAAGTAACGGTCGTTTCGCCAGCCCTGTAGTATTAACATACCGTAAGGACGGCAGGCCTAGAATCTGCATGGCTACCGTAAGCTAAACAAAAATACGAAAAATTTAGCTTATCCCTTACCCCGTAGGGACTCAACACTAGACGCGTTATAAGGTGCTAATATTATTAGTATGATAGATCTCACCAACGCTTTCCACCACATTCCTATCGATCCTAAGTCACGAGAATACACAACCTTTGTTATTCCAGGACGAGGACAATTTGAATGGGTAAGGATGCCCTTCGGTTTGACAAACGCGCCGGACACGTTTCAAGAGTTAACAGACCGGTTAAAAAAAAATTCGTCGAATACGTTTGAAAAAACCATTTTCCTGAACGGTATATCGATTAAGTTCACGCTTATCTAGATGACTGGATAATCATCTCTAGGACGTTTGAAGAGCATATCTTGTTGCTAGACATTGTTTTCACAATTCTTCAAGATGCAGGCTTGTCGATAAACAGAGAAAAATCTCATTTTGCAAAGCCTTCCGTAGAATATCTCGATCTACGATCTCGACCTGCGTAATGGAGTACGTGTACAAGGCCCGCTCAATAAATTAGCAAGCTCCAAGATCCCATGGGAACGGACTGACGAACAAGCAAACGTGTTTCAAGAAGTGAAAGAAGCATTGAATAATTCTCTAACCTTAAACGCGCCGCGTCCTCAATTACTGTAATTCTTGTACACGGACGCGAGCGATACAGGGATTGGAGCGATCCTCACGCAAAAGAGCGGAGATCGCGAATATCTAATTACGTGTGTAAGCAGACCACTCAGAGGTGCAGAATTGAACTACACTACTACTGAGAACGAATGTTTGGCCGTAATTTTCGCGGTTAAGAAACTTCGTTGTTATCACGAAGCCACTGAGTTCACAGTCATTACTGACCACTCAAGTTTAATTTGGCTTCAAGGTATTAAAGACCCGCGTGGGAGGCTTGCTCGATGGGCTTTAGAATTATTGTCCAATCGCGTGAAAATCGAGCATTGAAAAGGTACTACGAACGAGGCACCGGACACTTTGCCACGCCTCTACGAAGATTTTTCAGAAGACACGCCCCCCTCACAGCTACTACTTTCTCGTAATATGTCATGGTACGACGAGATGATAACACGTGTCCAAAACAATCCCATGCGTCACCAGAAATACAGACTCAATAGTAACAACACACTATACTATTACAAACCAAATCACCTTAAAGAATGCATTGGCGATAACAATGCATGGGAATAGTATATTTCGATACAAGGTGCCAAGTGAGCAATGGGCATACGCTCACGCGGCACCGTGTATCGAACAATATTTTTCTTTATAAGTGCAGGCATAACCTCGTTTGGTAAGCACTTGCAGTAGTTCAAAATGTCCGATTGCCTTACAGTGCGAACAAACGATGCGCAAAATATTTTGCCCACCGCTACACTGTGAGCAAAATGTTTTGCGCATCGGTTGGTCGGACTGTAGGGAATCGGCCATTTTGGAGTGCTGCCATTGGTTGCCAAACGAGGGTTTTGCATGTACGTATAAAGAAAAAGGTTTTACGCTAAACAAAAATAATTCCGATAATCAAGAAATATCACGACACTCCTCAATCAGCCCACCAAGGAATTAATAAAACATATTTACTGATCCTTAAGCATTATTATTGGCCCGGTATGTGCGAAGACGTGAAAAGGTACATCAACAAGTGCGAAACTTGCATTAAATGCAAATTTAAAAATTCGCCGCCACAAGGCCTAATGTACCCATGTGAATTTTCCGAACCTTGGGATATTGTTTTGTTAGACATTGTAGGCTCATTACCTCGGTCAAAAACAGGGAAATCATTATCAAAAGCCGACGGCCCTAAAATATTAAAATCTTTAAATACCTTAATAAATAAATTGGGTACACCGAAAACGTTTATTAGGGGAGAGTCTCCAGTTGTGAGACATCTCCAGTCACGCTGCGCCTGAACCAGACTCAACCCAAAAGTCCTTGCGCAATAACTTTTCTTTTTTACTGTAAAAGTGTAAGTAAAATAGAAGCCGTTCCCGTAAAAATTAAAATTATCACCAGAGCCGTTTTTTAGAATTATCCATTTGAAAATTTGTGCAATCGAAAAACAATTTTTTTCTTTAAATAGAGCGGATAGAAGTTTATTTTTGTATTATTTAAAATAATGGTTATTAGAATAGTAGGTGTCTAGCAATTTGGAATATCCGAGAATGTAATGAAAAATCTCGGATATTTTAAAAAATGTTCGGAATCCCTTAATATTTTAGTATTACAGTTGTTGATCATTGAAAGAATTCTATGAATTTAAAAATGACAGTCTACTGTCTTAAAGACAGTACTCCTTGAAGGTATAAGAGGAGAAAAACAAATGAATCTACATTAATTTATTGCTCTGCTAACTTCGTTCCATGTGAAATTAATTTTGACAAGACACTCGTATATTATTTCTTTTGTGGTAAAAGTTTAAAAAAATGTCTAAAGAACGTGAACTAACGCATGACGAAAATCGATTAAAAGTATGTTTGTTATGTTTTTGCAAAAAGAAAAAGATGTTTCCTATAACAGAGAATCTAAAAAGTAAGATTGAAAACCTGTATGAAAACTATAGTGATGATAACCTTATACCTGGAGCGATGTGTAGTACATGTAGAAGAGACATATATCGAAAAAAGCCTGATGAAAATACAAAACAACAATTGCCAAATTTATCAGTGTTTATACAGCCGCAAACTAGATCTAAAGATGGGGTGAAATGCAATTGTAAAGTTTGCGAAATAGCTACAAGTGCACCTGACAACATTTCTACATGTAATAGTATCACAGCATCGAGTAAGTATTAAGGATTTTGGAAAAATAAAATTCGCTGCAGTAAGTGTTTTTCCATAATTGAGAAAGGAATACCCCACGCTTGCAATGATCGTTCACTGTTACAAACATTATCAACATGTGTAAAAAATTTGCCTTCTACCAAACAAAGTCAATTAGTTTCAATGGTTCTTAAAGAGAAAATATCTGAAAATGGGTCTTCCAGATTAAGTTTATGTCAAAATCGCGGTGGACAGCCATTACGAATCAAAGAAGGTACAGACAAAAAAAGGTTTCGAACAATCTCTAATTTCTGTAAAGGATTTTTCGAAAATTAAGACAGATTTGAATCTAAGTAATCGAGCAGTGTTTGGGATTGCATCTGCTTTACGTACTGCTACAAAAGGAAAAATCAATAAAAAAATCGAAACTTGCGCAAGAGACTCACATAGTGGACGATTTTTTCAATTACAAAGAATTTTCATTTGTGAATAAGAAATCTAATATTTCTTTAGACGCTAGTGAGTCAAGCGTGTATTGCAAAGATGTTTCAGGGTTTAATTTATTTATTACCAATCAAAGGCAAACAGGCCAAGGTTTAATTGGTAGCAAAAACAATCAGATTCTAAAATTAGGAATGGATGGTGGTGGAGGTTTTTTAAAGGTTTGCCTTTCCATTAAAAAAAAAATTAGCTTGAGCAGCACAATGAGAATGAACGTCATAAGTACGAAGAAGATATTTCTGCAAAAAAATTAAAGGGCAGTGGAGTGAAGAAATTATTTTTGCTAGCTATTTCTCCATGTACGCAAGACAACTACAAAAATGTTTGGCAATTGTGGTCGGTTAGGATCTTAATACTTTTGAATGTACAATAGCAACTGATTTTAAGATAGCAAACATACTAGCAGGAATAATGTCGCATAGTAGTACGTACAGAACTATTGAAAATACCTTTAAAAAATTATGAAGCATGGATCAAAGCAGGTGCTTCAAAAACTAATGTAAAAAAATTCAAAAATTAAAGCTTTGGGTGCAAGAAGGGCGTATAACAAAAAACGATAAATAAAGATATTTCAAGTTAAAGTTTTAAACTTTAATTGCCCAAAAACTGTACATTCAAATCAAATAAACTTCCTTTTAATTAATTAGTCTTTATTAAGCTATCAAATGCAATTTTAAAATTAAGAGAAAGTTGCAATTAACTATTTAATAATAATCTTCTTCAAAACTAATTTACACGCCCTTTTTGCACCCAGCCACTCGCCAAACCATATAATGTTTTAGGCGTTAGTGAAGTTTTAAGTTTAAACTCATGATAACTTTAACTTATGAATATTTCTAGATTTATATTGTGATTTTCTTTATTTTTAACATATAATTAAGCCTTAAATCATTTCTAATTCTAAAAAAATGGACATTTTCAATGAAAATTTTTTTTAACCAAATTTTTTTAATGAAGTGTCGATTTCCTCTTGTTTTTACACGCAAATTCTATTTAAAAACATTTTAAATTACAAAATTATGTGACATTCACGCAGATTTTTATTCATAGCATCGTCAAAAAGTCTCATATCGAAATAAATTTTTTGTAATATGAACTAGAAGATATTGTAATAATTTTCATTCAATAACACAGGCACACAAAAAAAAAGTTGTCTGTTCATTGAACCAGACATACATATCTTATAGTAATTTTGCCCGCTGAAAACGAATCTGAAGTCAGAATTGCTCCATCACCCTCAGTTTTTTTTAAATCGACAAAACTACCCTTAAATTCAAATTTTAAAGTAAAAAAAATTGAATAACAGATTTCTCTCTAAAACAAAACAATAAATTTATCTACTTTTGCTACAACAACTCAGAAACAATGTCAACATTGTTTAAACACCCTTTGTTTTTTATTAAATCGAAAAAACTACCCCTAAAATGTAAAAATTCAAAATTATAATAGAAAAACCCACATTGTTTTTCAAAACAGAACAAGACATTTATGTACTTCACTTTCAAAATTTCAAAAGCAATATCAATATTACTTTACCATTCCCTGTGTTTTTAAATTTAAAAAACCACCCCTAATATGTAAAAATTCAAAATGTATAATAAAAAAAATTAAAAACCACATTGTTTTTTTAAAATAGAACAATAAATTTATGTACTTCTCTTTCGACAACTCAAAAGCAATGTCAAAATTACTGCATCCCTCTCTGTTTTTTTATTTGAAAAACCTACCCTTAAATTCATAAAATAAAACTTTAAACTAAAAAAATGAAAAACCACATTGTTTTTTAAAATAGAATAATAAATTTATGTACTTCTTTTTTAACAACTCAAAAGCATTATCAAATATGAAAAATTTAAATTCAATTTTAAATATTTTAATATAACTTTACTAAATTCTACATATATTTTTTTAAAGTTTCGTATTTTTTATATTAAAATTTCGGTTTGTTGCACTTTTTCCCCAAATTATAAAATACTTTCACAAATATACATTTTCATTCAGTGTACATATTAGGGGTAGTTATTTCAATTTGAAAAAATAAAGGGTGATTGAGCAATTTTGATAATGATTTTGAGTTGTTAAAAAAGAAGTACATAAGTTTATTGTTCTATTTTGAAAAACGTTATTTGAAAACCACTATTTTGAAAAACAATGTGGTTTTCAATTTTTTTACTTTAAACTTTTATTTTGTGAATTTAAGGGTTGGTTTTTCAATTTAAAAAAAACAGAGGGTGATGGAGCAATTTTGACATTGCTTTTGAGTTGTCGAAAGAGAAGTACATAAATTTATTATTCTATTTTAAAAAACAATGTGGTTTTTCATTTTTTTAGTTTAAAGTTTTATTTTATGAATTTAAGGGTAGGTTTTTCAAATAAAAAAACAGAGAGGGATGGAGTAATTTTGACATTGCTTTTAAATTGTCGAAAGAGAAGTACATAAATTTATTGTTCTATTTTAAAAAAACAATGTGGTTTTTAATTTTTTTTTATTATACATTTTGAATTTTTACATATTAGGGGTGGTTTTTTAAATTTAAAAACACAGGGAATGGTAAAGTAATATTGATATTGCTTTTGAAATTTTGAAAGAGAAGTACATAAATGTCTTGTTCTGTTTTGAAAAACAATGTGGGTTTTTCTATTATAATTTTGAATTTTTACATTTTAGGGGTAGTTTTTTCGATTTAATAAAAAACAAAGGGTGTTTAAACAATGTTGACATTGTTTCTGAGTTGTTGTAGCAAAAGTAGATAAATTTATTGTTTTGTTTTAGAGAGAAATCTGTTATTCAATTTTTTTACTTTAAAATTTGAATTTAAGGGTAGTTTTGTCGATTTAAAAAAAACTGAGGGTGATGGAGCAATTCTGACTTCAGATTCGTTTTCAGCGGGCAAAATTACTATAAGATATGTATGTCTGGTTCAATGAACAGACAACTTTTTTTTGTGCCTGTGTAATATCAAAACGGGCGTTATCCGCCTAACGCACTTCTTGCACCCAACGCTTCAATTGTGTTCATCCACCCATGTTTAACGCAAGTAAAAGTAGGGGAGAGGGCCCTAAGGTGGTCATCCATCTTTTGAACGACTGTAGATTTCAAATGGAATTATAAATAAAGGTCAATAATACGGCGTTTGAAGCTTTATCATATTACCTAACTTCCTATCATAAAGTTTTTTTCATTTCATTTATAAAAAAAAGTTATGTCATTTTTTAAAAAAAGTTGAAAATTCGACTTTTAAAAAAGTGGCCCCAAGGTGGTTACCATACAAAAATTCACTAAAAAAGTTATTAAAAAATTTTAAAAACGTAGTATTAAGTTGTTTATTTAATATTAATTATTTTTCAGGATCACAGAAACATATTACATATTTTTTTGCACTTTGTCCTTTCGTCAAAAATGATACTTTTTGTGTATGCATTAGACACGTGAAATTTTGAAAATAATTCTATTTCATTATTATTCATCATAAAACTTAAAAATTGATAAAATTCACATTCACAGTGATAAATGTTGATAAATATAGCGCATAAACACATTTTCATAAAAAAACAAAAGTGACCACCTTGTGGACAAAAAAGTGTCCACCTTAGGGCCAAGACACAATTTTTTAAACGTTAATGAAAAAAATTTTTAAAGCACAATATTAATTGTATTCATTTGGAATATTATTGTACGATATATAAAGATAAATATAACGATTTTTACTAATTTAAAATGGTTAATTTCGATGGTTTTAACACCCTGAGAAAAAAATTTCTCGATCATTTAAAAATAGAAATTTTACAACGTTTACGTTACAAAAAGACTCATACAACTATTTACCTCAAAACTTCACTAAAATCTTTGTCTTCTCAAATAATAACATTAACAGAAAACATTTGAAGATACTAAATAATGTACAAAAATTTTCTTAGGGTGACCACCTTAGGGCCCTGACCACCTTGGAGCCCTCTCCCCTACAAAATTTATCGAGATCATTCCTCCACCCGAGCTACATTTAATGATTGGCGTTGTCAATACTTTATATTCATATATGCTAAAAGAATTTGAGATAGAATCGTTAGCGTCGGCAATCGCGTGTCATGTTCAACTTGAAATGACTCATGGTAGTCCAGCTTATAAAGGCAACTGATGCAAAAAAAACTATTAGACAATGTTGACATTTTGTGTTCGCAACGTAACATTGGAATCCTAAAATATGTGAGAGTTTTTGACGACTTTAAAAATATAGTTACTTCGTGCTTTGGAAAAAAAATTAAATTCAGAATATGAAGTTTGCATAAAAGCTTTCAAAACAAGTTACTTGTTTTTAGGTATTTCAGTTACTCCGAAAATACACGCAGTTTTCTTCCGCGTTAGTCAGTTTTGCGAAATTAAAAATATGGGTCTAAGTTTCTTTAGCGAACAAGCTGTAGTCAGTACATCAAGATTTTCAAAAAATTATGGAGCAACACAAAGTTGCAAAAATTCACTTTGAATATTTTGACAAGCTTTTACGAGCTACTTGTCCATATAACAGTCTACACATTAAAGAAAGTGTTTTAAAAATTCTATTAAATGCATTAATTTTGTTATAATTGTATTAAAAATGATATTAAATGGGAGAAAATATGAATTAAACGTATTTGAAATCAGAAAAACCTTAAACTTTTTATTTTTCCCTGTACCTTAATAATTATATTAGTTAAATTTAAGTTGAAAGAAACAAAATAATAAATAAATATACCAATGTTTATTAAAACAATTTTTAAATATTATAATGTGTAAGGTAATTTCGATCGCACAAATTCAAATGGACATTTCTAAAATCGGCTCCGACGATTATTTTAAGTTTCACAGGAAAAGCTTCTAGTTTGCTTATGCTTTCACAGTAAAAACGAAAAGTTACTACGCAAAGACTTTTGGGTTGAGTCTGGTTCAGGCGCACCGTGTAGTTGTGAGACAGTCAATTTTTTTTAACATGCAATATTAAAAAGCCGATTAGTTTAAATAAAAACATTTCTTTTTAAATGAGCTAACTTTTTCGTGTACGCCGAAATGGATATATAAACTGTTTTTGTTAAATACCAATACTGGGTGTGATATTCGACAAAAAAGCGTTTTGTCAATAAATGCAAAGTACTTTTTTCTAAGTTAATTAATTGGAAACGGTAAATGTAATGCATTTTCTTTTAGTGTTTTCCCTATATTTTGTGATGCAATATTGCATTGTTCCAATGTTCGGTTGAAAATAATTTAATTTTCCTTTTTCAAAATAGCGTCAATTTCTGGGTGTGAGACACAGCATATCACCAGTTGTGATACAGTCTCGACAGCCATTTGGGCAGCATAAAAAATACGACTTTGCAGGCATACTATTTAAATATTGTTTTGATTTTTTTACTAGTATTTTTGGGCATGTCAAGTGGAAAAAAGTCAATTGATTCTGAAGAAATCAATTTTAATGGTCTTGTCGAAGCTATTTAATTGTGTTTATTTGATAGTCATATTTTGGCGATTAAATATTATTATTTAATATATAATAATATATATTATTAATATATTTAATAATTTCTACTAAACATAACGTTTTATATCAAACTTATTAAAGTTTAGCTATTTTTAATGAGTGTCTCACAACTGGAGACATTTTTTTAAAGCGATGTGCTCCGAAAATGTATCGTAAAATTTTTTGAGTTCATCGAAACACTATACTTTCTTTTAATAAAAGTTGCGTATTTCTGTTACCTCTCGAACGGTGTATTTTATTAAAATTTCGTTTACCCGTTTACAATTTACGGGTCAAAAATAGAACCCGTCTCACAACTGGAGACTCTCCCCTACGGATAATGGAACGGAGTTCGTACACGGTACGGTTTCGAAATTTTTATTATAAATCGGATCTGTTCAACGAACCACACTTGTATATCATCCGCAATCTAACCTGGTCGAACGCGTTAATCGTAATATCAAAACAATGATCGCAAGTCTTCTCGGCGATAATCACCGCGAGTGGGACATCTTCTTAGAAGAAATACAATTCGCGTATAATACTACGGTACACACCTCTCTAGAAGTTACAACCGCGTTTTTAAATTTCGCCTGTGAGCCGAGACGTATTGGTGAACAAATAGTTGACGTTAAAACAGACTTGACTTCGAACAATAACTTCACTGACTGGTTAGAACGCGTAAAACGAATAGACGCAATCCGTACGAAAGTCGAATAATTTATGACTAAAGCTGTCAAGAAACAGAGCACAAATTATAATAAAAATCGACAAGAAAATATTAACCTTGAGCTTGGAGATTACGTGTTCTACCAGAATAATACCTTGTCTAACGCAGCTCGCTCTTTCAGTTCTAAACTAGCACCGCGTTACAAAGGACCAGCGAGAGTAATTGAAAAGTTAACTACCATAGTAGTCATTATCTTAGGTCGCATACTATGATGTAACCATTTTTCAAATAACCAAATAACACGTCACATCTCCCTCCCACGGCGGAGATTAACATCGTACGCCTCCAACTGACGTCAACCAACTCCAGCCCCGGCGATTCGATTCCAACTCCACCAGAGGAAGCTTCAGGATTTATCCTTATACGTAAAGAGGAATTACAAGGGTTACTTTCTTCTCTCGAGTCCACCAATGTAAGGCTTAGAGAAGCCCTCCAACACGTAAATGACCTCCAGAAGGAACAAAACGAGTTAATATCAACCCAACGTGGAAAAGATACCTCCAACGAGGGGTTGGTTCAAGCTCTGTTGGAACAATTTCGTGAACGCCAAAGCATTTATAAAAAGATGGAAGACATTCAAACCATGTTGCAGGAGCCCCGAAAAAAGGTAGAGGAACTCCAAGCGGAACTGGCAGCGTTCAATCACGATTGGGACAATTTGGTCGCGGACTACGACAGAATCGAACCAGTGGCCATGCTGAGTAAACGCTACAAAGATTATTTCGCCCAAAAGTTAAGCGAGATGTATCTCGCCTAAGCCCAGCTACGTAAACCAGCATTAAGGCCTAAACCACCTCCAAGTTTTCTCAACAGCGGTGCGATGGGACACCTCCACTACTCCTGCCCGCTTGAGTACAACGGCAAATTCTGCCAAGAATGCACCTGCACGGATTTATCCACGCGTGATTGTCCCTGGCCGCATTTTACTTACGCAAAGCCTAGTTTACCTGAGTACCTTAAATGCAAGAGGTGCCGGTCACCACATAACATGCCTGATCCGCACTAATCCCTGTGCCGCCAAAAACTTGTAGAAAATGCCATTGCCACGCGAAGAAAGGTAGCTAAAGAAATTGAAGCCGAACACAACCGTCAACGCTTCATAACGACTAACGTGCGACCTTCAGGATCGCCCCGAACATGTTTAGTACGACCACCAGTACCCTCAGAAGTTTCCACCCTAAGACCATTAGGACCGACAATAGAAGCTTCACGACCCTTATGCAGCTCTTCTGAAGGAGATACAGAATCGGTGCTCTCCCAACTCGCTGTTAACGACCAGCGAAATACCGACGAGAAAGGAAAAGAAATTGAGGCTACATCGCCCAAAGGTACAAAAAAAGAGGACAGTTCTCCGCTAAGCCCTTAAGAACCGTGTAGATCAACGACATTATAGGTCGTTTTCGGCATGTTCAAGGATCATGATTCGGATCACTTTTCGTATGCTATGATTGGTTACTTAGTTTGACATCGAGGTGTAATGATGTGGACTGTCGATTATTGTCCGGTACACACCATTAAAACTCGGCTGTAGAGAAGCGGCGGCAGAGGGGGAATAGGTGAAAAATAATGTAAAAATTTCTCATTTCATACCGATTAAAACCTTTAGAAATCGACAGTTGACATCTACACGAGTGTAAAAATGTGCGTCTGGGAGTTCTGGGGTGGGACAAAGTACGTCTGGCAAAGGGGTAAACACGTAAAAAAATCGAAAAAATTTTTTGATTTCATACCGATTAAAACCATTAAAAATGGAAAGTCTACATTCAAACAAATCTAAAAGTCAATCCTCTAAACTAAATGCATATTTTCCTCTTATATATGGTATAAAAATTAATAATCTTCACTTAAGAGGATTTTTCTCTCTCTCTAATTATTTGCTAATTACGATTATGAACTTATGAAGGAAAGTTAATTTGATGCACTGAATTAAATGTTTTTAATTAAATAAATATAATTAATAACTAATAGTTGATTACTTAAATTTATTAATACATTTATTCCTTTATTTATTTGATTTGAATTCAATGTTTCTGTCATTTGAACATCAAAAAATTGTTTTTTTCTATTATTAACCACCGGAGAATAAAAATAATATTCATTAAATTGGAATATTTTCTTTTGGAGAGGAAGACTTTAGAGGATATTAGAAGAGGATTTTCCCTCTAACTATAAGATTACTTTTTTAGGTTGCACGAAATTAGAAGAATTAATCAATTTTTTTCAAAATGTCTTAGGAGATAAATCTCTCAAAAATATAAAATAATATTTATTTACATATCAGTCGACGCAGAATTTAATAGGCTTTCAAACATAATATTTTTTGTTTAAACCAAAACAGAAAATCCATTATAATTAAATATAATTATTCAAATAAAGAATACTTTTGAATAAAAGCAGTAAATATTTTCTATATATTGGGATTAAACTTATAAACTAATTTCAATTACAAAATCATCTTAAATTATTTTGGTATTTGAATTAATTATAATGTTTAAGTGTATAATAATAAACTATGTTAATTTAATTTCAGTAGCAATTTTCCTTAGCTCATTCGTCGTTCGTACTTACAATTTCTGACGGTGTATTTTATTTTAAAATTTATTTATTGTTAATTTTTCTACTATCCTATAATTTTTTGTTATAAATAGAATTATATTTATATTATAAAAATTTTTAATTATAAATAATATTTAAATAATTAATATAATTATAAGGGTGTTCAGCGGTCAGGGAATGTCAGAGAATTTTAATAAAAAACTTTGTGAAAATGATTTTAATATTATCTAATGGAAACGCAGCTTTTGAAGTGGTTTTTGAATAAACAAAGAATGTCTGGCACAAAATCAATTGGAAAAAAGCAGTATTTTAATTTAGGTATTATAATTAAATTATTTTATTTTTTTAGATTTCATGTGTGTAATATTTTGTTTACAACAGAAGATAAATAAAGTGTTTAAGTTCACCATCATAAAATTACATTAATATTTACCAGCTGATACAATTTTTTTTGTTAAAGATTTGTTATAAAGAAGAGAGAAGGAAGGGCAGGGAAGAGTCAAGGGAAAGTCAGGGAATTTTTTCTTAGTACTTGCAGGACACCCTGAATTAATTATAAAATAAATATATGTATTTTATAAGTAAATAAAATTTATTTTTGAATAAATATCAAAAACCGTTTCGAAATTTTAGTTTAGTTTTAGTTCCTGACTTTCAGTTTTCGTTATTTTAAACTGATTTTCAGTTTAATTCCACTGATTCAAATCGCGAGAATAAAGTCACCGATTCTTAGTCAAATTTCACTAATATTAAATAGTAATTTCACTGATTTTGATTAAAAGAGTAAATTTAATTAAAATTAGGCCTAATTTTTGATTATTTTGTTCGTATTATTTCATGTAATAAATGTTTTTTATAATAAATAAAATATGATAATTTACTTTTTATAAATATGTCTATTTTTTATAAATTATGTTTAATTATTTGATTTTTTAATTATGTTTTGAAAATTAATTTGTCATCGCCAAACTTTAAACAACGTTGGCGCGCATTTGACGTCTAGTATACGTTTAAAGTACACCTTGTTATAAACAGTTATTACTCGAGAACAATTGTACAGTTGAACAAGCAAGATTTGATGAAGTTTGTCAACATATTTGAAATTGTTTATGGAGTATATCTTTCAAAATTTATAGCGTTAAGGGGATCCCACATACCGACAATGCAGATCTAAAATGGTTAAAAATCTGCAACGACCGTTTCTTGGAAAATATAAGATATTATGGCCTATAAATTTGACAAACTCACTTTTTAACATAAATACGCAGGATGAGTATTTTATTTGTTGTAATTATTGAAAAAAAATTATTCATAAAAAGTTAAATATCAGCAGTTTCCAACAGCCAAAACTGCAACGACCTTTTCTTGAAAACAACAAAATCAAAATAACTTTTCCATTTGACAAACTTAATTTCAATAAAAAATACACATAATAAGATTCATTCTATATGAAAACAAGAATATAAAACTTTAATTTATGTAAACTATTTTGTATAGCAATTTGCAACAAGAAGAACACATCTGACAGATGTTTAGTGATACATAGAACCAAGAGATGGCGCCAAAGGTACCAAAACTGACAAATTTTCATTATTTTTAACTTTAAATTAACAACAATGAGACATAGTGTCTTCTTTTCGAGTGAAAATTCATTAGTGATAAAAGATACACAATGGGAGAAATATATTTTGTTCAAATTGTTAAAGAAAAACTAATGTTAGTAAATTAAATATCATGTGCTACCAAACAGCTGTCACTTATACACTTTGGGAAAAATAAACTTTTTATTTATTTCTGAATGGCAAATGAGTCTCATCCTGCGTATTTTCCTACCAAACTAAGTTTCGCAAATGGAAGAATTATTTTGTTTCGTTGTTTTCGAGAAATGGTCGTTGCAGTTTGAGCTTTTGTCAAAAGACCTGTTACAGGAAAACACTTCATATTTAATTTTTTATAAATAATTTTTTTTCATTAATTACAACAAATAAAATACTCATCCTGCGTATTTATGTTAAAAAGTGAGTTTGTCAAATTTATAGGCCATAATATCTTATATTTTCCAAGAAACGGTCGTTGCAGATTTTTAGCCATTTTAGATCTGCATTGTCGGTATGTGGGATCCCCTTAAACACTTTTTTAAATGTATTGAATACTGTGGCCCCGCTTGGGCGACATCAACTTTTCCGTCAGAAAATGCGATATATTTCTTAAAGCAATGTGTGCACGGTCCAAATGTCTTTATGAGCAAATGTCAAAAAAGTCGTTGAAAAAAAAGGTTTTTCAAAGTATTGTTCCTGAAATTACTAAAACTCAAAGTATTATAGAATTTTGTGATTCACTCTTCTCATAAAACGAAGTACAATCCATTTCTCGAGTTAATGATGTAGTATTAATTGGGCCAGGAAAACTGGATACTTCTTACTGCTAACAGGTTCTGACATTCAAACGATGTATTTATTCAAAAATGACAATTAATACAGAAAATTATGATAAATATTTTAAGACCAAAAATTCTGTGTTTCGCCTTGACAACAATGAATTTGTACAAGTATTAAATTTACTACTTTTTGACAATGAAGCATACGCAGAAGTTATGTACTTTAGAGTAATTAATTTCATTTCTCGTAATTCTAAGCAAGTTATTAATCTTCCACAAATCGATAATATCAAAATATTAGGGGAGACCGGGGCTAAACCTGACACGGGGCTGAACCAGACAAGTCAAATATTTCCGAAACCGTGAAGAATTTCAAATCGTGTAAATAACCTATGAACGCGCAATTTCGTGATGCATATGCTGCATGAGGTTTTAGGGACGTGTCATTTTTCTTGTAATCATAGTTGCCGTTAATATGTGAAAATGGCATTTCTTGAGGTAAAAGTAAAAAAATTTTTTCTTCATTTTTTTGGGTTTTTATCGTTAAAATTAAAGTGCAAATATCATACGGCCATTTTGCTTTTAGCTCAAGGTGTACTGAGTTTAGTAGAAAAAAAGTTTAATGGAAAACATTAAGAAGAAAAAATATATTGCAGGTTAATTATTAGTTGACGGTGTGGAGTTGAATCGGACATCGTGGTTAAAAACAACCAAATCTTTGAATTCTTTAATTTATTTTATATTAATTAACTATTTTATATTATATTCTTTGCTTAGAACCACTTTATAAATAAATAAATAAAGAATTTATTTTAAAACTCGAATTCGCAAGCTAGTTGCTGCAAACAGACAAGCCTGAAAACTGTAATTCATTTTATATTATAATTATTACCGATTTTACATATTATATTATATCCTTTGTATAGAAATATTTTCAAATAAATAAAACAAGAATTGATTTGACTTTTTTACTAAAAAAAAGAAAATTTTGAGATAGTCACCTTCGAAGCAATATATCTCTAAAGATATTGTACTTTTTTTAAATCGAACAAGTGTAATTTTTAGGTGAAGTTACAAGCTTCAAAACGGTATATTACATTTTAGCAAAAAGTATGTCTTTGTGTGAGTTTTCTGGTCAAAGACCAAATCCGTTCGGTTTAGCCCCGGTCTCCCCTACAGTTGTTTGAAGTTGAAGAGCGAATGAAAATCACAAAACTTATTTCTTTTACAGAGTTTAAAGAAAAGTGTACTATAATTGTTTTAGAAAAATCATATATTTCTATAATGCCAAACACCATCGAAATACAGTAACTATAATTGATTATTTTAAAAAAATTATGAACATTACTTTACTACAGACTAAAATAATAAAACTTGTGTTACTTTTTGACGTAGAATGAAAATAATCACCTTTTTGTAATTTATAAAAGTCATTTTTACGTTAAAAACAAATTTATTAAATTTTTTAATTATTTACTTTAGAAAAGCAATGTTTTACTTAAATAGTTGATAAATCGTTCGAATTTCTTCTTTATAAATAAAGCACTAAAATTGTAATTTTTTTCTCTTCTTTTTAAAGTAATTTGAAACTTATGCATTTCATAAAATTAATTATCTGCACATGAAAATAGGCTTAGACATATTAGTATATATATTTTGAAACGTTAAATACATAATACCTTGTAGATACTATATTATTTATTTTTCTTTATTTTCTTTTGTTTTTATTATACCAACCCCACATAACCTTGGAGTGCGGAATCCAAGGTATCTGTGGGCAGATTTCCCAAAATACCCTAAGCAAAAAAAACTGGCTTGTATAAATTATGTACTTACTTTCTTAAAGTGATTTTAGCTCTAGAATTCTCATCTTAAGAAATAAATAAAATATTTCTTTTACAAGTTGTTATTTAAAATCTTATAAGCCTTATATCGAAAATTCAAACTCTGATAAATCACTAAAAAGTTGAATGACATAAAAATTATAACAATTAATTATTTTCACATCATAATATGTTGCAAATAATGTTTCACATTAGGAAAATTGTTCAACCTTGTAGAAAATATTATGATCCTTCCCAATTATTATTTTTACAACCTGTTAAGAACATATTAAAACTTCGTAAATCCCTCATTGCTTTAAAACATATTAGAGAGGCTTCTTGCTCTAGAAATTTTATCTTAATTTAAATAAATTAAATTTATCTTTGACAAGTTGTCATTTAAAATCTTTTGAAACATTGCTTCGAAAATTCAAACTATTTTGTAAATCTCTGATAAATCTCTGATAAAGTTTCAACCTAGATTTAAGTTAAAAATTCATTGTTATATTAGATTTAGGAGTACTTTTGTACGAAAGGGCATGTCCCGTTATGTTTCTTAAATAAATAAATAAATAAATAAATAATAAAAAATATATATAAATTACAACACTTTATTGTTTTAATTTATTATTTTCATTTCTAAAATTATGCAAATAATATAGAATATTTTTATTCTTTGATGGTTAATAATAAAACAAAAAAAATTTTAATATCGGAAACATTAAAGTTAAATTAAATAATTAAATAAAGAAATGCATTAATTAATGGTAATTATCCTTTAATCATTAATTATATTCATTCAATTAAAAACATTTAATTTGGTGCATTTGAATTGCTTTTTTATTAGTTCATAACTATAATTGGCAAATAGGGGAGACCGGGGT
Source organism: Leptopilina drosophilae (assembly GCA_032873175.1). Classification (NCBI taxonomy): domain Eukaryota; kingdom Metazoa; phylum Arthropoda; class Insecta; order Hymenoptera; family Figitidae; genus Leptopilina; species Leptopilina drosophilae. Next base: position 29,759,212 of record CM065478.1, read on the forward strand.
TACTTGGCGCAGTCGAGTTTTTTCGAAAATTTTGAGTTGAATAATTATTCCTCTCTACTCAATAAACTCTAAGTTTGTACAAAGTTTTATATTTATTCATTAATTGAAGCGTTGGGTGCAAGAAGGGCGTTAGGCGGATAACGCCCGTTTTGATATTATTGAATGAGAATTATTACAATATCCTCTAGTTCATATCACCAAAAATTTATTTCGATATGAGACTTCTTGACGATGCTATCAATAAAAATCTGCGTGAATGTCACATAATTTTGTAATTTAAAATGTTTTTAAATAGAATTTGCATGTAAAAACAATTGAAAATCGACACTTCATTAAAAAAATTTGGTTAAAAAAATTTTCATTAAAAATGTCCATTTTTTTAGAATTAGAAATGATTTAAGGCTTAATTATATGTTAAAAATAAAGAAAATCACAAAATATATCTAGAAATATTTATAAGTTAAAGTTATCGTGAGTTTAAACTTCAAATTTTACTAACGCCTAAAACATTGTGTGGTTAGGCGAGTGGCTGGGTGCAAAAAGGGCGTATAAATTAGTTTTGAAAAACATTATTATTGAATAGTTAATTGCAGCTTTCTCTTAATTTTAAAATTGCATTTGATAGCTTAATAAAAGACTAATTAATTAAAAGGAAGTTTATTTGATTTGAATGTACAGTTTTTGAGCAATTAAAGTTTAAAACTTTAACTTGAAATATCTCCGTTTATCGTTTTTTGTTATACGCCCTTCTTGCACCCAACGCTTCAATTATTGTGGCGTATAATTAAAATAATTGATTTTGTTACTTGAAAGTAAATTTTTGACGTCCTCATTTTTTTGTTATATCTTTTTAAGAAATGATTTCAAATAAAGATCAAATATCAAGTTTTGAGCTTTAACTATTTGTTTTCAAGGGACAATAAAGAAATTTTTGATTTTTATTAATGTTATTAATAAAAACTTTATAAATATATAAAAATTACCTCCGGGGTTACTTGGCGCGGTTTGGGTGGGGTCACCTGGCGCGCTCGAACTGAGAGAAATCTGCTACATCGGCAGTGTATAGTAAACAGCATCTCTCACGAGTTCAGTCACAACATTTATATTTCTATGATAAAAGTTTAAAGTTTCGGGATAAATGTTGTTAATACTGCATAAATAATGAGTAATTACAAAAGAAAATCTGTTAACGAGCTAATACAACAGGATGTATTGATAAGAGCAGTGAAGGAAATTAAAATTAATGTGAAATGTACGTGGAACTGCGAAAGATTTTGGCATACCAGAAACATTAATTTTGACTAAAAATTCGAAAAAATACTATTAAGTAAGAAATTTAATTAAATGTGTAATAATTATTAACAAAATTATTTGATAAAGTTTAATATTATGTAATTTATCTATTTCTAAGTACCAAAACATAAGCCTGTTTAAAAAATTTTAGTGAAGGATGCGTTTTTTAAAATTTCATAGAGTATATTTTATAAAAGTTTTCTATAATTTTACGATTACACAAAAAATGTTCTTAATTGTAATTAAATATGATCCTTTTTTAAATTTTTTTATTGTAAAATGTCAATAAAAAACTTATATTACTATATCATATAATGTTTCATCAACTTTAAATCGTATAATTTAATTAATTTCACTCAAGTGCCATGCAACCCCGGCCCGGGGTTGCTTGGCGCAGTTTACACAGGTTTGAATAAAGTGGTATAAAAAAACTATTAAATTGATTTCAATTTCTTTTGTTTTAAATTGCAGCTGAGATGTTACAGTAAGTTTTCCGTGCAATAGGAATTTTAAAAAATCAAAAATGTTTTAATTAAACAACGAAGAGTGAATAGTGCGCTAAGTAACCCCGGTCTCCCCTAATATAAAATATTTTGAAATATTTCTTAACATTATGAAGAGCAATATTACGACACCAGATTAGCTTAAATATAAATGGTCATAAAAGCTTGTAGAAAATTAATACAAATATCAATTAAAATTTGCTAAAAAAACTGTTAGAAACCTTTTAAATCATCTTAGAAGCCAATTTTTCTAATACTATAATATTATTTTCATTTCGCATTAAAAACATTGTTAAACCTCGTAGAATATTTTATAATTCTTTTGCACTTATAGGAACCTTGTACAAAACATTAGGAACCTTCTGAATTATTATTTTTCACAACCTCACATTAGAACCTTGTAAATTCATCATTGCTACAAAAACCTTTAGAAACATAGTAGAACCTATTTCATCTTCCATTGTGCACCTAGAAGGTTTTTAAGTGTTTTCTAATGTTTCCTATGAGGCTTTTTTACCAGGGCAGTAGCCATTGTAGAGCGACCCCTCCATTTTACACGATTTATTGTATTCTTCCTTTAATCGTCAATTCAGTCCAAATTGTACTCGATTATTGTGAAAGTTGCTTTTCTCAAACTTAGAAACAAGTTTCTTTCCGTATTAGGTGCAAGTGACAAAAATTAGCACTTAGAAGCAGTATTAACTCTTGAAACAATATCTTGGAACAAAACTACAGTTTTAAGTGCAGATTACAGAAAAATTATAGCGAACCCGATTGGCCTACAAAATTGCAAAAAGTGACCCTGTCCCCCTCCTTAACTTCTACAAATCTCAACCTGGTGAGCTGAAATTCTGTAGGAATCTTCAGTTTTAAGTGCAGATTACGGGAAAATTATAGCAAACACGATTCGCCTACATATTTTCGAAATGGAATGGAAAGAAATTGAATTTTTTCGAAAAATTGCAAAAAATGACCATGGGGGACAGGCCCCTTCTTAAATTTTACAAATCTTAACATGGTGAGTTGAAATTCGGCAGGGATCTTCAGTTTTAAGTGCAGATTTTAATTAAATTGAAGTAAATTTGAATGAAATTGGCAAAATACCAATCATTATAAAAATATTAAAATTAATAATGTAAATTATTAAAATTATGTAAATTAAATTATATATTATATTATATAATTTAAATTATATAAATTGTTACTTTATATCCAATACTTTATTTTAAATATTATCTCTAATCAGATAAAATATATATTTTTTGTTATTTACAAATAAAACATATAAGAACCTAATATGGATTTTTATATTTTATGGTGTACGGAACCCTCGATCTTAGTGCGAGTGCAACTCGCACTTGTCCGATTTTTTACAATTATATTTAACTTTCAAATATAATTATGTGTCGAAATTATCGATCACTCCGAGTTAAGCAGATGGAAAAAAATTAAAACAATTCTTTGAACGTTTTCTACAGCAAAGCTGCCCTCTTCAGAAACTATAATTTATTTATTGAATAAATTTAGATAATTACATCATTACAATATTAAATATTAAAATAAAATAACATTAATCAAATTATTACCGTGAAAATTGCGAAAAAAATGATAAATACATATTTAAAAAAGAAATGAATGGAGGAAACGTCCTCATCACATCGTATACGATTAGACGCTAATTCACATTATAAGTTTCTAGAAGATACAAACGTGAATCGATAAAGATGAAGTGAATAACCCATCAGTAAACAGAAAATGAAAACAAAAAATCAAAACCAAGAGAAATGTCAAGGTAACCTAGATAAGAAGAGAATGAAAGGAATTTCTTTTCCTTAAAAAAGTAAATGTAATGATTATTAAGATCTTGTGCATCATCTTTTTTATTAACTAAAAAATTAAAATTTTCTTTTCCATTTTTACTTTCAAAATTTGCTTTTACAAATTTAAAGAAAATTTTTAATTTCTTAAAAAATATATTTTTTCTTACGACCCTTCAATAAATGTAATTATTTGAACAACTCGTATAGTAAATGTCAAAATATTTCTAACAGCAACTTGAATTAAAATTCAAAATTTATTTCAATGAAAGTTGGTAAAATTTTCAATTGTTTCAATTTTCTAAAATTATTTTCCGAAATAGAAGTATTTTAAAAAAAATTTAGTTTCATTTTTTTAAGAAACAATTTTACGAAATTTGTGAATTAAACTTTTCAAAACTTTGATACTTTTTGTTAAACAAAAATTAAAAAACTTATTCATATTTGTTTTTCCCAAGCAATTAAAATTTTAAATAATTTCAATGGAAAACCTCATAAAATATTATATTTGAAAGACGCAGGATGAGTATTTTATTTGTTGTAATTATTGAAAAAAAATTATTCATAAAAAGTTAAATATCAGCAGTTTCCAACAGCCAAAACTGCAACGACCTTTTCTTGAAAACAACAAAATCAAAATAACTTTTCCATTTGACAAACTTAATTTTAATAAAAAATACACATAATAAGATTCATTCTATATGAAAACAAGAATATAAAACTTTAATTTATGTAAACTATTTTGTATAGCAATTTGCAACAAGAAGAACACATCTGACAGATGTTTAGTGATACATAGAACCAAGAGATGGAGCGAAAGGTACCAAAACTGACAAATTTTCATTATTTTTAACTTTAAATTAACAACAATGAGACATAGTGTCTTCTTTTCGAGTGAAAATTCATTAGTGATAAAAGATACACAATGGGAGAAATATATTTTGTTCAAATTGTTAAAGAAAAACTAATGTTAGTAAATTAAATATCATGTGCTACCAAACAGCTGTCACTTATACACTTTGGGAAAAATAAACTTTTTATTTATTTCTGAATGGCAAATGAGTCTCATCCTGCGTATTTTCCTACCAAACTAAGTTTCGCAAAGGGAAAAATTATTTTGTTTCGTTGTTTTCGAGAAATGGTCGTTGCAGTTTGAGCTTTTGTCAAAAGACCTGTTATAGGAAAACACTTCATATTTAATTTTTTATGAATAATTTTTTTTCATTAATTACAACAAATAAAATACTCATCCTGCGTATTTATGTTAAAAAGTGAGTTTGTCAAATTTATAGGCCATAATATCTTATATTTTCCAAGAAACGTTCGTTGCAGATTTTTAGCCATTTTAGATCTGCATTGTCGGTATGTGGGATCCCCTTAAGGCGGTGTCAAAGTCGATTGGATTTTTGCATTGAGCTTCAATGGGAAAATCACATCGACTTTGACATCCCCTTAAACTATAAAACAAAACATTCTAATAAAACAACGCTAACTTCAGATGACGACAAATTACGTCGATTATTATAATATAATTATTTTGCAAATTAATATGAATCACCTCAGAAATTAGTCGTTTTTTGTAATTAGATTCTCTGTTAAGTATTAAAAAAGTATCCCAGTCAAATAAATGGTTTTTGCTTTTATTAATACGAACACCTATACCATTCTTTTAGATTGACCAACATAAGAAGCAGAACAATTTCTACAACTCATTTTGTAAACAGTCTTGACATTATCAGATTTTCTGTTTCTATCTTTAGCCTTGATGATTAAATTATGGCTCATTTTATTATTCTTTTTAGGAATAGTTAGAATATTGAAATTTTTAAGAAAAGTAGATGTCGTTTCATATAATCCAGAAACATTCTCCTTGATGAGAAGCACTTCAAGGAAACTAATAGAATTATTACTCTGTGTCTCAAAAGTAAATTGCAATCTCTCAACATAGCTATTAAAGACATCAACAATTTCACTGATTTTATTCTTGGTGATACAAGTAATAATATCATCTATCATCTACATATCTGTAATAAAATAATGGCTTTAAATAAAGTTTATCAATACAATAAGTTTCTAAGTCATCCATGACTATGTCAGAAAATAGACTAGAGATAGATGAATCCATAGGAGTTCCGTATATCTGTTTAAAATATTTACTATCAAATTTAAAGTATATATTGTCAAAAAGAAATTGGCAAGACATAAGTAGATTATCCAAAGAAATATTTAAACGCTAAGAAATAGAAACATAACGTCCGATAAGTGAATCACGAACATGATCAGAGCCAACATTTGTAAACAAAGAGACAGCATCCAAACTAATTAAAATATTATCATTAGAAATAGAAAAAGAATTAATCTTGTTTATAAAGTCATAACTGTTACGTATATAAGATTTTGGTTTTTATAGAGTTATTAAAAAGTGTAAATAATTGTTCAGATTAAAAATGAGTTGGTGAGCCAATAGTAGAAACAATTGGTCTCAATGGATAACAAAGAATAACAATTCTTATGGATCTTGGGTAAACCATATACTTAATTTGTTACTTTCTGACAAAAAGACCTACAGGGTCATTAGTAGAGATCCGTTACCAAATTTAAAAACTAAAACTTATAAAATTTTGAAATATCTTAATAACAATGATTTGCTACATAAACAATTTGGTGACGTTGAACTTACTCAAACTAATACGAATCTCTCAAAAATTTATGGTTTGCCCAAGATCCATAAGAATAACAATCCGTTGAGACCAGTTGTTTCTTCTATTGGCTCACCAACTCATTTTTTATCTAAACAATTATTTACACTTCTTAATAACTCTACAAAAAACCAAAATCTTATATACGTAACAGTTACGACTTTATAAACAAGATTGATTCTTTTTTTATTCCTAATGATAATATTTTAATTAGTTTGGATGCTGTCTCTTTGTTTACAAATGTTGGCTCTGATTATGTTCTTGATTCACTTATCGGACGTTGTTTCTATTTCCCAATTCACTTAACCATTCATTTGACTGTGATAATTTTTTAATACTTGACAGAGAATCTAATTACAAAAAACGACTAATTTTTTCGAAGAAATTCAATTTCGTTTCCTTCCCTTTCGCAAATATGTAGGCCAATCGTGTTCGCTATATTTTCCCTGTAATCTGCACTTAAAACTGAAGATCCCGACCGAATTTTAGCTCACCAGATTGAAATTTGTAGAAATTAAGGGGGTCCATTTTGCGTGGCTGGGACGGACACACGAGTGATTTTATAAGGGTTCCGTCAGTACACCTATGGTGTACGGAACCCTAAAAAAGGAATATTTGTTTGTTATTAACACTAAACCCGCAGTTATAACAAGTACAAACGATCCTATTTAAAAATTAAAAATAAAGTATCATAATAAATAAATTTTCAAAAAAGTTATTAAAATTTTGAGAAATAATTAAATTGGAATGAAGTATTTTATTGAAATAATTAAAAATAATAGTAATTAAATTCTTTTGTATAGGGAAGAGTCACTAAGGTCGGGCCACCTCGGGTTTCTCAGTTGTAACAAGCTTGTGCCATTTACCATTGCATGTAAATACTTATGTTAGTGACGGTAGAAAACTTTTCACGTCACTTTCATTAAGTTCCAATAAAGTACGCGAGCAGTACAAACGTAAAACGTAAATGTGCGGTGGATTTTTAAAGCAAAACTTTTACTTGGTGTCGAGAAAGATTAATTAAACAAAAGGGAAGATGCAAACAATAAAGTAAGATGATACAATTTATTCATTAGAGAGTGCTTTAATACTTTGGTATGTGATTTGGTTTTTATATCGTGCGTTTATGAAATTATGGTGCGTTCTGACATCAGAAATTCATTTGTTTAAGGTAGAGATATGTAAAGAACGTCATTTTACAGTAAAAAATATATTCATGTTCAAAAAATGTTTGTAAAACATTTTTAAAAATCTCATTTCACATCTCCTTCGATAACGTATTGTAAACATTTCGTGTACTGAGAACGTTTTTAGATTAATTTTTATATGAATTTTATATTTCCTTTTTCCATTTTTAAGTGCATTTCAGCATTCGTATGTAATTTACGGGCTATTTTTAGAAATATTCCTTCATATCACATTGATTTTCTACAGTGACCCGACCGTAAAAACCTGGCCTGACCGTAACGACATTTTTTTAAAAATGTTTATAACTTTTCCAATTTTTGTTCAGACATTTTCTGATGTACAGAAGAAACATTCCACTTTAGAAGTTTTTTCCACCATATATGTCAGAATTCGTGAAATTTGGTCTAGAACGGAACTTATGGGCACATGTGAAAAAGTGTCCCAACCGTAGTGACTCTCCCCTAATTTTATTTAAATTAAATTTAAAATAATTTAATTTATTTAAAGAATTGTAGCATTTATAAAAATAATTAAATTGTTCCGAAAAATTTATAAGAATTTTAGAAGATATATAAAATTTTTTAAATTTTTTAATTCATATAAATAATTATTGTAATAATACAAATAAAACATAATATATATCAAATAATTGAATTGTTTAGAAGGATTTATTAAAAACTTTTAAAATTATTGAATTCTTTTGTAAAATTTTATAAAAATTTTTAAAATATGAACAGTAATAATTAATTTTGTACTTAATAAATAAATACTTTTTATTTTGACTATGAAATTATTTTACAAAATTTATATTTGAAAATAAAAAATTCTGTAATTTGCATAACAACAAATGTAATAATACATTCCGCCTGTAACATTTGCTAGTAGTATACTATAATTTTAAATGATATCGATAAATGTATTTTGCACTATAGAAGTAAAAAATAATGTCATTTTTACCTCTATATCTTCGTTTGCTATTCGCTTTTTATAAAATTTATTATTATAGTATTTAATTTTCCAAACTAAAGTTTCTGTGTACTTCTGAATAGTGGTACAATAAAATAAAAATATGTACTATATTGTGGTTTGTAAAAACATCATTTTTTTCAAGTTGATGGAGGCGATTTTTAATTTATGACGAAATTTAGATGACAACTGACTGAGGCATTATATTTGGGGAGCAGCAGAACGAGTTATTAGAACCTAAAACAATTAATTTTAGTTCATAGAACCTCTATTTGTTATAATGTTTTAAAGAAATTAAAGTTTAAACTAAAAGAGAGGGTCACACAGACCCTGTTTGTATTTCGAGAGTTAATAAAATTAAGAATAGAAAGAAACATTTTTTTGATAAAAAATAAATTATCTTTTCAGAGAAAGGTATCGAGATTTAATTCAAGCTGCAGACACTATTGCAGAAATGAAAGAAACATCAGAATGTGTTGTTTCAAGAATTTGCGACATACAAAACACGTTTCAATATTTACAAGAAAAATATCTAATTGGATTCAAAATGGAACCAGATAAAGAAATGTTAACAAGGTATTTTTTACCCAAAGTCACGACAAGAAATTATTATTGATATTATATTTTTAATAATTAAAGAGTGCGCTGTAGGAAAGCTATATTCGCCAAAATGACACTTTAACTTTTTGAGTTAATTATTAATAATTGATATTAATTAACTAATAATAAAAGACTGTTTATAATGTTGAAAAAATTTGTCCAAGGAGGATTTTCTTATTGATTCAAGCGTATGTTGGACGAAAAAGGATTCAAGACGTTAAATGTGAAAAAAATCTAACCAATTAATTATTGGTGAATACGGCTTTCTTACAGCGCATTTTTCAATTGTACATAATAATTATACACTTACAGCATCCATGGGTACATTGAAAAAAATTATTATTGTTTTGAGAGGAGAATTTCTCTTCTACAATCCTCTTAACTTTTCTACTTTAAATAAGAAAAATCGGATAAGCACGAGTTTTACTCACACAAAAACCTGCGGGGTTCCGTACACGAAATGACATTTTTGTATATTGCTTCCTCTTAACGGAAGCTTTAAAGTGATCTCGATTTCCACACTTCTTAGAATAAATTATTTTTACAAATTTTCAAGTATAGAATGTGGGTGAATTGCATATGGGTGAATGCATACACAACGAGTAGAGTTGATTCGAAGTATATTATACAAAATATAATTTTTTACGATGAAATTTAGTTTTAACTATCTACTCAAAGCTAGTATTTAAAACTTCCGTTTATCTATTACAAATAGGAAATAATAAATTTATATAGTTAAATATTTATCTACGACTTCGTTTATGAAAAGAAGAGGACTTACGTTAGTATGTTTGTTTTCAAGAAAATATCTTTTAAAGTTTATTATTCGGGGATTTTTAGGGTCGCTAATTAATACACGGGGGTTTGTTAGAATCGTTCTTTCATACTTTTACTTTTCTGTTTCCCCACTTTAGTAATATTTTCAACAACTGAGCCTTTCAATTCTATAACTCCCTTGACGCTCGGAGACACGCACTAATACCAGTCGGATATAAGTGAGCGCCTCTGAGCCTATCACTGTTATCCGATTAGGATTAGCGCGTGCACTGGAATGTCGGTCGAGTTATAGAATTGGAAAGCTAAACTAATAACTATGCTTTTCACCGCGTGATAAATTGTCTCCAATTCTATTGGAATGGACAAAAAAGTGAAAAGTGATTTAGTATAATATAGTATAATGAATGTGTGTTTTCTTTAACGTTAAAGACATGTATCATTCGCTATAATTACCATTGCGTGGAATAATTATTTACCAGTATTTACTTGTTACAGGATTGTCAAATAAATTATATTTTATTTGGTTTAATGTTTATTTAACAGGAATTCACTTACCTGGAAGTAGCATGTTCAGCCGAATGTTTATTTGTCAGAAAGATTATTTAACATAAACAAACAAATGTTTACTTAGATCAAACAAATAATGGTGTTATATAGCTACAGTTTGATACATCTGAACGTTAAAGATAAGCCATTTTTATTATACTGTACCGTATTCTTGAAATAATTTAATGAAAGTCTTTATTTCTTATGAGCTCTGGGGTTAGCTTGTTTGTTACTAACATTTAATATTTTAACAGTTAAACAGTGACGGAACTACCATGGGGCAAACCGGGCGAAATCCCGGGGTCCCGAGAGTTTGGAGGCCTCACGATCATGACGATTTAAATATGATAATTAGATTATTAATTTATTATATTTATTATTATTCTTTATTTTAATAAATTATTATTATTATTATTTAAAACTAAGAGTCTTATGCTTTAATTAATTTCATAGATAAAAATTTTATTTTAATTTGAATTTTATATCCGCTCGTTTCTTATCCAACGATTCTACACTGTAAAAAGACTTTAAAAAATTTTCCTAAAGATATTAATTTTACTTTGGAAATCATTGGAAGAACTCTTCTTTTAATATAGGCAAAATACATATTCGAAGTGGTAAAATATTAAATATTGTAATTTTGCTCTTTTTAATATAGGCATTTTCATCTCTACGGCAATTTTTACTATTTCAAAGCAGGTAATAGAAGTTTTTTAGTTTTAATATGTTGTAATGACGGATGGCAACGAAACTACAGCAGATGGGAAAATTACCTTTTACAAACGTAACCTTCACATATTAAAAATGTTAAGTTCTTTGAAAAGGTGATTATCTTCAGCGTTTAAGAAATATTAACGTTTTTAGTATAGGGAAATCGTTAATTCATGTAAAAGTTACTATTTAAAACTAGGTAATAAAAGTGTTTGAAATGCCAGTTTAAAAGCGCTAAAACCGTTCTACGGAAATTCCGTACGGATTTCCGTAAAAAATTCCTGTATGGAATTTCTGTAAATATTCCATATTGTATATTTTTGTAGAGTATTCCATAAAATTAAAAAAATTAAACTGTTAACAACTACCATTTGGAGTTAGTAACAGTTTTTTTTTATAGTTTTTAAACTATAATATTATTTCCATATTATTATATTTTTAAAATTTTTTGGCATGAATTTTTTACTGGAAAAATCCTTAGATAATAAATACTGTTAAAATCAATCAACTGCAATTGGAGTTGGTAAGAGCTTTTTATAATTTTTAATATTATTTCCTTATTTTTAGATTTTTTAATGCTATTTTTCATTAATTTTATACGAAAATAACCCTAAGCTTATTAATTTGTTTAGAAGTTATATTAAATACTTTACAAAAATATACAATGTCGAATATTTATAGAAAGTCCGTATAGAAATTTTTTTACGGAATTCTTCCGGAAATGTCCTTAGAGCGGTTTCCGTAGAATTGTTTCGCGTTCATGCACTCAAACAAAGTTCTTGTTGGATTTACCAGAAAACCTGTTTTTAACTAAAATTTGTGTTAAATATACCATAAATATATTTTTTCTGGTTAGGTTAACCAGAATTCTAGTTAATTTAACCAGAATTCTGGTTGTTTTGTAACTCGAATTTCGCGTTAAATATACCATAATTAGAATTTTTTTCAGTGTGCCACTGGAAAAACTCATTAATTGTTTTGAAAGAGAATCAGGATTAATTTCATTATTGCTGCAATTTTATTTCCATTCTGGGTTCCAATATGTACTAAATTGTACTAATATGTAAAATATGTAGTAATAGGTAAGAATAATGGCGCGAGATTCTAATATTATAAATGATAACCTTTATAAATGAGCCGCTGGATAGTAAAACCAGGCATAAAATTCTGAAAAAAATAAAAATTATAAAAATAAATACAATACAGGGGCCGTTCAAAAAATACGTAACGCGTTTTGGGGGGAGGGGGGTCAAGCAATTTGTTACGGTAAGGAGAAAAAATGGCGCTAATGTATATAACATTGTGTTACGTGGGGGGAGGGGGGTCCAAATTTCCGAAAAATAGCGTTACGTATTTTTTGAACGGCCCCACATAAAATATTAAAATTTTTAATTTTTTTTTAAATTATCTTATTTAGCAGTAAAATATTTCAAGCCTGTGATAGACAGGGCATGGACAGAGTCATGTAATTCCATGGCTTTAAATTTGATTGGCTTTTCTGATAGCAAATGACCAAAATTGTACTAAATACATCAAAGAGGTACTTATAGTACTGCTCTTGTGGAAATTGTACTAGTTTAGTTCAATTGTACTAAAAGTGAGAACCCTTGTGATGAACAGTTTTTCATAATTCAATTTTTTAATTAAAAAAATATCATTGTTCGTCACTGTTTTATTTAGAGCTTTTGCCTAAGAACGAAAGACATTTAGCAAATTGTATTTTACTTTTTCTGTTTGGTTGAGAAATAAACATTTTGAGTAAATCAGAAACGGTAAAAGCCAGGGTGTCGACTAACCGAAAAATAATCGGGAATTTAATTTGACCGGGGAAAACTTGGTATTAGTCGGGAATTTTATAGCAAACTGAAAATTTTTTCACCGTAATTAAAATAAGATTTACTATTTTAATTTGCTTTTAAAAAATCAATTTTTATAGATATTTATATTTATCTCTAAAATTATTAATTTGATAGTAGGCCAGTCAGTGAGTGCAAAAAGTGCACAAAAGTGCAACCTGAAAAGTCTCAATAGTTTCTTGTAGTTTGGGGGCCCCATATAAGAGCCCCATGGTTTGCTCTCGATTTCCGGTTGCAAAAAATAGTGTAAACAATCGTCAAAGTTTGAGAAACGTAGTTTTTCGCTGACCCTTGCTTCCGGTTAAATTTTAGAGGAAAAAGTTGTTATTAAAAGTTGTAGAGCCTAAAAATACCTTTCAAATGACTGGTCATACGTTGAAAAAGGTTTATTAGTTTAGTTGCAAATGAATTTAAACCATCAAAAATAGCACTTTTTTAGTTGTTCAATAACTTTGTGAATAATTATAGAATTTGTTTATAATTTTCCAGAAATATTCTCCTTGCAAAGCTGAATAAATCCCAAAAAAAATTATCTTGATCGGATAAATAGTTTATGCATAATTCCATTTGTTAACTAAAAACAGGTAATTTTTCAACGGAATTTCCCCACTTTTGGACCAACGAATTTCGGTTTTTTTTTCGAGAGTACGGTTTGGAGTCAAACTTTCATCCCACTTAAATGGAAATTCGATATTTTTTATTTAAATGCATAATAATGGAGATTGAAAAAGGGTACATTTTTTTGTCATAAACAAATGGAATAACTCAGCCAATTTTCACTTTATCAATTTGGTCTAAACGGCATTAAATTTCATGTGTTTTCACAAATCTTTTCCAAAAAAAATCCGACTTAGGTTCAAGGGTGGGAGAGTTAGTTTTTTTATTTTAAAAATTTCCTGACTAGTTTATTATTAATATTTTTAAATGAAATTTGCACCATCTACAGTTTAATACACCTGTTTTTTGAAAAAAAATTAATTGTTATATTTTAGGCTTTTATTTTTCATTTATATCAAGTAAAATACATATATAGTTTTTTTAACTTTTGGACGGCGGAGTGGGGGTACTCAGTGGCGCGTGGTTATCGACGCTACAACTGAAATCAGTCGTTTAAATTTACAAAATTGGTTATATCTTCGTTAATTATTAACCGATTTTAATTTTTCTTTTTTTAATTTGATGTTTTTTTTATGCTGAATCCGAGAATGATTTTATATTTTTTCAAAATACCTTATTTTTTGTAATAATAAATAAAAATATTTTTTAACAACAAATGATTATTGTTATTTATCATATTTAACAAAAAATTCTTTTTGTACATATTATTCTATTAAAATGAAAGTAATATTATCACAAAAAGAAATTCAAATTATATGTATATGGGCAAATCCATAAAACTTTTAACTTTTAAGAAAAAAAAATTTTTTTTTTCAATTTGTATGCACATAGATATCACTTTGCATACGTGTTCAATAATGTTTTAGCACTACAAATTCGTATGCGTGATTCATTTTTAACTCATGCCGCCAATGTTTAACACTTATGATTAACCCCTTCCGGAACTGAAATAATGTATACTGAACCAAAAATGTGTAAGACCTTCCCATCAATTAAATCAGTTGAAACTTTTTACTCTGAGGTTTTTGGGATCGCCGCTGGATAATCTGAAGTCGGTTTTTCAAAATTCAAAATGGCGGCACCATTATGACGGATGAAAAATTTAAATAGTTGGATTTGATTGAAACTCGTTATTTGGGGGTTTTTGGGGTCGCTGATTACGAATTTAAAGTTAAAATTTTAATTATTTTAAATTAAAAATGAATAATTAAAGTTTTTGATTTTTAAGAATTTAACTTCTGAAATTTTAAGCATATTCTTAACTTAATAAAAATGATATTTTTAAAATCCTTCAAGCGGCATACTTTTTTTTAAATATCTGTAACACAATGCTTCGATCACACTATACATGGACTTGTTTCAAGTAAAATTGTAGTTGTGCCTTTAAAAAATTATAAATTTAAATAAAATCACGATTTGTATTAACATCTTAAAATTGTTTCTACAGGAATACAAATACAGGCACACTGACGAAAAAGGTCTTAAAATGTTCGTTATTTTATTGTCTACTTAGAAACTTATTGAACTTTTATTTTTATTCTACGCCGCACTAGGTATTTTCATAAGAAGACGTTTAATTAAATTTTCTTAAAAAGTGTTATCACTCAATCAAACCTTCATATCTTTTCTTACAGTCATAGGACACTAATAGGATAGTGAAAAAAGTTTGAAAACATATGTCTGTTAGTAATTTTCCTTGTAGCTGAATTAATATTTTACACGCCGCAAAAATAAAAACGTTAAAAATGTATACTTCTCTGAGAGTTTCAAATGAAATTTAAGCGTTTTTTCAATTTTAAACTGATAAAATTAATTGACAAATTAATATTTTGTTCTAATATTGTACAAAAATGTTAGTTAGTATATAATTAAGGAAAGTATGATTAAACAATAAGTTTCAATCTAAAATAATAGGGACTT
Source organism: Leptopilina drosophilae (assembly GCA_032873175.1). NCBI lineage: Eukaryota > Metazoa > Arthropoda > Insecta > Hymenoptera > Figitidae > Leptopilina > Leptopilina drosophilae. Next base: position 29,774,706 of record CM065478.1, read on the forward strand.
TTAAGTGTTCGATTCGAGTATCATAAAAGTTAACAGTTTCGTGGATTTGCCCATATAAGTGTGTAGCATCTTAGTACATTTTGAGAATTAAACCGGCGTGCATATGTGCACGTGATGCTACTAGCTTAAATATAATTAATTAAGAATTTTTTCCTTTTAATATTTTTTTAAACTCAATGGAGTAATATGTACAAAAAGAATTTTTAGTTTAATATGATAAATAACAATAATCATTTGTTGCTAACAAATTTTTTTTATTATTACAAAAAATAATGTATTTTAAAAAAATATAAAATCATTCTCGGATTCAGCATAAAAAAATACATCAAAATAAAAAAAGAAAAATTAAAATCAGTTAATAATTAACGAAGATATAACCAATTTTGTAAATTTGAACGGCTGATTTCAGTTGTAGCGTCGATAACCACGCGCCACCGAGTACCCCCATTCCGCCGTCCAAGAGTTGAAAAAACTATATATGTATTTTTATTTGATATAAATGAAAAATAAAAGCCTAAAATATAACAATTAATTTTTTTTCATAAAATACGTGTATTAAACTATAGATGGTGCAAATTTCATTTAAAAATATTAATAATAAACTAGTCAGGAAATTTTTAAAATAAACAAACTAACTCTCCCACCATTGAACATAAGTCGGATTTTTTTTTGGAAAAGATTTGTGAAAACACATGAAATATAATGCCGTTTAGACCAAATTGATAAAGTGAAAATTGGCTGAGTTATTCCATTTGTTTATGACAAAAAAATGTACCCTTTTTTAATCTCCATTATTATGCATTTAAATAAAAAATATCGAATTTCCATTTAAGTGGGATGAAAGTTTGACTCCTAAACTGTACTCTCGAAAAAAAACCGAAATTCGTTGGTCCAAAAGTGGGGAAATTCCGTTGAAAAATTACATGTTTTTAGTTAACAAATGGAATTATGCATAAACTATTTATCCGATCAAGATAATTTTTTTTGGGATTTATTCAGCTTTGCAAGGATAATATTTCTGGAAAATTATAAACAAATTCGATAATTATTAACAAAGTTATTGAACAATTAAAAAAGTGCTATTTTTGATGGTTTAAATTCATTTGCAACTAAACTAATAAACCTTTTTCAACGTATGACCTGTCATTTGAAAGGTATTTTTAGGCTCTACAACTTTCAATAACAACTTTTTCCTTTAAAATTTATCCGGAAGCAAGGGTCATCGAAAAACTACGTTTCTCAAACTTTGACGATTGTTTACACTATTTTTTGCATCCGGAAATCGAGAGCAAACCATGGGGCTCTTATATGGGGCCCCCAAACTACAAGAAACTATTGAGACTTTTCAGGTTGCACTTTTGTGCACTTTTTGAACTCACCGACTGGCCTATAGTGAAAAAACAGGCACCGATTCAAGTTTGTAATGTGAGTACATAAATTTAAAGAAATTATAAAGTTAATACCATGCTTACATTTGATGTCTAGCAAAGGTTTTTGCAAAAAATCATTAAACTCTAGTTTCTAATAGACTTTAATTATTTTGCTTCATCTTTTTTTTAATAAATTATAAATTTTTAGTATTTGTAGTTACGTATAGATTCAGCTTTGAATTTTAAAAATCTTATGTCAGATTCGTAATCAGCGACCCCGAAAACCCCTAGATACCAAGTTTCATAAAAAATTTAAAAGTTTTTAAAACTTTCATCCGCAATTTTGGATCTGTCATTTTGAATTTTGAAAATCTGATATCAGATTCGTAATCAGCGACCCCGAAAACCCCTAGGTACAGGTCTTTTAAAAATTTTATGAACTAATTGCGCACTTTCAAATTTTAAACTTTTTTGGGGGGTTTTTAAGCTACTGCAAGGGTAGTTTCAACCCTTAAACCTTTTTCTTTGCCGATAAAAAAGTATACGTATCTAATATTTTGCCGAGTTCTTCGAATGTGCCAAGTTTCAGCCAAATCGGAGAGTAACACTTGGGTAGGTTTACTTGTAAGTGAATTTCAAAAAGAGCAAGCAGATACGGAGGTTTCCACAGCGGAGTTGAGCTTAGGGAAATCTGTGAAGGCTGCATCAAAGAAAAAATGAATTACTATACGAAAACGTCTCCAAGGAATTGTGGCTCAATACGAAGATTACCGAAGGAATCAAGATATCCTAACCTATTTACGTGTCCTATCACACTACATCGTTTTATAATTTTTTTATATGTATTTTATTTTTTTTTCTTTTTACAACTTCATTTCATATGTATGTTTTACATCCTATACTATATGTTTTTACATACATTTACGTTTTTATAGAAATATACATATTTATACAAATAAAATAAATTTTTTATTTATCGGGTACATAGACGTTCGGGAAAAAGGCATTCGGAGAATTTGACATTCGGGAAATTGGGTTTTCGGGAGGACAGCTTTTGGGAAATTGCATTCGGGAAATTGACCGGATACTGGGAGACGTAGTAAGTTTATTACTTGCTCGGAGTCTGATAAAAAACGAAGTAAGACCAGTGCATGATATTACATCTTTATTACGGTCAGATATTGATAAGAGTATTGTTTTCATACAAAGTATTGAATCCTCTACAAAAGAAAATTTACAAAATATTAAAAAACAAATAAATCAAGATTTATCATATCGAAACGCTGAATTTATTGGTGAATTAGATGCTCGTTTGAGAGCTCTTGAAAGTGACATCAGAAACTTTGAAAAGCGATTAAATAAAAATATTTATCAAATTTATCATATCGAAACGCTGCAATAATTAGTGAATTGGATGCTCGATTAAGAACTTTGTAAAATGAAAGATAAAAAATTAACAGTAGTGAATGAACTTTATACACAAGATCGAAAAAATTATCCTTGTCGTCGAGTAGAAATGCGTGATATTGATGATACTTGGCAAGCAGATTTAGTAGAAATGATACTCTACTCTAAAGTAAATAAAAGATTTAAGTACTTACTTACAGTTATTGATATTTTCTCCAAGTATGCTTGGGCTGTTCCAGTAAAGAGTAAGAATTCAAAAGACGTTGCTGAAGCAATGAAATCTATATTCGCAATGAAACGTATACCAAAAAACCTTCATTCTAAAAAGCGCTTTTTTAAGAATTTTTTTGGGATGGAAAAAAATAACTTAAACCTCCGGTCTTTTTGTGATGTTTTTGTACGAATTTAAAGCTTTTGTGAAAAAATGTTTAACATGAAATATTAGAAAATAGATAATTTAAAATTAATTGAATAAAATGATTTAATTGATTGAAATTTATTGACACATTAAAAGGAAGATTTTTAATATTAAGAAAAATACTGCAGCGAAGACCAAAGTTTAAAATTGGTGATAAAGTACGAAGAAGCAAATTCAAAAACGTCTTTAAGAAAGGTTATACTCCAAATTGGACAACTGGAATATTTACCATTGGCAAAGTGGCATAAACTATAGTATAGAAAAAGCAAATTAACAATAAATCATTAACAAATCAACAATGAATTATTAATGAATCAACAATGAATCATTAATAAATCAACAATCAATCATTAATGAATCAACAATAGGTTAATAATGAATCAATATTAAATTAATAAAAGAAATGTAAAACTTTTAAAGTAATAAATGAATAAAACTAATTATAGAGTAGAACAGGGTGAGGCAGCCAAATGCTTTTTATTTCTGCATAAATTTTTCAAATAGTGAGCTATTGATAATTTAGAGTGCTTATGGTCTTCTACTTTAGATGCTAAAAGATGAGCGTAATTGCTGCAGGAGTTTAGCAGTGACAGTGTAATTTTAATAAAACAGACTTTTGGATGTAACTTTTTTAAGAGTAATTTTTGTCATTTTAGTTGATTTAAGTTACACGAATAAAATTCATGTAAGTGTTTTTTAATGCAGAATTTGGTGCTGAAGACGATGATGTAAATAAAATTGCGATACTTTTAATATTACGGTTTTTGTGAAAGTTTTCATGAAAAAGTGCTCGTGGGGTTAGGCAGCCAACGCTAAATTTTTTGTCTTTTTGTGTTGATTCTATTGGTTCTCCTAAATGTTTTTTTCTTTTTTTCCTACTCCAATCAATATAAAACTTAAAAACATTGAATTTTTTGAACCATTTTCTTTTTAAGAAAAAAATATATATTTCCTTAACCACTTCGGCGGCATGGCGTTCCAATTGGCGTTCCATGAGTAAGTGTCAGAAGCGGCAAAAAAATGCGAAAATGGCGTTCCTACTTGAACTCGATTTCAAAAATCTGTAGTCAAGTTAAACTTGCCATAATAAAATATTCTTATTATTTGAGATAAATGAAGATGAATGGGACAAAAAAAATTATTTTTTAGAGATGTTTAATAGTTTTTTTAAGGTTTTAATGTAGCCAATTTTTAATACTTTTTACGAATGGCGTTCCAATATTCAGCCAAAATAGTTGACAATTTTGAATCCGTCAATTTGAATTTTTTTAAATCCATTTAAGATTCATAATCTCAAATAATAAATAACTTTTGGTTTGGCTGACTTAATTTGTTTACAGAGTTTAGGAATAAAGTTTAAATAAGAACGCCATTTTCGCATTTTTTTGCCGCTTCTGCCACTTACTCATGGAGCGCCAATTGGAACGCCATGCCGCTGAAGTGGTTAAAATGTAGAATTAGATTTAATTAATGTTATTATTATAATATTATTCAAATGTAAATTTTTTTAACAAAAAAAAGTAAATTAAGGACAACTACCTTGTTATGTTTCACTGATTTTTATTTTAAGTTATGTTAATTCACTAATAAAACAGTTGGCTGTCTTACCCCACGTTTTTGCAACTATGTCAAAAACGTGGTCCTTTGAAAAAACGGTTGTAGAAATTTTTAAGTGCAACCTACGTCAGAATGTCTTATGACGATTTTTTAGCCCAAAAGACAAGGTTTTTAACACGACATTGAAAAAACCTTTTCAAATAACTGCCTCGCAAACCAAAATGTGTCGTCTTGGCTGCCTCGCCCCATTCTACTCGACGTATTACATGTATATGTTTATTTAATATCATTATTTACATTTATACATACGTCGTTGACATACAAACTTAATCATTTTTTTCTTTATTTTATAATGTCCCCAAGCAAGTATGTCACTACTTTTTGGTAACAAATAACGCTTGTTATCCATCGGACTTAAAGCTATTTTAATTTGTTTAACAGTTTCAACTTTGTGTAACCGTGATCTAATAACATGCTGAGTTCTCATTTGAATTGGAAAGTTATGTAAACAATCAATATAATCATTAAAATTAATATTTTTCTTCACAACTGTAGCATTTACACCTTTTGCTTTTTTCGTAAAATCTTGACCATTTACAAGAATACTATACATTTTACTCCGCAAACCAACAAATTCAGTGATGATTTTCCGACTACTATCTTTCATCAGTCCAAGTACTTTATTGTTTGCTTGTGGAATATTATAAATATTAACCTTTGGATAATCTGACGTATCAAACTTGTGAATATCTTCCTTCATATCAGCAAAAATATTATCGCATTTTAATTCACAAATTAAACTATCCGTATCTGTGTACATTAATTTACAAGATTTACCATATTTTTTTAACATGTAAGTATAATAAAAGTCATAAATAAGCGTTTTTGACAAATCAAGTACCGAAAAGCCAATATAAATTGGTTTGTTTATATAAATTTCTGTTTTTCTAAGTTCAATCGCTACTTAATTTTCATTAAATATACCTACCCGCACACCACGTGCAAAAACATTAGCTTATCAATGTCAGTAAGCAGTGCTAACCTCACATTAGTACATTTTAACATCGCGTCCCACGTCAATCCTGGTGTCGTATAATAGTAAGCAGGATCAAGTTAATAAGCGAGTAGACACTGATCTCTGAAATTTTCAAAGATATCAGTTAATAATAAAACATCAGTTTTCATATATATATATATATATATATATATATATATATATATATATATATATATATATATATATATATATATATATATATATATATATATATATATATATATATATATATATATATATATATATACATAATCTCCGAGATTAAAACAATTAAATGTAGACCATACACTTTGAGCATGCAAATACTCATCATTAGAAATCTCACTATCGATTAATGTGCTATAAAAGTTTTCTTTATCTGGTAATTTTGTATCTTTCAACTTTACTTGAGAATCAGTCAGTCCTTTTACATGTTTGCTAAATGAAATATATTTTACTTTATTTAACGGTAAGAGTTTAATCTTTCCTTCAAATTCTAAACATATGTCTTCAATTATAAAATGAGCATCATAACCACTCAAATTGTGAAATACAACAGGAATTACTCGAGAATCTTGATAATTTAAATTACATGCATTATGTGCATGTCCTCGATATTTACCTGTTAAATGTGAATGATCTCGAACTTTCTTTTCAAGTGATGAAATTTGCCCTTCACAAATGTGACATGTTGTTGATTCTGCATATGTCTGAATTTGCTCTGGTGTCAATCTATCCATTGGAATTGGATTTTTCATAATTGCATCAAAGCACCGGGATATTCAGGATATCCCAGAGACGTCCTGGGGATATCAATTTGTTTTCGGAAGTTTGGATATGCCTGGAATATCCTCTGGATATCCATGGACGTCCCTAGGATATCCCAGTACATGTATTGTATTGTTTGTATTACAAAGTGCTGTGTGTTGATGCAATTGCATCAACGTTTTGAGCAATTTTTTGCAACTCCTGTGAGGACCATTTGCAAGGATCCACTCCGTCTGGACTTGTATTGTAGCCAGATAGTGAGTCACAATAGTTACATTTAACGTAATATCCAATGCGCAACATTTCATGTCGTTGAATAATTTCCGTGTTACTAATATTTTCTTTTTTTCTTCATCTCTAACAGGTTTAAGAATGCATTCACAATCTGCATAGATTACAAATGGGACTTTTTCTTTATTTCCATAATTTTTAAATTAAATAAAATTTTTTCCAGGTTAGGGTAGGTTAATTCTACATTCATTTAATGTCTGACATTCACCTACATGTTTAATTAGCTTCTCCTCTGTTATAAAATAATGAAGACATCGATCGCAAATATATTTTTTACCTCTGTTTTTAGAGAGTTTTAGAGAGTTGAGAATTCATAAGACGGGACAAATTCTTAATACACACGTAGTGATGTTTTAGTGATATGACTTGATTATTAACAATTTCATTATCATTTTGCAGCAAGTACAGCATAAACTTTTAATGGTCCATGTTTCTTTAATATTTTTTGAATATTCTCTTCGAATAGTATAAAAGCATCATCTAAAAATGTTTTTACATCTATGTGTACCAAGTTGATAATAAAACTGGTTTATGGGCGACATTTAAAAGCACTCTCATAATTACTTCAACGAACACGATCTGCTATTCTATCATTTTCTACAGCTGAAGACTCTAGTTTATTTGAATTTTCTCCTACCCCAAATCCTTGTTTTAAAGAACATTCCAACTTTGTATTAAGACAAATAAACTGTTGATTTAAGTTCAAACATTTTTGACTTCCTGATGAGGAATTAGGTTCATTTATTATTTCCCTCAGTTGGATCATATATTCTTCACAGGTTGTAATCAAACTCGTTATTTGTTGTGCCCAATCAATTTTATTTTCATTCAAGTTCACCACCTTAAAGGCACCTTCTGCAGCTTGAAGAAGACTGTCAATTTCATGAAGAAGCGATAAGTTTGTTTTTCTTAACTTTTCCGCAACCTCACCATTCTGCAATTTAAAAAACATTTTCTTTTTCAATTCAGTTAAAAAAAAATTTTATAGTTTAAATAAATTGTTTAACCTATAATTAAAACTATAAAATATTAACAAATTTGTGTATATAATCGTACTTTTTTAAAAATATGTTATTTAAAGATGCTCAATTGAATGGTGCTGCCCTCTAAAATTACAACGATGCTGCCTACTGCTGCGCGTCACCTAAGCATTCAACGGAGTCTCCCTTTTACACGTCACAGCTGGCGCCGACTTGTTGCGGACGAGCTTTTCTCTTTCTGCTACGCTGAAAGTCTGTCTCCCGTCAACTTTTTTAGACACTGCTCTCCTCTCTTGCTCTCTCCACCCCTTCCCCCCTCTCTCTCTTGCTCTCTATCTATCTCCTTCTCTTTCTCTCCTATTCTCTAACTTTGCTTCGAATATGCCTCTACTGCTTTCTGATGGTTAATCCGGTTGTCTCCAAGTTGTAGATGTGAATGCTACACTCTACTGACAGAATGGAATTTATACCTTCTCACGGATTCACACATAGATCATTACACACTAACACATATGCAACTGATAACACCGATCACTACTCCCATCATTCCCAATGACCTCCACCACCTCTTGGTGGGTGGTGATTATAACCCCACCTCACATGAAAGTTTCCCGCGCAAAAAAACTAACCTATATTATCAACGATAATATAGAAATTTGAAATGCGCGCCAAATTCACTGTAGGACTAAACTAACTAACTCTAGCGGCGGCCTCGCGAACTGACCATCTGAAAGTCACATAGATTAACTACTATATATAATTTGTACTTTAAGTATCCTTATATTTTTCTAAGTTGATAATAATGGAGCGTTCAGACCTCTGCAGTCTGTCTATCTGTCTGCAGGTTGCCATGGTAACGTACAAGAGTAAAAGAGTAAGGAAATTCTATATCGCACTTTCTCTCTTACTCTTATTGCTTCTGACTGCGCAGACAGACAGCCTGCAGAGGTCTGAATGCTCCTTAACAATATTTTAAACTAATAATAGTCTTAAAATTATGTAATATTAACTTTCTGTAAATCATGTTTTATAATGTTACTACAGTAGCGTAACAAGAAAGGTCGGGGCCCTGGGGCCCACGAGTGGAAATAAAATTGGATTGATATTGGAAAATACCTGCTTGCAGCAATAATGAAATTAATCCTGATTCTCTTTCAAAACAAATAATGAGTTTTTCTAGTTACACACTGAAAAAATTCTGATTAGGGTATATTTAACACGAAATTCTAGTTAAAGCAACCAGAATTCTGGTTAAATTAAGTAGCATTAAGAAAGGAAAATCCCGAATAAATTCCGTAAAAAATTTCTATACGGACTTTCTATAAATATTCGACATTGTATATTTTTGTAAAGTATTTAATATAACTTCTAAACAAATTAATAAGCTTAGGGTTATTTTCGTATAAAATTAATGAAAAATAGCATTAAAAAATCTAAAAATAAAGAAATAATATTAAAAATTATAAAAAGCTCTTACCAACTCCAATTGCAGTTAATTGATTTTAACAGTATTTATTATCTAAGGATTTTTTCGTGTAAAATTTATGACAAAAAATTTTTAAAATATAATAATATGGAAACAATATTATAGTTTAAAAATTATAAAAAAACTGTTACTAACTCCAAATGGTAGTTGTTCACAGTTTAATTTTTTTAATTTTATGGAATACTCTACAAAAATATACAATATGGAATATTTACAGAAATTCCATACAGGAATTTCCATAGAACGGTTTCCGTAAAATCTTTGGATAAGAAACGTGCGGATATGAAATATAAATTAAAGTAAAATTTTTATTTTTGGAATTTATTAAAGCATAAGACTCTTAGTTTTAAATAATAATAATTTATTAATTTATTAAAATTAATAATAATTTAATTTATATATTTAAATCGTCATGATCGTGGGGCCCCCAAACTCTCGGGGCTCCGGAATTTTTCCCGGTTTGCCCTATGGTAGTTCTGCCACTGGGTGGGACTTGTTCTGACCCCGGCGCGATGTATTGCAACAACGTTACACTTTGTTTTTGATTAATTTTATGGTTATAAAAATATTAATTCAATAGTGTTTTGTACATTTCGTAGATAAAAATAATAATTTAATTTTGGAAAATATCAAAATCGCATCTCCGACCAATATAATTTTCAATGTAACTTTTTAAATAAATGTCGCTCATAAATTTTCTCAACGGCTTTTGATTTCTTATCGATTTAATTCTATGTTATTACTCAGCACAACTACTTCGCGAACACAAAGCATGAGTTAGAAAAGAACACAAATATATTTGTTTTCCTTTCTTCCTCATGCGAACAATTTTCGCGAAGCAGTTGTGTGTTGATCTTTAGTCTTACTTTCTAATAGTTATTTTCAGTTTACGAATACTTTCCCTTCTAGAGGCGCTCCTCGCGCAAAGTGCTTAGGTACGATTATTTCTGAAAAAGAGTGACTATATTGAATACAGGCAGATCGGTCTACTTATACTACTCCATGCCTGAAAAATAACACCAGTAGCACGTAATATTTTAGCAATATTGAGAACACTGCTTTAACATTACGAATGTACTCTCAATGTTTTCGATATTACTAGAATACTGCTAGAATGTTCTCAATATTATGTGCTATTGGGGAAGTTTCTGCTACATTTAATATCAATAAATAATAATTATTTTATTATGTAAATTAATCTTGGATTCAAAAGATTTTTACTTTGCAGAAAATTGCAGTACATTTCTGATTCTGTAGTGATGCAGATAAAAATATTAATGGACATTCCCGAACATATTTGGTCTGCGGTTGATAGTAAAGATTTTTTATTAGCAACGAAGGTGTTCAAAATTGCTCAACATATTCATTTTAGTTTAAAATTTGAAGTAGGCAATGCAGAATTGACAAATAATTATCCAATTGTTGGTAAACAATGGGGTATTATCAGTCAATTTAAAACAATAATTTTTAATGGTTGCAACAATTTACTTCAATCTTTGGATCTCTCGAAAGAGGTGAATATAATATTTTCTATTTTATTGTTTCATTGATTCTATTTAAAATTTTTACTATTTCCGGATATCTTTAAGGAGTCTGTAGGATGTCTAGAAAATCTAATTATTGTTAGGGTTGATGCTTAAAAATTTGCACAAGAGTATCATGATATTTCTATGACTATGTGTTCTTTAAAATTGGAACAAAATTCATCACACTGTCTGAATTAATGTAAATCAGGGACTGCCACGGAAAAAAATAAAATTAAAGAATACTTTTGTTTTGATTCGAATATGGGTATCAGAATCAAAAACAGTCCTTATTTATTTTTGATTCAGATTATCGAATCATAAGTGGATATTGCTTATGTTCTGATTCCTATATCAAAATCAAAATTCCACTGTATTCAGTTATGATTCCAATATCAGAATCAAAAGTCTTTCTTTTTTAATTATGATATAAATGTCTAATCTGAATCGAAATAAAAACTTTAAATATTAACATTATTATAATTATGTAATATCAAGGAAAATATCGTTTTACGTATTGATGTCACGTGCATGTCAAATAGAGTAATTATGAATATTTCTTCGAATTTTCAGTGTAGATTAACTTTCCAAAGCGAGTCTAAGTTTATGAAAAAATGAAATGTAATTTTTTCAATTTACTAACCGCACTAAATGTCGCTTAAGAGCGGTTAGGGCAGCCGTTGGGTCGAAAAAGTGCAACCTGAAAAGTCTTAGTGGTTTATTGTAGTTTGGGGGCTCTATATAAGAGCCTTACAGTTTTCTCTTAATTATCAGTTGCGAAAAATAGTGTAAACAATCGTCAAAGTTTAGAAAACGTGGTTTTTTCATGATCAACGCTTCGGGTTGCAAATGACTTTAAACCATTAAAAATTGGACTTTTTAAATTGTTTAGTAATTTTGTTAATAGTTATCGAATTTGTTTACAACTCACCAGGAATATTCTTCTTGCGAAGCTGAACAAATCCCAAAAAAATTCAACTCAGTTGGACAAATAGTTTATGCATAATTCCATTTGTTGATTAAAAACATGTAATTTTTAACAGAATATTATTAATTTATTATTTCTGTTGATCATCTACATCATAACAGTACCACAACGTAAACACTTTAAATACAAAAATGGTGCAACCTATTATGGTCGACCATGTCCTACATCCAGCTGTCAGTTTGCTTTGTTTTGTAAAACGCGGATTTATATTTACGTTCCTAGAAACATCTAATCGTCATTAGTAAGTTTGAATTATATTCTCCATTAATTATTATATTCCTTAAATCACCCTTTTTTATTTTCAATCTGGATTTTTTAAAATTAATTATCAAAGTCAAAAAATTGCACCAAGAGAGGTGAAAAGAGGGGAAATTGAGGGGCCATCGCTTTGCTACGTCTATGGACATGAACTTTTAAATATTTCCCACCGTGCAGCGTCCTTAAGACTGATAATAATTCAGAGTAAATTTGTTCATTTTTCACAGCCTACTCTCACTGATAAAAGTTTAAAGTATCTTAACAGGTGTAATATATGAAATATTTAGAAATAAAAAAGTATTAGAAATATTAGATATAATATTTATATTTAGAAATATTGGACAATATGCAATCTTCGAACTTCTCGCTATATAGAGATTCGAGTGTACAATAAACCACTAAGACTTTTTAGGTTGCACTTTTTCGACCCAACGACTGGCCTAAAGCTGCGGTTACGTCTATGCAGGCAGCCTGTCTGCCTGTCTGCAGGTTGTCATGGTAGTATATGGGATATTCCATTTCAAATCGATCCACTACCAAAACACTATCGTGTGCAGAGCACTTTTAAAGCACAATTTATATTATTAAAAGTACTCTAACCATACAATGTAATTAATGACTTTAAAAGAGAATTTCTTCATCTTTCTAATGGTTATAAGCGTTTTCTAAAAAATAAATTATTTGATGCTCAATTTTGAAATTTAAAACTTCAAATAAATTTTTTTCAAAACTTCAATTTTGTTGAAAATAGTATTAGAAAAAAGCTTATATTTACTAGTTTCTACCTACTAAATATTAGAATGGGCTTTTAAGTAGATACGGAGAAAAGAATAAAAATACAAAACTGTTTTTACTGAATTTTTCAAAGAATATGAAGTTTGAACATAACCCACTTGAATAATACATCCGATAAAAATTCGATTGTTTTTTTATTATGATAACAAAATTTCTCCTTTAAAATCATCAAATAAATATAAAGAAAAAAATTTAAAAGAAATATTTATAATAATAGCACTTCGTTATAGCTTTTTTAGTTAAATTACATTTATATCGTAAATAAAAACAAAATATATGCAATTTCGAATTTTTATTTACTCAAAAAACGATAAAGAAAATTTATTATTTTGTTAGTTATTTTTAAGGAAAATATTTTTTCGATTATAATTTAAAATATTATAATTGAATAATATAAATAGTAATACATTACTAATATATAAATCATTCAATAAACATTTTCTCACTTTAAACATAAAGCTTTTATTATAAACTATTAAATAATAAATTTTATTTTTTATCAATTAGAATGCTGTTAATAGCCAATTTAATATAACTAAACACAGAAGGAACGTAAGAATGGTGTGAATTGTTATTACTTTTAAAAAGCACAATATTACGAAATAGACTAACAAATTGTAATAAAATTTAAACTTTAAACATAACATCGTTATATCAAATTACTTTAAATTAAATTAAATATTTGACACAGGAAAAATAATTTGTAAATAAACCATTTCACGTTTAGTTACAATGATTAATTTTTTTCCCGTTTTGAACATTTTTGGATAGGAGTCATTTTCATTTGACGCTTCTGTGAAGAACGCTTTTGTGCAGAATAAATAGTTTGATTCTCTGAGGACGAAAATTTTTTCAAAATTAATTCGGTTTCACTAATAGGAATAAATGGGTTGGGTTCCAGGAATTGTTGAAGCTTTGCTGAATCTTTCTTCAAGGAAGGTTGCGGTGCTAGCGTAATCATTTTTTGGAATAAATTTAATTTCTGTTTGCTTTAAATGTTGTTTTGACCATTCATAAAGTGCTTCTGCTGATAATATTTGTTGATTAGATTTACATTGCAAACTTGCACGAGCAGCTTGTCTTTTCAAATTACCACCTATTCCATCGCATGGACCTTTTCCATGGCCAGTTGCATGGAAGTGCCATTCGGCTGGAATCTCGAAGTCAGTTTGATGAAATCGAAGATTTATAAAACTGTTTTTATTTTTAAATTGTTGTGGCGCTCCGTCAGAAAAATAAAAAATCTTTAGAGGATCGAAATTTTCTTTGAGATAAGAAATTATTAACTTTTAACATTGATATACCGAAATAGAGTCATGAATCAAATTATCCGAAATTATAATCATACTTTTATGCAACAATTTTTCATTTTCTTTGAAATAGATTACTACAGTGAACAAGGAAGCCTGATTGTTGTTCCAATAAAAAGCTTGAACGGAATTTTGTGCTACAAAAACATAATTTTCGGCATAATCCAATTGTATTAAAAAATGTCCTTCTTCTAAATTTTGTTTAATTTCTTTTAAAAAAAGCGATTGTTTCTTAGCGATAAAATCATGTACTTTTAATTTTATTACTTTTTCTCCGAAATCAGTTATGAAATCATCAACATTCGAAATTTCCGTTTTAATTGTTGTCCTATCGGTATTTTGCCAAACTTGATAATGGACTCTATCAATTTCTTTTTCTTCAAAAATTGGTTTTAAAATTTCTTGTAATTTTTTCTTCCCTGGACATGTCTTGCATTCGTTTAAATAACATTCGGGCATTGGATTCTCGCACATACTTAAATTTATACAGTCTTGATAATTTGTTAAACTATTTTCTAAATTTTTAGTCAGATTCTTCATTTTCGATCCATCAAGCATTAATTTCACATTTTCATGATGTGTGCAAAGGCATACTACGTGTGTACCACTGGAACCTGCTGATACACAGTAGGGTGGTCTTAATTGACAAAATTTTGAGAAACCAATTTTAACATCTTCATTCTCCTCTTTAAACAAGTTAAATAATTCTGACAGGTTAGCTAAAAGCAATCGCTTTTGTACCGAAATACGCAAATTATCAGTTTGCTTTACAGAAAGACAATCCTTTAATCCTGGCATTATTCTGCTATTCTCATCTGACTCATAAAACTCTTTAACAAGATTTGTAATTTCAGGAGATAAAGGATGACCTGCTCTTGGATTTGGTTCTGATAAAATTCCTCGCTCTGAAATAAGTTTCTTTGCTTTTATTGCTTGATAGTTAGTTGCATTAAATGCTTTTGCTACTTTTCGATATCCCCAAGATTTTGGAGCTAATGTTAAAAGGAAAATTTGTTCCTTTGCACAAGTAGATTTCTTGAATTTCTCTATTAATTGCTGAAAAATCTCGAGACCTGCTTCGCTATATTCTTGAAAGTTTTGAGATTCCGAATTATCAGGACTACTAACTGAACTATTACTATCTAAATTATTCAATTCTCCGACTTCATTTGCAACTAAAAATTACAAAGTTATTTATAATTAGAATTTAAATTTAACAAAAGAATTAAAACCGTTATTAAAATATTTACTTAAAAGATTTTCTGAAGATTCAGACGATTTTGATAATGAATAAATTTCTTTTCTGCAACTATTACAAATTTTCAATCCTTTACCAACTAAACCTGGAAATTTCTTTTTTATGTTTTCCGAAATATTTCTCAAGTGCGTTCCATAACCATGATTTCTTTTTTCAAACGGATTTACACATTTATTGTATTGAATTGTAGACATTCTGAATATTAAATTTATCCTGTGTAATTAATTTTCATAACATGCATCAGAATTTATTCAAATTTCATTTCCTCAGGAGAAATTTTGTTATCATAATAAAAAAACAATCGAATTTTTATCGGATGTATTATTCAAGTGGGTTATGTTCAAACTTCATATTCTTTGCAAAATTCAGTAAAAACAGTTTTGTATTTTTATTCTTTTCTCCGTATCTACTTAAAAGCCCATTCTAATATTTAGTAGGTAGAAACTAGTAAATATAAGCTTTTTTCTAATACTATTTTCAACAAAATTGAAGTTTTGAAAAAAATTTATTTGAAGTTTTAAAATTCAAAATTGAGCATCAAATAATTTATTTTTTAGAAAACGCTTATAACCATTAGAAAGATGAAGAAATTCTCTTTTAAAGTCATTAATTACATTGTATGGTTAGAGTACTTTTAATAATATAAATTGTGCTTTAAAAGTGCTCTGCACACGATAGTGTTTTGGTAGTGGATCGATTTGAAATGAAATATACCATATAAGAG
The DNA here is from genome assembly GCA_032873175.1 of Leptopilina drosophilae. NCBI lineage: Eukaryota > Metazoa > Arthropoda > Insecta > Hymenoptera > Figitidae > Leptopilina > Leptopilina drosophilae. The sequence continues at coordinate 29,790,875 of CM065478.1, forward strand.
TAAGAGAGCCAATGAATTGAAAATTCTCTCTTACTCCTGTTGCTACTGCCTGCGCAGGCAGGCAGCCTGCAGAGGTGTAACCGCAGCTTAATTCGATGCGACAGTCTCTGAAATTTGTAGGTTATGCATGACTTACAGTTATTGCCCACGAAAAACGGCACTGCCTGTTTTAGATGATGTGAAATTATAGTAAACACAGTTTTCGCACGAGTTTTTCTCTTCACATAGGTAGAAACATGAAGTAAGCGTAAAGGCTTAGATGTCAAAATGATTTGAACAGGGTTCCTGTGCAGGTTCCGATGCAGGAACCTTAGTTATCAAAGATTTCTGTAAAGGTTCCTATACAGGAACACTTGCAGTATCCTGTACAGGAAATTTTTAAAAAAATTTTTATGGTAAGCAACATTTGACATACATAGACTTCATATTTTAATATGTTAGGCTCGTATATCAATGTTGGACAGAAAAATGTATTGCGCATTCGAGAAACTCATAGAAAACTACTGCGCAGGAGTTAAAAATATAAATTAATTAATTGAGGAAACCGTGTAGGATCCTTTAAGGGCTCCTCACAGGATCCTTTACACTTAAGTACCTGCAGTTTACAAAAGTACAATCATCCTATTAATGATCCTGCAAGTGTTCCGGTTCAGAAACCTTTACAGGAACCTTTAATAGCTAAAGTGCCTGCATCGTAACCTGCACAGGAACCCTGTCCCAAAATCCCGTACGGGATCCTCTACAGGACCAGTACGGGATCCTGTATGGGATCCTGCGCAGGACCTGTACATGATCCCAAGAGGATCCTATAAGGATCCTGTACGGGGATTTTAAGCTGGGTTATGTCATAAACAACCGTGTAGCAGACGATACATTATAATTCTGCATTTTCCCTCAAGGGGCGCTGCAGACAGTAGGGGGATGAAAACTTCACTACTCTGACCCCCCTATTTAGGGGCCAATAAATATAGTCCGTTTCATCTCCTTATGGAACGGTCACAGCTCGGCTGCCTAGCTGCCTGTCTGCAGGTCGTTATGGCAATACATAAGTATTTTTGTTTTTTTTGCCTCCCTATACAGGCATACCCACACGGCTTAGGATTGGAAAAATCGACTTCGATTTTCGATTAAAATCGAAATTCTACTGTTAAAAATCGATTTTTTACAATCGATTTTCAATTACTATAATCGATTGTGATACGATTTTAGTAATCGATTTTCGGGCAACTACGATATATATATATATATATATATATATATATATATATATATGGGTGATTCTCCCGAAATACTCCTTTTTGTGAGTTCAAACAGAAAAGAAAAAAATTATTATTTATGGATTAATACAGTCAATTATATTGAGCTTTCAAAAATCTTCCACCTCTATAGCATGATCATGCTAACTTTTAGCTTTTAAAGTATATATTTTAAATTAAAATTTACAAAAAAATTAAGAGGTTAAAATTTGACACCAGCGTTTTTTATTATATATATTTTTCTATTTACAAAAAATTATTTAATAATCATAATTTATTAATATTATCTATAAATTTTATAGATTTTGAAATACTTACAGTTATCAAACATCTCTTTTAACAATTGTCAAAAATTATTTTCCATACATTTTAGGTTCACTTTTCACTGGCAGTTTGTAAACAATCGACAATCATATCAATTTTTAATTTTCATTAAAAAAAATGAGAGGAATGACGGGTGAGAGGAATGACAATTTCAACATTTTTTAATTTTATTTAGGGGAGAGTAGGCTACATTGAACCAGCGTCAACAGTGAACCACTTTAATTTTCTAAGAAATGACTGAGTGGAATTTTTTCTTATTTAATATATAAATTAGTATTACCGAAAGCGACTACGTCCAAAAATTTCGAGCACGTAGGTTTATTATTTACAAAGAAAAACGAAAAAAACTGTTTTTCACGTACAAAACAAAAAATTTTGTGGAAATATAATGAATTTTTTTTATTCAAATAGGAAGTTTTAAAAATTAGTAAACTTGTGATTTATGTCGCTTAGGGTGTCAACTTGAATATTCCGATGTGATAAAGAATTTTAAGCCTTACATAAATTTATTATAAACAATTTTTGTTGTGAATGTCATGTGAATGCAGTGAGTGCGGCATCATTGAACCACCCGAAAAATCAAAGAATTTTCAATTTTAAGAGTGGTAAAGTTGTCTGCTCTACTAATTAGTAAGAAAAATACTAGAAGACATGCTTTCATCACAATTGTGAACGAGATAAACTCAAACTGTCACTTTACCTACCTAACCTGACATCAAAATATATTAATCTCCTATATTAACAAATAATAACTCTTTAACAACAATTTTCTATTTTTTTGAGTGAAAAATAATATTTTTTACAATGTGTAAGTGGAAATATTATTTTTGAAGTAAATTGTAGTGTTTTATTAAAGGTGGTTCAATGTAGACACAGATTCTTCAAAATAAGAAAAGTGTAACTTGTTAGAAAAAAATTAAATTTAATTATTTAATCATAATAATTTGTGTTTGTAACGTGTATATTAACTAAAGGAGTACTTCAGCTTAATGTTGATACAAAAACCTGATCAAAATTTGTAAAATTTAATTAGTTCTTGGACTTTAGAAAATACCCGGTTCAATGTAGCCTACCCTCCCCTAATTGACAAACAATTTTCCTCCAACTTAGAATGCCCTTTCATGTTTATAAAGGATAACTTTATGTGAAAAAAATTTGTGATTAATTTATATATATATATATATATATATATATATATATATATATATATATATATATATATATATATATATATATATATATATTGTTTATATTAGGGGTGAGAGGAATGACGCTTTAGGTTGTGAATCTCTGCTTATGTCTCAATTTTTATTTTTTTAACGCAAAATAATGACATTTTTTTAAAAATAACTTAAGAAATTAATATTAGAGATGTTAATTTAGATATTGATCACAATAATTAATCAATATCTCTACCCACAGCAAAAATATTGGATAATATTCAACGAGTGAGAGGAATGACGAGGTACTACGTGACATATTTCATTTTCTATATTTAAAAAAACTACACGACATATTTTATTCATATTTCAGAAAATTATTCTTAAATATCATAACTTTTAGAAAAAATTGTTAAAGTACCTATTTTCATTTTTAAATAATTGTTTTACGTATTGAAAAAATGAAAAAAACTTAGATGACAGGTTAGAAAATCAATTTTGAGGTGGTAAAATATTTTAAAAATGTATTAAACAATAAAATTTCACAACTTTTTCTTGCAGAACATTTAAAAAAAGTGATAAAATAGGGAAATATGACTTGGTATTTTTCCAAATGATTATAATTATTTAGAAAATCTTGACTACATGCAAAATGAGGTTTTTTGGAGAATCACCCATATATATATATATATACCCAGATAACCAGCGTACTAGTACGATGCATGTACAATACGAGTATGGCGTATAAGTCGTACTTGTACTGTACCCACAATCTACCTTCGCACGGTACCAGGTTCTGTACTAGTATGTCATACCAGTATGCTATACTCGTATAATACGAGTACTATAATAGTATGGTGTACTAAAGGTTTTTGTAATTTAGTTTATCGTACGGTTACTGTATTTCGTCGCTTGGGGGCAGCAACATGCCGACTCAGCTAAAGGGTGAAAAAGATGCCGTTTCAAAAAGAAAAGTGAAAAACATGCCATTTCGCGAAAGCGCTGAGAAACATACCTTCTTCAAACGAACGGTGAAGAACATGCCTTTTCAACCGTTAATATTTAATATTCATATTATATTAATAATATTATATTAATTATAAATAATCACTAATATTATATTTATTATAAACAATTAATGATTAATTAATTAATTTAATAATTTAATTAATTGATTAATTTATAATTATTAATATTATTATGTTAATTATTTATTCATTTAATATTATTTTAAATATTAACGGTTGAAAAGGCATGTTCTTCACCGTTCGTTTGAAGAAGGTGTGTGTCTCAGCGCTTTCGCGAAATGGCATGTTTTTCACTTTTCTTTTTGAAACGGCATCTTTTTCACCGTTTAGCTGAGTCTGCATATTGCTGCCCCCAAGCGACGATTTGTACTATACTAGTACCGCGTGTAAAGCCTTTTATATCCCTCCCCCTATTGTGCCTTAGTTTGTATTAAGTATTAACTATTTTAATTTAATATTTTATGATAAATTTTCTGAAAGAATCATTACTAAAATCAATTTAATTTTGAAGTAATCTATTTTTATTAAAAGAGTTCTTTTTTGTACCTAAAAGATATTTATTAAATGTAAATCATGTAACTTGTAATCACATTTATTTATATTGGAACAATCAGTGTTTTGAAGTATTTTAATTAAATAATTCTGCAGTGGTTTTGCTTTGGTAATTTTTTAACATTCTTTAAAATAATTATGAATAATTACCATTTATATAATCTAAAAGTACTTTAATTTAAGGAAAATATTTTGGACGTTCTAACCTATAAACGATGACACATGTTTATGTAATATATAAGAAAAATTATAAAAAATTGTGCGATTGCTATATATATTTTATTGTAACTCTTGATTTGAAAAGTTTTTTTTCAAGTGTAAAGTACAAAACAGTTGAAAATTAAGAAGTTGTTCATTGTTGAAGTAGTAATTACAATACTCTAATGATAAAAATAAGCATGATGACAAAGCAAAACCACTTGAGATTAATAGTATACACTTAATACATATGAATTAATAGAAACTAAACCACTGATTTCTAATTTAAATATAAAGACACATGTTACAAAGATTAAAACTTTGGATTGTATCCTAAAAGTCAGCTTTTCCACAAAAAATCATTGTACCATGTGCACTGGATGCATATGTCATTGACAACTGTGAAGTAAATTAGGTTATGTTTGCATCACCACGCAGAGTATGGTGATTACAAGTTACATGATTTACATTTAATAAATATCTTTTAGGTACAAAAAAGAACTCTTTTAATAAAAATAGATTACTTCAAAATTAAATTGATCTTAGTAATGATTCTTTCAGAAAATTTATCATAAAATATTAAATTAAAATAGTTAATACTTAATACAAACTAAGGCACAATAGGGGGAGGGATATAAAAGGCTTTACACGCGGTACTAATATAGTACAAATACAGTAACCGCACGATAAACTAAATTACAAAAACCTTTAGTACACCATACTATTATAGTACTCGTATTATACGAGTACCGTGCGAAGGTAGATTGTGGGTACAGTACCAGTACGACTTATACGCCATACTCGTATTGTACATGCATCGTACTAGTACGCTGGTTATCTGGGTATATATATATATATATATCCCCATGTGTACAAAGTTGCTTTAAAATACCTGCCAGTTCTAGCTACGTCGGTGCCTTCTGAGAGACTCTTTTCTCATGCTGGTATTATATCTACTAAACTGCGTAATCGGATTTCTTCAAAACATCTTAACCAATTAATATTTTTACGTAATTTAGATGAAAAGTGGTTTGAGATTTAATTTTAACATTACGCAAGTTATTTCTTTAAAAGTCAATTTTAAATTTAATAAATGTTTTATATTCAAATTTTTAAGAGAAAGGGAAAAATAAAATGTAATTTTGTATTGTTGAAAATAAATATTCTTGTAATACTTTTATACAAAAAAACATTTTTCTTTATTTTTAATCTTCAACTTGAAAAAAAATTTAATCGCAAAAAAATTGAATAAGTCGATTTTCTACATCTATTAATCGATTTTTAAAAATCGAAAAATAATAGTTGATCGAAAAATCGATTTTTATTTCGACTTTCCAACCCTAACACGGCTCGCCTACGAGCGTAATAGGGAGACATAACGCTCTCCAAGGGCGATGACTACGAAGTGTCCATCTGCCGATACCGCAAAGTTGAGTAAGAACATTTGCGGTCCCTCGGTGAGGGGCGAAACCTTTCCTAATCCCTGGTCACTCTGCAGTTAACCACTCGAGTTGGCACCACAACTCACACGTTGAGACGCTAGTACTAAGTCCGATGCCTAAGCTTCAGTCTTTTCCCAACGCCAGAGATGCCAATGACTGTCCCCAAACGGAACTGCGCTTGCGCTACGAAAAGTATTGTGATTGGTAGATTAAAACGTTTCCATTTTAGACGCTTAATATATAAAAGTTTTCAAATAAACGCGCTCTAATCTCCCAATTAGAGCATTTTTGTCGCGCAAGCGCAGTTCCGTTTGGGGACAGTCATTGGCATCTCTGCCCAACGCCTCTAGTCTTACCACCCTTACTTCGGCAAGTGAGGTTGTCCGCCAATATTAGACCTGCCGGACTGACGCGGCGTTGCCCATCATCATCGCAATGCCAATGCTCTGCGAGATTGCATGGGCGAACTGAGAACTAACCGCAAGCAGTGACAACACTCCGAGCCTCATTTAGTCGCCTTTTACGACATGCAGCTAATCACAGGGGGCCTATTCTGCGCCCTTGTCCCTCACGGAAAAAGAGTGAAAGAACGGACCTGTAAACAAAAAATGTTTTTTTTAAATATTTAAACAATTTCATGAAGAAAAATTTAATTTTTTGTGGTAGAAACTGAAACGCCACTAATATAAATCTATTAATTATTGATAACTTAATTGTACATTATAAATCGATAAACACTCCAGCTGCCACAAATTTCAATTCATCCTCTTAATTTTTTTTCTATTTTGTTTGTGATATAATTATCTAGTGAAATACGTATAGATTATTTAAATATTCTAGGCAACTTTAAGTAACGAAATTTTGACAAAAATAGGCACTTTTTCCTTTAAATCGTTGCCATTTTGCAAAATACGTTTTTATAAAAAATATCCCTGGCAAAAGTGATTTACCAACTGTCTCCCCACGTGGGTATACATTTGGGAAACATTTGGTAAACGGCTTTATAAGTCTGTTAATAGACAGAATTTGATGAAAAAAATTATTGGAAATTGAAAAGGAACAATCAGGGTGAAAGTGATATATTTTTTAGGATAAATTAACGCTAAATTAATGAGAAATTAATGTTTAACATAGGAAATGTCAGTTTTAGTGTAGGATGTATGTGTGTGTAAGATTAATATTGGAATAAACTGTTGATATGTCGCCGCGCATTTTGCGCGACAGATGGCGATGGTGACATTTGTCCATGGCTTTATATTACATGTTCCTTCATAAAGAAAGCTATTTTTTATTTGTCGAAAAAATACACAAAATGAAAAAAAAATTATATTTAAAAAATAAAACATAATTTCAACCCTCAACAGAAATAAAGGATGTTTTAGACCAATAAAAATAAAGTTTAAACTTCACCTTCATTATTATTATTACTAAAAAATGAGGGTTGCGAATTTATGACCGTTCAGGTCATACCACTAACGCTTGGGTAATCCCTTTACGTTCCCCATATCAGCCCTTATATCTGAAGTCCTTTCCTCAGCAGGAGGACTTCGGCCAGGTTTCTGGTAGCAATGACGGTCTCCCCCAGAAAGAAGTAGCCCGTAATGTGTTCCCGCTCCTTCATAAGTGCGCGGCAGTGACACAACATGTGTATCAAGGTTTCGTGTTCATCTGCACACCTACAGCACTTCGGATCGTCTACAATCCCTATTATGTGCCGATGATAGCGCAGATCACTATGGCCAGTTAATAGCCCTGTTATGATCTTCGCCTCTTTCCTATTTAATTTGCGGAATTCTGCTTTCCTTATAGGGTTAATATTAGTTCCCATGAGTACCTCGGTTTCTCTACAGTCCTTAGTTGCCCGCCACTCCCTCTGGTGTTCCGCAGCTATCCACTGTTTAATTCCCAGTGTCAGGCATTTATTGGAAACACCAATGGGCGGTTCGGGCCCAATAAGTTGTTTTCTAGCCCCTTCTTTGGCTAGCTCATCCGCCCTATCGTTTCCCACGAATCGACTGTGACCAGGGATCCAGAGAAGTGTAACGCGGTTAGTTTCAGCTAGTTTGTTAAGTGCCTCATGACTGTCACCGACCAGCCGTGATGTTGATACGTATCGTTTCAAGAAGAAAATAGCTGCCTTGCTATCCGAAAGAATAAAAATATCTTTGTCGTGACAATTTTTCAAGGCTTTGCGGCCGAAATCGCCGCAATTTCGGTTTGTAACACAGTAACAGTGGTCCCTAACTTAAAAGAGTGTCCCACTTGAGAGGTTACATGATAGATTCCTGCACCAACTCCATTCCCGCCTTTTGATCCATCTGTGTACCAGACTTCACAGTTAGCTGGAATATTTGTCCATTTATCCATTCTTCTCTACTAGGTATATTAATCTTATACTTTTTGTCGAAGAGGTATAAAGGGACAGTTCTGTCCCTAATCATACTTAGGAGGGGGCTTCTCACCAATTTCTTTGGGACCCACCTCCCTGCAGCCCACAGGACCGCTCAACCTCAGGGCAGCCTTAACCGCCGCTGCTTTAATTGTAAGGTGTAAGGGTTCTAGCCCCAAGAGGGCACCAAGGGCAGCAGTTAGAGTTGTACGCACCGCCCCCGTTATTCCTCTAAGTACCATCCCCCTTATCATTTCCAATTCTGCTTGTGATGTTTTTAATTCAACTCTACTCCACTAGACCACAGAGGCATAGGTCAGCCTAGGGAGCAGAATTGCTTCATAGATCCACAATAGTGTATCCGGTTTAAGACCCCAGCTACTACCTATGGCCCTTCTACATTACCACAGAGCAGCTGTAAGTTTCCTGCACTTCTCCTCTAGGTGCTTTTTCCAAAGCAGTTTACTATCCAGGATTACTCCTAAATATTTTGCCTGCACTGTATATTGGATCTCTTTTCCAGACAGCGTAAGTGAGCACGAGACTTTCCACTTATACCATCTGGTAATGATAACCGCTTCCGTTTTCCCCGGATTTACAGATAAACCCACCTTCTTACACCATTCGTCTACCTGGTTTAAATCCTTTTAGGCCACTTCGAGTACAACGTCGAGATGGGGACCGCGAATGATTAACAAAATGTTGTCCGCATACCCAATTACATGGTACCCTGCTTCGGTCAGAGTTCTCAGTAGTTCATCCACCACCAAGGACCAGAGCAAGGGTGAAAGAACACCTCCTTGGGGGCATCCACAGTTAACTTTCTCTTTCAGGACTCAGTCTCCTTTAGTTGATACCAGGTTTCTGTTTTTTAACATGTGGCAGGTCCAATCAACCACTCCTGTAGGAATATTAAAAGCTGTCATAGCTCTACTTGTTGATTCCGGAGAGGCCTGACAAAAAGCTCCTTCCATGTCCATAAAAACACCTACAGCAAAACCCTGACTCTGCAGTTGCTTATCAATTAAGTCAACTGCTCTCGCCAGAGATGTCTCCGTAGAGAATTCTGCTCTATAGGCATATTGATCCTTTTGTAGCGGGAACCGCTCCAAAATCTCAATGTGGATATATCTATCCACCAACCTTTCAACTAGTTTTAGAATAAAGGATGTAAGGCTAATGGGTCGGAAATCCTTCAGTGAGGTATACCCGTTCTTGCTCGCTTTAGGTATGAATACGACTTTCGTACCCCTCCACGCTGTCGGGACATATCCCAGAGTCAGACTCGCTCTCGCAAGCCTCACCAATGCACAGTGAGAAAAAAGTCTGTCTTTTTGTACAAAAATCTACTGACAACTCAAATCTTAACCGATTTTAATTTTTTTTAAATACTCAGAAAGGTTTTGCCTGCAGTACACAACTGCGATAAATTACAAAAAAAAATTAATTAACCTAAAAAAACATTTAATTGCAAAATTGTACTTTTAAGGTGTTTTAAATAATACAAAAATGATTTATTTTTCTATTTTATAGAGTTATGAGAACTTTTTTTGGTTACTAAATACAAATTTGACATTTACATTACAAATTTTTAATTTTCAAAATGGCGAATACAATAGGACGGGTGAATTCATTAGAAATCGATCCAATTTTCAAAATTCAAAATGGCGGATTCAATATGGCCGACTATTATTTGGGGTCGGTGATTACGAATCTGATGTCAGATTTTAAAATTTTTAAATGACGAATCCAATATGGTAACAATTAATATTTTTAGGGTTATTCTTAACAAATATGATTTCAGATTTATGAAATACAAATAAAGGACCAAATATTTTTCAGGATATTTATATTATATTTTCCGGGACATGAAGATGAACTTTTTGTTATATAAATAATTTATTAAAACTTTAGGCTTTAAATTCTAATACAATTAAAAGATGCGAATAAAACACAATATTTAAAATTATTTGAAATTCGTTGATAGCAATATATTTAACAGTTTTTTATTACTCTTGCAATGTGAAAGATAAAAAAATAATAGAATTTGATTTGTTACCTTGCGTTGCGGTAATAAGAAAGTATAGACATTACTTGATAACCATATCAGTATATTTAAGAATGGCATCTGCCATATTGGATCCGCCATCTTGAATTTTTAAAAAATAACACTGGAATCGTGATCAGCGATACCCAAAACCCCCAAGTAACGAGATTCAAGCAAATTGGATCGATTTCTAATGAATTCACCCGTCCTATTGTATCCGCCATTTTGAAAATTAAAAATTTGTAATGTAAATGTCAAATTTGTATTTAGTAACCAAAAAAAGTTCTCATAACTCTATAAAATACAAAAATAAATCATTTTTGTATTATTTAAAACACCTTAAAAGTACAATTTTGCAATTAAATGTTTTTTTAGGTTAATTAATTTTTTTTTGTAATTTATCGCAGTTGTGTACTGCAGGCAAAACCTTTCTGAGTATTTAAAAAAAATTAAAATCGGTTAAGATTTGAGTTGTCAGTAGATTTTTGTCCAAAAAGATAGACTTTTTTCCCACTGTGCAATGGCCCAACAGCCTCGTCCATCGATCTTTGCAAGAGGACAGGGAAGACGCCATCAGGACCGGGAGACTTGTAAGGACTAAAAGATTCCCCGGCCCATCTGATCCTCTCCGCATTCACGATCCTGTTAGCCAGCTGCCTTCGCGGCCGATAATCAACCTATGGAAGGTTTGTTAGCGACCCAGGGTCATGTCCGCCCTCCCCTGACTTTGAAAAGCCCGGAAAGTGTACCTGGACCAGATAAGCCAAGGTCTCATCATCCAACTCAGAGAAAGTCACATCCGGCAATAATAAAGTGCCCAAAATTGCACAAGGGTCCTTGGCAAGCAGTTTATCCAATCTGGCTGCCTCTTTCCCTTTTTCGATGCTGGAAGAGAAAGCATCCCACGTGAAACGATTCTACGGAAATTCTGCATGGAATTCCGTAAACATTTCCGTACGGAAATTTTGCAAATATTCCACATTGTATATTTTTGTAGAGTTTTCGATAACTTTTAAAAAATTGTTACCAATTCCAATTCGATTTGGTAACAGTTAAACAGTTTTCTATCATCGAAGGATTTTTTTCGTGTAAAATTTATTAAAAAATTGAAAATTAAAAAATATAATAATAGGGAAATAATATTAATAGTAATTATTCTTATATTTTTTTAATTTTTAATTTTTTTATCAATTTTGTACGAAAAAAACTCTTAAATGATAGAAAACTGTGAAACTGGTCTAAAAAAATATAAGGATTTTTTTCGTGTAAAATTAATAAAAAAATTGAAAATTAAAAAAATATAGGAATAATTAATATTAATATTGTTTCCCTATTATTATATTTTATAATTTTCAATTTTTTAATCAATTTTACACAAAAAAATCCTTCGATGATAGAAAACTGTTCAACTGGTACCAAATGGAATTGGAATTGGTAACAGTTTTTTTAAAGTTATCGAAAACTCTACAAAAATATACAATGTGGAATATTTGCAAAATTTCCGTACAGAAATGTTTACGGAATTCCATACGGAATTTCTGTAGAACGCTTTTCGTAGAATCGTTTCACGTGGGATTCCAACTGACTTGTTTTGCTTTCTTTATTTCATTTCTATAAAAATTTATATTTAAAAAAACATATAGTTCCAACCCCCGAAAAGAAATAATGGATATTTTAGATATTTTTAGATATTTTTAGATATTTTTAGTGGGGGGGTTGGAATTATATGATTTATTTTTAAAAATAAATTTTGTTCTCCATTTCGTGTAAATTAACCAGCAAATAAAAAATGTCTTTCTTTGTTAAGGAGGAGTTTCAACTTTATTTTCATTGGTCTAAAATATCCATTACTTCTTTTCGAGGGTTGGAATTGTAACTATATTATTGTTTAAATTAATTTTTGTATTTTATTTTATCTCAGGGTTTCGTGGATTGCAAAATTTCAAGCAAAAAGAAATTAAAATAATGACAAGATTACGTTCTGAACAAAATTACAAATTTTATTATAGTTTCCTTTTTTATGTTTTTCTGGATAGAAAATCACAAATTGATGTTTTTATTTTTTGTTCAATTATACAAGGACACATCTGATTTTACGTACAATCACACATACATACATATATACTTTCGCTCCAAATCATACAACTTTACATTAAAAATTTGACAAATAATTTGATTTGATTGAGTCTTGGACTTATCTTTTATGGCTGATTTGTGATGAGCAGCAAGCACGGAAACGGGAGAAATGGTTGACTTTTCCTTTCGTCGCAGTATACAGAAATAATTAGCGGCACGCCGCCTTCGTCTGGTCAATATGCTTTTGTCAAAAGAAATAGAGGTCCGCCCTCTTCTCTCCCTATCCTCATTAACGCTGTCTTACACCCACACCGAAACCCATATCGGGTTTCTGCCTTCACCTCCAAGCACTCAAGCGAAAGTGATCACTCGAACGTTCTATACTCTTATTCTCAAATTCGAATTTATGCGAGAACGTCCGAGTGATCCCGAATTTTTTGATTATATATTTTCGTATAATCACACAAATTCTCACATATACAATCCGTTAAAGAATTATATATGTTTTTTTAAACATAAATTCATTAAAAAAACTATTTTTTTGTTGGTTAAAATACGCAAAATGAAGAAAAAAATTTATATTTTAAAAATAAAACATATAATTTCAACCCTCAAAATCAATAATGGATATTTTAGACCAATTAACGTTAAGTTGAAACTCCTCCTTAATAAAGAAATCTAAGAAATCTTCCAACCTCTAAAAGAAAAAATTAGTGACGTATAAGTCATCCATTTTTTCTTTTATATGTTTTATTTTTTAAGGGGTTTTGTAACTTTTTTAGGAATTAAAATCAGAAGTTTTTAAAAAATGTTTTGCTCATAAGTTTTAAAATATAATTGATCAAAAGTTTTTACGTATAATTGTGTATGTTAAGAAGTCTTAAAAAAGAACTTCATATTTAAAAAAACATAAGTATCTTCCTTCTACAGAGGGCGCTTTGGCCACTGGTAAAAATTATTGGTTGTCATTGTAGCTCATAACAGAATCGTCTAAAATGAAAAAATCAAATTTTATTCTAAAATGGACGACTTAATACAGAACCTAAACCTCTGATTTACTACTAATGTTGAAAATTACTCTTTTTGTGTATCATTATTGTTTAAAAAAATTGTGTTTTTTCAGATTTTTAGATTCAAAAACTTGTTATTTTCTTAATTTTTGATATTTTTAAGTATTTCGAGGTTTAGGTCCTGTATTAAGTCATCTATTTTGAAATTATTTTTTATTTTAGATGATTCTGCTATGAGCTACAGTGACAACCGTAATTGAAAGTAATTTTTACCAGTAGACAAATCGCCCTCTGTAGAAGGAAGGTATTTATATTTTTTCCAATCTGAAATCCTTTTTTTAAAGCTTCTTCACATACACAATGACATGTAAAAACTTTCGATCAATTATATTTTAAAACTTATGAGTAAAAAAATGTTTTTAAATCATCCGATTTTAGTGCTAAAAAAGTTACAAGACCCTTTAAATATAAATTTTTTCCATTTTGTGTAACTTGACCAACAAATAAAAAATAGCTTTCTTAATGAAGGAGGCGTTTAAACTTTATTTTTATTGGTCTAAAACATCATTTATTTCTGTTGAGGTGATCTGCGCTATCATCGGCACATAATGGGGATTGTAGACGATCCGAAGTGCTGTAGGTGTGCAGAGGAACACGAAACCTCGATACACATGTTGTGTCACTGCCCCGCACTTGTGAAAGAGCGGGAACACATTACGGGCTACTTCTTTCTGGGGGAGACCGTTATTGCTACCAGAAACCTGGCCGAAGTCCTCCTGCTGAGGAAAGGAGGGTTGAGGGTTGAAATTATATGTTTTATTTTTTAAATATAATTTTTTTCATTTTGTGTATCTTTTCGACAAATAAAAAAATAGCTTTCTTTATGAAGGAACATGTAATATAAAGCCATGGACAAATGTCACCATCGCCATCTGTCGCGCAAAATGCGCGGCGACATATCAACAGTTTATTCCAATATTAATCTTACACACACATACATCCTACACTAAAACTGACATTTCCTATGTTAAACATTAATTTCTCATTAATTTAACGTTAATTTATCCTAAAAAATATATCAATTTCATCCTAATTGTTCCTTTTCAATTTCCAATCATTTTTTTCATCAAATTCTGTCTATTAACAGACTTATAAAGCCGTTTACCAAATGTTTCCCAAATGTATACCCACGTGGGGAGACATTTGGTAAATCGCTTTTGCTAGGGATATACGTATTTTTCTAGGTTTTGAGCTGCAAAAACTAATGCTTTCTTATTTTTTGGTCTAGCTCAAATCAGGACTGAGTTAATGTGTGTTCTCCGCACGGTGATATTTTTAAAGCACTCCGACATATCATCTATCAGACCGCCATTTAAAAAAAATAACCTAAAAAATATTTTTTGTAGTTCAACAGTAGTATCACGAAGTAGTATAAGGAGACCTCACGACAATGCTTAGCAGCGGAAAAATCAACACATTTTAGGGGGGTTAGAGTTACGAGTATTTGCACCATAAGCAGAGGCAGCGCTATTGCGGTTGAAATGTAAACCATGTCCGCCATAACACTTCGTCATATTTCACTAATTTGTAGGTTATGTTCATATACAGAAAACTGTAGTACAAAATTTTCACCACAGAGGCGCAACCTCTGTTAATGGTGCAAACTCTGATAACTCTGTCCCCCCAAATGTGTGCAGATTTTTTTGTCGCGTGAGGTCTCCTTATACTACTTCGTGAGTAGTATAATACGCTACTGTATTTTAATTTTCTATAAAAATTTATATTCTTCGATGAAAATTGTTGAAGAAGTGTATATTTTGGTCAGGTCAAAGTGGTGTAACCCCTTAAGTGGTTATTTTTATTGCTATTGCGTATACACGGACTTCAAAATTAGCAAAAAATTTCTTATGCCTCAAGAATCACTCTTTCAAATTGTATATCCTAAAATATTGCAAACTAAAAACAAAAATTACAAATGATTATTTAATAAAAACTATGAATCTTGAAGCATGCAGCAATGGAACTAAATTACTCATAACTCCGTCAAGTTTGCTCCAATTGACCTTCAATTTGAACACAATATTCTGGAGAAATTATACATTCATTTAAAAAAAATTTTAAAAATGCAATAATAAAATTTTAAGACCTTACCTCCCTTAAGAAAAAATAAGTTAATTTTGTATTCTGCTATCAGTTCCATTCCTTAAAAAATATTAATGTTTTTTTAGTCAGCTGCCAATTGCCTAGCATCCTTAATGTTACTCGACGATATTCCTTCAACGGATCTTCTTAATAAATTTATTGCATTTAGAAATCAGGCAATTCAATTTATAATTTCTAATGAGAATCATCATAGTGTCAGAAATCGTATAAAATTGAGCTTAAAAATGTTTATGGAGACTGTTTCTTTAATTCATAATTGTTTTATCAGTAAGTATCCTGTTATATTTTATATTTTTAATGTTTTTACAATATTTATTTTTTTATATTAATATATTTTAATAATATTTATTTACTTATAATATTTATTTTGCAATACAGCTTTAATATTTTAATATTGTACAGAATCGAACGATAATCAAGGATTAATTTCGCAGCATATTAATGATATTAATCAAGTGGAAGCAACTCAAATACTGTCTCAATTGGATTTAGATCAAGATCTTTTGAATAAATATCTTCCATCAATGACAAAAATGCATAAACCTTTTGCAAATGTAGAATTCACTAATGTCTCTTTAGAAGATCTTAAGAAGAATGTTGAATCTTGGTTGGATTGGACAAGAAATTTTATTTCATTGGAAGTTTCACAATTACTAGATCTTGTGACATCAGTTAAAGGGGTTCACATAATTCGTGAAGAGTCTCTTGCTCTTCAAGTCTCTGAAAATTCCAATTCCATATGGGATGATCTCTCTCTACCTGGAGTTCATTTTTGGTCTCAATTTTTTCAACCTCTCCTTACAAAACGAGTAAAAGGTATTATAAATAATTTGTTAAAATAATTTGTTAAAATAATAATTTTATCATTTTAAATGTAATTTGATTTTCATCTGCAGAATTTTCAATTACTTTTAAAAGCATTCTCTACATTATCTAAAGTTGCAGCAATATTGATTCAATTGTATAATATTGACAACACTCTCTTAATTTAGCAAAACTAAGCTGTGTGTTGTCAATATTCTATAAGATATTAGAATTAGATATTAGAATTATTAAAATTATTGAAAAAATGTTAATATTTAATCTTTTGTAATTTGACAAACAGAAATCGTGACCGACAAGTGGAAGGAAAATGTAACGAACCTTAAGACAAGTATCACTGAACTATTAATTACAGTTTCGAATGAAAAGTTTGAGTATCCTGAACACGATTTACGATGGTTTGTATGGAAAGATTCACCTACTGACATTCCGCAGAATCTCTCTAAAAATATGGATCTGGATTACAATAGATCATTACTAATGAAAGCTAAAGGATTTTCACCGAATGTTGTTAAACTATTAGAAAATTTTGATAAAAGTTTGTACGTTCTTCTCATTGACCTCGAGCAATATTTGTACGAATCAGAAAGATTAGCACTACCCTTAAACAATAATTTACTAGATATGAATAGTTCCCTAGTTTCGAATAAATTTATCGATCGAGAAGAACTTCAGGATAATTTACAGAGAATAAGTTCCGAGATGATAAACAAATTTATAAAATTTGTCAAAGTGGATTGCATTATTAGGGAGGAAAAATTTGGCAAACAGGATGTGAATGCTATTTTTTGTGCAAGATTTCTACAGGCGCTGACACTATTGTGTCCAAATTTAAATAAATGTTTCACATTATCGAAAACATCGGGAACTGTTACGACGAATGTTAAATGGCAGGATATGTGTGAAATTTTAAAGAAGGAGAGTATTTTCGTTTGGTCCACTTGGGCTGAGACTTTTAAATTGAAAATAAATAAACACCAAGATTGGTATTTAATGAAAGTAACTGTTGCTGGATTTAAAGTTGATTCACTGATTTCGGAATGGGAGAGGGTGACGATTGAAGAAGAGGCTGAAGAGGGGAAGAGAATTAAGTCTGAGATTCTTGTCCCTTATCAACCATCGGTTAATTTGCAGCAATATCTTTCGGCTATTTGCAAGGATTTGAATAAAATTATACCACATAGTATTCCAAAGTGAGTCATTTTTTATGGAATTTTTTTTCAAATATACTCCTTTTTTTACTTTCTCTTTAGACATTTATTTTTTTTTCTTTCCAATTATTTCTTTCTTTTGATATACGACTTTCATACCTTTTGTTGTCTTTTAACTAAAAGCGAACTCCGTTTCTATATAATTTGGAATTTTTTATGAATTCTAGAATTGTCCTGAATCAAATAATAGTCAAAGTGGTTCTGTCAGCCATTGATTATTATGAGAAAATATCAGCAAACCAAGAATTGAGACAGAAATTGTCGATACAAATTCTCTTTGATGTTAAGTATGTGACGTTACTGATGATTCCAAGAGAAAATAAAATTCTCAGTGAAAAATCGGCAGCTGTTTGTAATAATGTTGCTGTAAAGATTGATCCTTTTGACTTGGATGTTTTTTATCCGTTTATACACAAAAATGTAAAGAAAGCTGTTCAGAGAACATTGGTAAGTTGCAGGTGAAAAGCATTAGTTAAATATAATCCAAAATTTCAGAAAGAAATTTGCAAAGTCAGACAGAATCAGTGTCACCCAGGTAAAAATGATTCGTACGAAATTTCTACAAATTTCGTTGGGAAATCCGACCAGATATAGATTTTCAAAAAAAATTTTTGCTCAGTAACTCGTAAGGGAGACCAAGGAGGAAAGTAACAACGCTAATATCTTTTAAACAAATTATCGAAAATACAGAATCTAACATTTTTTTAGTCAGTAGTACCCTCAACAACTTCTCCATAATGTGTAAGAGCATTTAGATTTAAAAAAGAGTAAAATAGTAGCACACATTTTAAAGTGCAATTTAAATAAGAAATTTTATAATTTTTAGATCAAATCACATTTATTTTAATTATATAATTATTTTAAACATGTAATAACATTATGTGCTTAAAATTTCTAACATAACATTTAACAATGATAACGTTCTTAGATTGTAATAAAATTTAATTTTTAAAACTTATATTTATCAGCTTTTCCTACTTCACTTAACACTGTTTCGTTCTTTAGAATGTGTTTATAAAATTCCTGTTTTAATTCTGTGTTCTTATTTTGTTTTATTCTATGTTTGTCATAATTGTTAATTTTTGTTTTAAGCTTTAGGTAAAATTATTTTCATGTTTTAAAAGATTAATGTTTTATTTTTAATTTTTTATACGACAAAAATATGAAACATGAAAAATTTGTCAATTTTTCTTAAGTGGCGAAAGCTTTTACGTTATTATTAATTATTAATTTAACTTAAAATATAAAAATAGTACTTTTGTTTCACATTGTAATAATTTAATATTACAGATACCCTGAGTTGTAGAATTAAATGCTAGATCTGTTATGTAGATAAGAAGATCCCTGTTAAAAATTCCTGCAAAGGATTTTATATAGGATTCTGTTCCAGGAATATTCATAAGATTCATTGCAATTTCGTACGTAAGAACGCAGTAGCGTTCTTATGTACCCAGGTTCTTAAGAGAAATGTAATAAGATCAAGCGTATTATCCTTTGTACCGAAACAAACAACATAGCATCCTGGACAGCTTCCTTTGTAAAATCATTTGTAAGATCTTGCATTAACAATCTGGAAGTAAAAAACTCAGCTTAAAATCCCCGTACAATATCCTCTCAGGATTCTGTGCAGGTTCCGATGCAGCAACTTTAGCTATTAAAGGTTCCTGTAAAGGTTTATGTAACGGAACACTTGCAGGATCATTAATAGGAAACTTTGTAAAGGTTCTTGTACAGGAATCTTTACAGTTCTGTAAACTGCAGGTACTTAAGTGTAAAGAATCTTGTAAGTGATCCGTAAAAGATCATACATGGTTTCTTTAATTAATTTATATTTTTAACTCCTGAGCAGTAGTTTTCTTTGAGATTCTCGAATGTGAAAACCATTTTTCTGTCCAACATTGTTATACGGGCCTAATATATTAAAATATGAAGTTTGTGTCTGTCAAATGTTGCTGAACATAAAAAAATTTTAAACTTAACATTAAAAAAATTAAAAAGTTTCCTATACATGATCTTGCAAGTGTTCCGGTACAGAAACCTTTACAGGAACCTTTAATAGCTAAAGTTGCTGCATCGGAACCTGCACAGGATCCTGAGAGGATATTGTACGGGGTTTTTAAGCTGAGTTTCTTACTTCCAGATTGTTAATGCAAGATCTTACAAATGATTTTACAAAGGAAGCTGTCCAGGATGCTATGCTGTTGTTTGTTTCGGTACAAAGGATAACACGCTTAATCTTATTAAATTTCTCTAGAGAAAATACGAATATTCCTGGAACAGAATCTATACTTTTGTAGACTTAGAGACTTTTGTCTGTACATTGCTCAGAACTTAAAATTTCACATATAATTATTCCTTTTGAGCATCCAGGATTCCAAAAATGACAATAAAAAATTTCGTGTATTTATGTATGTATGTGTGTATGTATGTATGCATGTCCGTATGTCACAGAATCTTTGTTCGCGAATCACTTAAAAACGGCTTAACCGTTTGAAACCAAATTTGGCAGGATGTTTGACCTTAGGCCAAGGAAGGTTTTTAAATTTACAGATTTGAAAAATATTAATTAGTACGGAAGATATTAAATTTTTTCAAAAAATTCAAAAATAAAAAATTTTTAAATTTAACCTTTTTTAAAAAATGCTTTCAAAATTTGTATAATTGAGTATAACATGTTATTTAATCACATTCTAGAAAAGATTTGCCAAAAAAATGTCTTATAACTAAGATATAAGTATAAACAGGATTTTTATAAATTCAAAAAATCGCAAATACCCCAATTTTATATTTTTTAATGAACTGCTTTTAAACTATCTATAAGTAATTATTACATGTTCTTTAGTCACATTTTACCATAATTTTGCTAAAAATAGTGTCCTATAACTAAGATTAAGGTATAAAAATATTTTCAAAAAGTTTTAAAAATTGCAAACTTTCAAAGTTTACATTTTTAAATGAATTGCTTTTAAACTCTGTATAATTGAATAATACATGTTATTTAGTCACATTTTAGCATAATTTAGCAAAAATACTATTCCATATTTCAGATGTAAGTATAATAATGTTTTCAGAAAATTAAAAAAAAATAAAAAATTATCTATTTATAAGAGACAATTTTTGGAAAAATTATGCCAAAATTTGACCAAATAACATGTAACAATGAATTATAGATCATTTAAAAGCAATTCATTAAAAAATATAAAAACTGAAAAATTTTGATTTTTAAAATTTTTTGAAAACATTTTTATACTTACATCTTGGTTGTAGGACATTTTTTTGCCAAAAAATTTTTACATTTTGATAGATTGCAGTAAATTAAGCAGTTATGACTTTTGTGAGATATATATAAACAATAAAGATACAGATTTTAAACATATTAATTAGAACGGGAAGTATTCAATTTTTTCTAAAAACTTAAAAAATGGAAAATATCTAATTTTTTTATTTTTTAATATATATCTTTTAAACTTTTGACGTCAAAATAATGGAATTGAAAATAATTTGTTTATCCAATTAATCAAAAAAATTTCAATTACAAAACTTCGAAAATATTAAAAATGGTAAACGATAAATGGTAAACAATATTAAAAAATATTAATTCATAGCTTTAAGATTATTTTTAAAGGAGATTGAAAATGGAGATTTTTTATGATAAAATTCATATTACAGAAATTCAAGAATACCTGTGAAACGATACTTGCATTATGCTACTGGGGAAAAACTTAGATAGTAAATAGTTTTGTTATTTTAATTCTAGGTTTAACTATTATGGATGTTTTGAGCATTGTAAAGGCAAAAGTTAAACAGAGTGTCTATTATTATTTTTGTGTAACAAACTATCCGATTTTCCCATCTTTGTTCAAATTTTTCCAGGTGTATATTTTCTCATCAAATATAAATTTTTTTGATAAGTATAAACGATAAATAAAACTACAAATAGCTACAAAAATTCACATATTTTATAAAAATACTTTTCGACGCGTTTTTATTTTTACAAATACTTTTAACAGGGGTTCTACCAACTGGAAAAAAGGGAAATATGTAGGAATTTTATTTAATCGGGAAAAATTGTGAATTCAGCTTGCAATATAGGTCTTATTTTACATTTAAGCAATTATGATACAATTAGTTCGAATTTGACATTACTATAACTCCAAAAACTGGTGGAAATTTAGGATTAACTTATAATACTATAATTAAATTTCTACAAATAATTGACAACTATTGTTTTCTGCATTTTGATAAATAAAAAATTAATTATTTGATGATAAAAATTTATTCAGTGTTTTGAAATAGTAATATTTTGATAATAAAATAGTTAATGATAGCTAATTATTATTTCTCCAGTCAAATTTAATTTCCCACTATTTCCTATTTTTCAAGACTGGTTGAAACACTATTAAATGTATTTGTTGAAACTAAAACTCGTCGAAGATGGGTAAGACAGCTAGTCCTATATAAAATCCTTCGCAGGAATTTTTAACAGGGATAATAGCGATGAGACATTAATGTACCAAAATGTGTTAAATATGTATTAAATAAAGTATCAAATATGTATACTTTGTACGTTGAGTATCCTTTTATTTTTCTAAGTTGATAATTAAAATATTTTAAATTAATAATAGTCTTAAAACGTAACGTATTAGGCAGGCTTAGCCAAACGGATTGGATAAATTAAAAAAAAATTTTTTTCAATGAAATATCTTTTATTGTCATCCTTATGTGATAAAAATATTGTCACAAAAAATTAAAGTTTTTAACAATATTAAATGAAAATATTTTTTTCTTGAGTTCTTTTTAACCGATTTTAAAAACCAAATAGGCGTTTTTTTCGTCTTGAAGCGTAGAATTTAAAAATGTATTTTGTTTAAAAAAATTTTTATTTTTTATTGTTTTTTAAATTATTTATTTATAATATTATAATAAAAAACAGTCTTCTGCATGCTATACTAAAAATTAAAAAATACTATTGTATTCTGCATACATTTTTGAGTAAGAAACAGTTGAGAAAAAAATGGCCCGCTACTAGAAATAATACACGGAGAGACTTTTAGTTAGAAAAATTATTTTATCGTATTTTGATATTTCTAATAAAACGTAAGAATTTAGGGATAATCGAGGTATAGTTAGAAGAATTCAAATAAACATTATGAAAAGACATAGTCAACGTCACTTTTGGTAATAAGTCTTAAAGTTTTTTGAATCTTTTCTAAAGCTTTATACTAAAAGTGAAGATTAGGTGACGCTACATATATATATATAGCATATATATATATATATATATATATATATATATATATATATATATATATGTAGGGGTATACAAAATGCGTTACTAGGCACGTGTATACTTATACAATTCATATGTATATAAATTAATATATGATATTCTTTCTAAACTTTTATACTAACTTCTGTTTCCTAAAAATTACAATAGTAGATAAAAAAATAACACTACTTATTATTATAATAAGAACTATCATCATCGTACCTCGATTATCCCTAAATTCTTACGTTTTATTAGAAATATCGAAATACAATAAAGTAATTTTTGTAACTAAAAGTCTCTCCGTGTAATATTAAATTATTTTCGTCGCCGTGTAAGCCGTTTTGATGGTGTTCGCCGCATAAACAAATCATCGAAACGCAGATAAATATTAGAAAAAACAAAAGAACCTCAAATTTAAACTTGATGTATAACGCGAAAACAGCGCAGCGGGAGCGAACACCATCAAAACGGCTTACACGTCGACAAAAATAATTTAATATTATTTCTAGTAGCGGGTCCTTTTTTTGTCAATTGTTTCTTACTCAAAAATGTATGCAGAATAAAATAGTATTTTTTAATTTTGAGTATAGCGTGAAGAAGACTTTTTTATTATAATGTTATAAAGAAATAATTTAAAAAACAATAAAAAATAAAAATTTTTTTAAACAAAATACATTTTTAAATTCGACGCTTCAAGACGAAAAAACGCCTATTTTGTTTTTAAAATCGGTTAAAAAGAACTCAAGAAAAAAATATTTCCATTTAATATTGTTAAAAACTTTAATTGTTAATAATTGTAACAAAAAATTTTTTTTTGCTTTAAATTTTTTATGACAATATCTTTATCACATAAAGATGAGAATAAAAGATATTTCATTGAAAATTTTTTTTTTAAATTTATCCGATCCGTTTGGCTAAGCCTGACCCATTAACAAAAATTATTCGTTAAATAGTTTGAACGCTAAAATAAAAAAACTGATTTTTGTTACTTTGATCTTCGGTCTCCCCTATGGCCCTATTCGTATGTATTTCGTTTCGAAATATCAATAAAAATTTTTTCAAAAATATTCGGTCATCTTTTTTACGAAATTTGAACAAATTATGAATTTTTTGGAAACTTCCACCCTTAAATTTGTGTGGCTTTCTACACGAAATGTCAGCTAAAAAATTCTTCAATAATATTCTGCCAGATTTTCTTACAAATTCCGTAAGAATTTCGTAAGCAAATCTGATATTCGATAGAAAATCTGCTGTGGAGTCTCAGGTTTTATCAGTATAGGCGATTCGCTTTCAATCTGAAAAACTCAGTAGGGAGACCGGAGTTACTTGTCGCACTTTTCACTCTTTGTTGTTTAACTAAAACATTTTTGATTTTTTAAAATTCCTATTGCACGGAAAACTTACTGTAACATCTCAGCTTCAATTTAAAACAAAAAAAATTGAAATCCATTTAATAGTTTTTTTATACCACTTTATTCAAAGCTGTGTTAAGTGCGCCAAGCAACCCCGGGCCGGGGTTGCCTGGCACATGAGTGAAATTAATTAAATTATACGATTTTAAGTTGAAACATTATATGATACAGTAAAATAAGTTTTTTACTGTCATTTTACAACAAAAAAATTTTAAAAAGGATCATATTTAATTACAATTAAGAACATTTCTTGCACGCATAGAAAGGGTTTGCTGTGGCAGCAAACTCTTCGCTGCCACAGCAAACCTTGTTCGTTGAAATAGGGACAGCGAAAAAGTTCGCTGTGAGATCAAACAAGTTCGCTATGACAGCAAACTCGCATAAATTTTTACTGATGTTTGCTGTCACAGGGAACATGTTTGCTGTCACAGCGAACATGTTCGCTGCCACTGCGAACTTTTTAGCTGTAGTAGCTAATTTTCAGAGATTTCACAGCAAACATTTGTTTACTGCTGCAGCTAATTCCTTTCTTTCCGTGTGTGTAATCGTAAAATTATAGATAACTTTTATAAAATATACTCTGTGAATTTTTAAAAAACGCATCCTTCACTAAAATTTTTTAAACAGGCTTATGTTTTGGTACTTAGGAATATATAAATTACATAATTTTAAATTTTATCAAATAATTTTATATATATTTATTACACATTTAATTAAATTTCTTACTTAATAGTATTTTTTCGAATTTTTAGAGTCAAAATTAATGTTTCTGGTATGTCAAAATCTTTGGCAGTTCCACGTAGACTTTTCTCATTAATTTTAATTTCCTTCACTGCTCTTATCAATACATCCTGCTGTATTGGCTCGTTAACAGATTTTCTATTGTAATTACTCATTATTTATGCAGTATTAACAACATTTAACCCGAAACTTTTAACTTTTATCATAGAAATATAATTGTTGTGACTGAACTCGTGAGAGATGCTGTTTACTATACACTGCCGATGTAGCAGATTTCTCTCAGTTCGAGCGCGCCAGCTAACCCCAGCCAAACCGCGCCAAGCAACCCCGGAGGTACTTTTTATATTTTTATAAAGTTTTTATTAATAACATTAATAAAAATCAAAAATTCTTTATTGTCCCTTGAAAACAAATAGTTTAAGCTCAAAACTTGATATTTGAGCTTTATTTTAAATCATTTCTTAAAAAGATATAAAAAAATGACGACGACAAAAATTTACTTTCGAGTACCAAAATCAATTATTTTAATCTATACGCCACAATAATTAATGAATAAAAATAAAACTTTGTACAAACTTAGAGTTTATTAAGTACTTTAACTTGAGTGGTGAGGAATAATTATTCAACTCAAAATTTTCGAAAAAACTCGACTGCGCCAAGTAACCTCGGTCTCCCTTACATATTTTGAAATGTAGGGGAGACCGGGGCTAAACTGGACAAGTCAAATATTTCCGAAACCGTGAAGAATTTCAAATCGTGTAAATAACCTATGAACGCGCAATTTCGTGATGCATATGCTGCATGAGGTTTTAGGGACGTGACATTTTTCTTGTAATAATAGTTGCCGTTAATATGTGAAAATATCATTTCTTGAGGTAAAAGGAAAAAAATTTTTTCTTCTTTTTTTGGGCTTTTATCGTTAAAATTAAAGTGCAAATATCATACGGCCATTTTTCTTTTAGCTCAAGGTGTACTGAGTTTAGTAGAAAAAAAGTTTAATGGAAAACATTAAGAAGAAAAAATATATTGCAGGTTAATTATTAGATGACGGTGTGGGGCTGAATCGGACATCGTGATTAAAAACAACCAAATCTTTAAATTCTTTAATCCTTATTTGAAACGAACAGTATGCAAATTTAGTAGAAGTAAAGGAAACTCTTATTCTATTTTATCTACTTTTCTTAAGTGAAAGAGAGACGACAATGCATTAAATTTTAACGATAGGAACGATAAGAGAAGTTCCTATGCGATTTCCTTTGGTGCGAGAAGGAAAGCAAAGCGTTAAATTTTAACGGAAAAGGAAACTCTTATGTGATTTCGTAAGGTGCGAGAAGGAAAGCAAAGCGTTAAATTTTGAAGGAAAAGGAAAACTCTTATTGTTATATCATTCTCAGGAGAGAGAAAACAAATCTCTACCTGCCTACGCTGAAGGATGCCTTTTTATTGGGCAGTCTAAGATAGTCCCGCGAGGGGAAGTGGCCTTCCCCCCATTCGGCACACTTACTCGAAACTGAGTCCCGAGCAACCTTGCTGTGAGGATTGCCCTTTTAGGGCAGTGTCCAAGATAGCCCCGTGAGGGGAAGTAGCTTTCCCCCATTCGCCAGGCTTACTCGAAACTGAGTCCGGGCAACCCCGCTGTGAAGGCTACCCTTTTAGGTCAGTGTCCAAGATAGTCCCATGAGGAGAAGTAGTCATCCCCTGATTCGACACACTTACTCGAAACTGTGTCCCGAGCAAACCTGCTGTGAGTGTTGCACGGGACTCAGTTTCGAGTAAGTATGCTCACGAAACTAACTTTGACATCGCCCTTTTATTTTCCTTTCAAGAAGTGAAATAAAAAAGTGATTAAAATATAAAAGTGAAAACTAAAAAAATTAAAAAGAAAAGTAGTTCTTAGTTATAGAAACTGTTAAAATTCTTAAATTATGTAAAAATTGGGTGAATAAATTGTTTAAGGTTACCAAAGTAATTAAAAGTTTAAAATAAATTCGGCTATAATTTAATGTGAATCATAATGAATTATTTATGTTGTTAAAAAGTGATCAAACGTGTTATAATGAAAAATATATTCAAATAAGAAGAAAATGTGTTAAGATAAAAACGTTAAAGTTGCAATTTTTAATAAAGATGTAATAAGAAAAGAAAGAGATAAATACATTAACAGATTAAGAGGTAAAGATATAAAGAGATAAATAGGTAAAAAGATAAATAGATTAAGAGAAAAAGAGATAAATACATGTATAGATAAAGAGATAAACAGTTTAAGAGTCTAAGAGATTCTAATGTATAAAAGAGATAAATAGATAAAACAGATAAAGAAACAAATAGATAAAAAGATAAATAGAATAAAAGATTAAGAGACTAATAATAAATCGATAAAGAGATTAAAAGATTAATAAATATAGATTCATATACAGAGAATGAAATAGAGATACAATTTTATTATAATATTTAAGTTTTTTATTTATATTTAAATTTAAAAATTGTTCATAAAAATGAATCGTTATTTAAAGCATAGTTTTTTTTAAATTAAGTGACAGTGATGTAAGTATAATTCGGAAGGAAGAAGAAATGTTAAATGAAAGTCACATGTATAAGTTTCAAGAATTGTTAGAAATTGAATCAGGTGGTATATTACAAATGCAAAACACAACATATTTACATATAAATAAAATTAGTCCCATATTCAAATTCTGTTTAGTATCCCTTTCGACAATGTACATTGGATTTGTACATATTATGAAATGAAATGAATTATACATTTATGATAGTCTTAACAGAAAATGCTTGAACAGAGATCAAATATAATTTTTAAATAGATTATACCCATTTCAACCTACTGCAGTTTTTCAAGTAGTTCAACAACAGTCTAATTTTGTTGATTGCGGTGTATACGCGATTGCATTTGCTACTTCAATTTATTGTAATATTAATCCTGAAAATGTTGTATATAACCATGCAGCTTGGTGAAGTCATTTGTTTACAATGTTTTCAAATAATTGTTTATCACATTTTCCGACTATTTTAGTTAATAATGCTAAAATTTCGGATGATAGTGTCAGAGAAGGAAATAACTATGCACGTGCGGGTAATAAAAAAGAAGAGAAGTCGAAAAATTCATTGAATATAAAGAAAAACCCAAAATCAAAAAGTAGATTCTTTAATTTAAGTGAAAATGATTAAAATATTATTCTAACAGAAGGAAAAATGTTAAATGATTCTCACATGTTTAAGCTTCAAGAATTATTAAATGTCAAATCTGGTGGTACCATGCAGATGCAAAACACAGCTTATTTATATATGTTGAATAAAAAAAACTAATTAACAAATATCAGTCCCATATTCAAATTCTGTTTAGTGTCCCTTCCGACAATGGACATTGGATTTGTACATATTATAATGGAAATGAATTATACATTTATGATAGTCTTAACAGAAAATGCTTAAACAATAATCAAGTACAATTTTTAAATTGATTATATCCATTTAAACCTACTACAGTTTTTCCAGTAGTTCAACAACAGCCTAATTTTGTTAATTGCGGTGTATCCGCGATTGTATTTGCTACTTCCATTTATTGTAACATTGAACCTGAAAATGTATATAACCATGCAGCAATGAGAAATCATAAATATTTAATGTTTACAAATGATTATTTGCTACATTTCTTAATTTATGATATCAATATTGATAAAGTCCAGAAAGTGAAAGTAACAAGTAAAGGTGTATATGCGATGGGTAGTAAGGAAATAAAAAAGACATTAAATTTCCAAAATAATATAAATAAACATATGAAAGAAACGAAAGGAATTAAACATTTAAGAAGTTGTTAATAGTTGTGTTCGAAAAATTGTAAAAAATAGTATAAACTGTAATGGAAATGATCAAAAAGCATATCATCAAAGCAATACACCAGAAAAAAAGATATTTGCTGCGAAGCAAAGAAATATTGTTGTTTCCCATGCACTTGGTTCTACATCAGTAATATCCCAGAAAATTGTATGTAATGAAATGCAATTAAGTGAATATGAGAGTAAACAAAAAAAATTGAGTTAAAATTTTTTAAGGAAGTCAATTATTACAAACATTTGAATTCTCAATTATTATAACCATCAATAAGAAATGAAGAAAAATCTAAGTCTTCGAAAGAAAAAGTTAAAAAATGTTCTGCAGATTATCAAAAAGCATACCGACAAAGACTTAAATTAAAAGAAAAAATAAATTATGAGCAACAAAAAGACATTCATATTTCAAGTAAACTAGATTATAACTCAAGAATATCTCAAATAGTTGCAGGTGATAAAATACAGGTAATTAATTATGGGAATGAAGTAACAGAAATAAAGTTAAAATCCTTAAAAGAAGTGAAAACAGCTGATGATACGATAGTATTACATTCGCATGCAAGAAATGGTGAAAATGATAATATTCTAAACTACAAAATTAAAAAAAGTTCTGCAGATTATCAAAAAGCATATCGTTAAAGACTTAAATTAAGAACAATGACTGTTGATAGTTCTATAACTGATTTAAGTGGAGTAGATTATAACCTATAAATATCTTAAACTGACTATAAAACATAAGTAATTAATGGTGGAAATAAAGTAAGAGAAATAAAGTTAAAATCTTTAAATGAAGTGAAAAAAGATGATGATACAATGATATTACCTTCAACTGCAAGAAATGATAACACTTCGAACCAGAGATTAAAAAAAAGTTTTGCAGCTTACCAAAAAGCATATCGTCAAAGAATTAAATTAAAAACAGTATCAGTTGATAGTTCTTAAAATAAAAAAGAAAACTATCTTAGTGAAGTCTGTTAATTGCAGAGATTGCCAGGCTAAACATTTTGCAAAAGAGAAAGTTAACAACAAGAATACTTTTAATGATTGTTGTAGGCATGGTGGTGTTCAATTGCCTTTAGCAGAATATCCTTGTAAATTAAAACGTTTGTTTGATGGATCGCACAAAAAGTCTGATCATTTTAGAGCTAATGTTAGAATGTATAATAATTCATTTGCTTTTGCTTCATTAAATGATAATGCAGTCAATTTTAAAGGTAATAGGCGAGGGCCGTTTTGTTACAAAATTCAAGGTCAAATTTATTATCAAATAAATAATGCCTTATATCCTGAGAAAGATGATGATCCTTCTTTTGGTCAATTATTCATTTATGATTCAGAAGATGCTGTTAGTTACAGATTAAAGAAACATGACAATTTAGATGAAGAGTTATTGTTAATTATTGAAAAATTAATAAGAGATTGTAACAATTTCACAAAGTCTTTGTTGATGATGTCTGAAGTAATTAAGACAGAGATTGCTTTAGCAGAACTAAATAATAGCGAAATTCCGAAACTACAATTAGTATTTACTTTAAAGAAAACATTTGATAAAGAAAAGTACAGTTTTCAAAAAAGTAATGAGGTTGCCGCAATTTTCAATACAAATTCAGAAGGTTTAATACCAGAGTCTTATGTTACAATTTATAACAAATCAAGTAAAGAATTAAAATTGGTTAGTAATTTGGAACCAAATGTTGAACCTTGGATTTATCCAATCTTTTATCCACAAGGAAGTAAGGGTTACGGTATTGATATGATTCGTAATGACAGTAAAAAGCGATCTAGAAATCATACTATATCAGATCTGCTTTCATAAAATATAAAATGACAATAAGAGATCATGAGTATAATCAATTCTTACATGGCGGAAGATTGTCTCAACAATGAGTTGTTGATAACTACGGTAAAATTGAAAAAGATATACTTTTTTTGGCAAAATAATCAAATAAAATTAAGAAGTAAAACGTATAAAGGATTAGTTGATCACTTACACAATGAAGGGATTAAAAAGCCAGATTTATTCATAATAATGACATGCATTTCAAAATGGAAAGAAATTGTAGAAAATTTATTACCTCATCAATCTGCTTCTGATCGACCTGATTCAGTAGTTAGGGTTTTTACTTGAAAGTTAAACACCTTATAAATACTATTGTTAACGATAAATTATTTGGAGAAGTTAAATCATATGTTTATGTTATTGAATTTTAAAAACGTGGCTTGCCTCAGATTCATTTACTGGTTATATTGAAAGACAATTCGAAATTATTAACATCGGAAACTGTTGATCGTTATATTTCAGGCGAGATTCTACATGAAAATGTTGATAATGAGTTGCAGAAAATTATAATGCAACATAATATTCACGGTCCTTGTGGCGACTGGTGTTTAGTTGATGGAAAATCTTCTAAAAACTTTCCTAGATCTTTTGAAGAATAAACTATATTTGAAGAAATATGAGAGCATTACCTGAAGAATTTGAGTTTTTAAATTTTTTGTTAAAAGTAGGAAATGGTGAAATTAATGACCTACATGACAATATTCAATTACCAGAATCAATTATTGAAAAAGTTCAGATAGATATTGATCAAGATATATATAATTATTTGATTAAAAAGTCTATATTTAAAGAATTATCAAGTTATGTAATTTTAGTTTCTAGAAATGTGGATGTGAATGAAATAAGCAAAAGGGTTGTAGCATTTTTAAATAACGATAAAGAACAAATATATAAAAGTGTCGATTCTACCGAAAATTGTGATAATGTCAATTTCAGTGAAATTATCTTAACAGAATATTTAAATACACTTTCACTGACTGGTTTACCACCACATGAATTACATTTACGAATACATTCAGTTGTAATACTAATTAGGAATATGAGTATTAATGAAGGACTATGTAATGGTTCAAGATTGTTAATTTTAGATCTATTAAATAATGTTATTAAATGTCAAATATTAACAGGTGACAAAGCTGGAAATATTGTTTTTTTGCATCGTGTTACATTACATTGTGATAAAGTTTATCCGTTTACATTTAAAAGAAGGCAATTTCCTATTAAATTAACATTTGCTATGACTATAAATAAGTTTTAGTGACAAACTTTTTACAAAATTGCAATAGATTTAAGAAAAGAAGTTTTCAATCATGGACAATTATATGTAGCGTTGTCTAGAGTACGTTCTTTTTCATCAATAAAAGTTTATTTAGGAAATCAAAGAAGCTACAAAAATATAAAAAATTATGTCTTTCGGGAAATTTTGGAATAATTCGTGTTAAACTATTAATAATATTCTGTTTTCATACATAGTCACTATCCTTAGAGAATTTATATTTTGTAACTATAGCATGTCTAACACTCAGGAAAGTCAGAGAAAAGTAAGGGGATTTCTATAATTTTAATTTTCTATTATTTAAAGTAAATGTTAAGTATAAAAAAATTAATTCTTTTCTTCATTTCAGATAAATTTTTTACTCTAAAAAATTAGGAATTATAAAGTGTTTATTTGTATTCTATTATTGTAATCATTTAAAAATTATTATTTTAACATTTTTATTTTAATTTCCTGGGATATCCTGAATGCACTAGTGTCATTGGGGATTGAAGAAAAAACATAATATAAATAATTCTTATACTCTGCTTTTTCACGTAAAAGCGTCCGTGCGTCACTATTTTAAATAGGCTGTATTTTTTTCTAATCTAATTATTATTAAAATTTTTTTATTTTAATTTTGATGCATTAAGCTTAATTAATAATGAAAATATAAACTACATTAAGGATAGGTGGGAGAAAAAATGGTTTCCTGATCGATACTACTTATGTTCCAAATTAGATTTAATTAATATAACATGACCTTGAAATAAATAAAATAATTAATCTAAACTGTTATGAACGATATTATTTCAGAAATAGTTAACTTTGGTCCATCTCCATCAAAAAATTTTGATCTTTCTTATTTATATTGTACTTTAGTTTTACTTAATGGATATATCTCCGATTAATAAAACAAAAATTAAATTGTTATGTACTACAATAACAGTTACAAAAATAATGGTTTTTGGTTTCTCTGCTAAAAAAGATTTTTTTTACATTTACTTTTTAATTAAAGTTTATTAAAAAGAATATACGTTAAAAAATTAAATATGAAATAATTTGTTCAGTTCATAAATAGACAATTTAATAAATAAATATTTATATTAAATGTTTTTTTTCAATTTTATAATTAGATTTAGATTGAATATTTAACCATTATATTATTTATTTGGAGGTGATGTTATATTAATTTATTCTGATTTAGAATATGTGTAGTAATGTAAAAAGAAAGCAAACGTTCATTTTTATAGGAAAGTACTTAACTAATATTGTTAACTTTTATTTAAAATAAAATTTAAAAGCAATAAAGTATTATCAGGTATGATTTGGACATTTTGTAATAGTAAATTGTGAAAAAATTCTACAGTGAAAAAAATAGTTGTTTTAAATGTCTATATATCAGTTTACTGTAAAGTTTTGTACTTATAGGTATGTTGTGTTTTGTAGAATTTTTTATATCCTATCCTAAAAATATAAATATAACGTTTTAAATGAATCATTTTCACAAAGTTGCCATAGAAAAAGGAAGAGAAAATAGGACGCGCATAGCGCGCTGTTTTAGAGACTAGTTTATTTTATATTAATTAACTATTTTTTATTATATTCTTTGCTTAGAACCACTTTATAAATTAATAAATATAGAATTTATTTTAAAACTCGAATTCGCAAGCAAGTTGCTACAAACAGACAATCCTGAAAACTGTAATTCATTTTATATTATATTAATTACCGATTTTACATATTATATTATATTTTTTGTATAGAACTATCTACAAATAAATAAAACAAGAATTGATTTCACTTTTTTACCAAAAAAAAGAAAATTTGTATCTCATTCTTTAATTAATTGGCCGTGTCCGATTTAGCCCCATGGGGTGTCCGGTTTAGCCCTATCAATTTTCGGATTTTCGTTTTTGAGGTGACTACCTTCGAAGCAATATATCTCTAAAGCTATTGTACTTTTTTTAAATCGAACAAGTGCGATTTGTAGGTGAAAGTACAAGCTTTAAAACAGTATATTACACTTTAGCAAAAAGTATGTTTTTGTATGAGTTTTCTGCTCAAAGACCAAATCCGTCCGGTTTAGCCCCGGTCTCACCTACTATATTTTGACAGGTTAACAGCTGTCAGAAAATTCAGCAGAACTTTTCAAAAAAATTCCTTTTTTACAAAAGTTAACAGCTTTTTAAATAGTCAACTGCCAAAGAAATAATCCTATAAATATGAACTAAATTTTAAAAAAGTGTCTAAATTTTGTAAATAAATGTTAAACTTATTAAAACACTCATTTCTCAAAATTTGACAGCTGTGAACTGTTAAAATGTAGATCATTTCAAGATATGGAAAAAATTGTAAAACTTATAAAAATGAATGAAAAACATTTTCAAATTCTCATTTTTCAAACATTGTCAGATTTTTTAACAACTGACGGCTGTGTTTTTTACATCAAATTTGTGATAAACAAAAAAATATATATAAAATGCAGATAAACACAAAAACTTATTAAAATGCATAGACACAAGTGAAATATTGTTGTGAAATGGAAAAGTAATAACATAATTTTTACAAAAGTGCATTTATTCCCTCCTGTCTCATATTTATTAAACAGAAAAGAACACTTGTACACATTTAACTTTTTTATAATTTCACTTTTTAAAAGATTAGTATTAAAAATTTTAAAACACCAAACAAAGTTGATTAACCGACGGGTATCACAACACCGCAAGTAAACACTGCTGTTAAAATGGTTAGGTATACAGAGAGGAGAAGTTACGTAAGACCTGAAATGTTAACCACTTCAGCGGCATGGCGTTCCAATTGGCGTCGCATGAGTAGGTGACAGAAGCGGCAAAAAAATGCGTAAATGGCGTTCCTATTTAAACTTAATTCCTAAATTCTGTAAACAAATTAAGTTTACCAAACCAAATGTTATTTATTATTTGAGATTATGAATCTTAAATGAATTTTTGAAAATTCAAATAAGCGGATTCAAAATCGTGAACTATTTTGGGTGAATATTGGAACGCCATTCGTAAAAAGTATTAAAAATTGGCTACATTAAAATCTTTTTAAAACCATTTAAGATCTCTAAAAAATAATTTTTCCTTTCCTATTCATCTTCATTCATCTTAAATAATAAATAACATTTGGTTTGGTAAACTTAATTTGTTTACAGAGTTTAGGAATCAAGTTTAAACAGGAACGCCATTTTCGCATTTTTTTGCCGCTTCTGCCACTTACTCATGGAACGCCAATTGGAACGCCATGCCGCCGAAGTGGTTAATAATAAATATAATAATATTGTGGGTTCCATACTAACCCCCTAACGTGCAAAGGCTAAAAATGTACCAAAAATGTATTTTCGTCTTAGTTAATATTTTTTTGAGTAAAGGAACTAGTTTTCTATGTTTTCTAACTGCTGCCCAGGTTTTTGATTGTAATTAATAAGATATCAAAAGATAAAGCGAAAATTTACGTTTTTAAATTTCTTAAAATGGGTGGTACGAAACCGAGAATCCAGAGAACCGACCCTTATATTTATATGATTTTGGAGTCACTGAAACCGAATATGACCATGAACATTTTTTTAATGGACTATTTTCCCTCCGCGCCTTTTACACACCCACATGGGATTTAAGAGGTTGACATTTCAGTTTTCAAGAAAAATTCTAACCCCCTCACTCTAGTGCGGGGGTGTTCTTTTGAACATAAAAGTAAATAAATGAATCATTCACTGAAAAAACCTAGTCTTAAAATGAGTAGTTACATTTATAATTATACAATAAATTACTTACATAACATAAGTTATGTTGACTTAACTAAACTTGAATTAATATATATATATATATATATATATATATATATATATATATATATATATATATATATATATTATAATTTGTATATTATTTCTTTATTTAAATAAATTGTAAGTCCTTTTTTGAAATGATAATAAATAAATTGTTAACCAATATCTAAATTCCCAAGGTAATAACAGCAATGGTTTTGCCTGTTTGTTATTCACTTTTTATTCGTCCTCGTACTTAAATAGTAATAAGTGCTGTATTTGCTATAGTATATTTTCTAAATTAGTAAAAAATAAAAGTAAATACGTAAAACCTATCCTCACTTTATGTGAACAATGAGAAAGAAGAAAATAAACAATTACAATGTACAAATATGAAGTCGGTTTCTGATCACCCTCACTATTAAATTTAAGGTCATAAATAATCAAAATTAATTACGTTTCAAATTTTTTTGTACTCAAAAAACACTGTTAGCTCGAATTCTGTATAGGTCAAAAATTAATTTAACAGATGTCAAAATCAGATTTTGCTTGAATCCTTAAAATAAAGTCAGACATATTAATACACTGAGAGAAATGGATAGTCAGATTTTGATGTTGAAAAGATGATGTTACACGATACATGAAAATAGATTTTTTAATTTTTAAAAAATTTTGAGTTTTATTCTATATTGGAAAAATTTAAACTTTGGGAAATTTAGGTAATGGAGAAATCGTTTTTTGGGAATGATTGGTTGCGGGAAATATGTCCATCGGGAAGGTTGGACTGGGAATAATGGATTGGGAAAAATGGATTGGGAAAAGTGTCCTACAATCCTGCCAGCCATCACAGAAGCTAAAAAAATATAGTTATGCTACCCCGTACTACCAAGATGTTACGCCTGATGATATTGATGGTATCGGTGACTATCTAGATAGCTGTCTCTATACGTAGCATTAAAGATGGTCACCCTAACCACAATTATGTTACCTACTACTATAAATTAACTATACTATTAACTATACCATTACTATAAATTATTAATTAAGTGGGTAATTTAATTGTGGTTAGGGTGACCATCTTCACGGAGAGAGATTTTGTATTAATATTTGTTAAAATTGGTAATAGAATTTAATATATTCTTTTTCAATTTAGGAAAATCGTGTTTTATATTAAAAATTAATATTGTGCATATTAGTAGGCAGCTCTTAATATATTTTAGAAAAATTAGTAAAAGAATTATAATCTTTAAAACTACTATATTAAAATCATAGTCCGGGAAACTATCGAAAGAATACCTTTAATATAGCCAATACTAAAAATTATGAGTGAGTCGAAAGGGATAGAAAATAAAAAGACGTAAGAAGGAGAATGGTAGAATTAGCGTTTCGAGAGTATTTCACACACACACATACACATAAATGAGTTAACGCAAGCACTATACTATACATATAAACACAAACAATATACAATTTCGGATATACAATGTTAAAACCTAAAAACGCATACATATAAACTTAACCGATACAAATAAACGCAATGTCGCACGCACGCTGTACATTGAGAGATACAGTTCTCAACTTCCTTATATACTAAACACGAGAAATTTTCTGAACTTGCGAGAAAGTAATATTTTATCAATATTTTGTTTAACAAAGTTCTTAATTTATTTTAAGTTATAAATAAATAATGTTGTATGCTGGGTCAAAATTTTATTGAGAAATGTTTCTCATAATATTGTTTATAAAATTGTTTGTTTCTGGTTTACATTACATCCAATTTTACGTTATTTAAAAAAACTCATCATTTAATTTATTGGCATAAGAATTTTTATGCATTTTATATGAAATGCAGCATTTCTTAAATCATTTTTTAATATCTTCCAATGAACTAGTTTAGTTGAAAACTCTAAAAGATATTGAATTTTGAAGAAGTTACAAATGATTGCAAAAATTAAATTATTTTCAAAGTAGTAAAACCATTTTTATAAATAATAAAACTCATCACAGAATTTCAATTATTTTTTATACAGTTCTAATAAAATTCTTCGTATCAATTTTAATAATTTATCAAAATCCAATTATTTTTAATATCTACTATTTCAATAAAATTTCACAAAAGAAACCAATTATTTAGAAAGAAATATATTATTAAAATTCGTCTTAAGAATTTAATATTATTTTTCAAAGCAAAAGATAAATTCCTTCGCAGAAATTTAGTTACAGTCAAAAAATTAAAAAACTTCTCATCAAAATTTCATTTATTTTTATAAATAATAACATTTTTCTTCAAAATTGAATTATTTTCAAAAACTGTTCTCAAATAAAGAGTTTTTAATATCCAGTACTTTAATAAAATTTCCAAAAGAATTTTATGATTAAATAATTGTCTTTATCCATTCTACGCAAATATTTAATTGTTTTCATAAATAATAAAAATTTAATAAGAATTCAATAATTTTTTACAAAGGTTCAATTATTCTTTATATAATTTTCATCAAAGTTTCTCTAAAAATGAAGTTATTCTTAAAAATTTTATTAAAATTCGTCAAAATAATTTTTTGAGAGTTCAACAACTTTAAAAAACATTCAATTATTCAATGAATTATTTATTTTTGTATTTAAATAATTGAATTTTTATAGAATTTTCTATTAAAAATTAATTTAAATATGAATATTTCAGTTAAAATTTTAAATAATAATTGAAAACTCTCTTAATTAATTAGTAAAAATATTTACTAATTTGAATTGGCAACTGACTTTTTGCTTTTAAATTAGCAGATTTTACTAATAAATAGACGTTTCCACTAATCTAATCGTAAATTTTTACTTATTTATATTTAAAGAGAAATTAAACTCAAATGACTGAAATGCCACGAAGTTTGGCTCGGATAATTTCGGAAATGCTCGACTAAAATGTTCGGCTAATCTCGGACAGTTTCGTAACCGCTCTTTGACAGCCGAAAGCCTGCTACTAGGAGACGTCATAATTTTTAATATAGTCGATAACACTATTCGTTACTAAATTTACAATTTATGCAATACTTCGATAGTATTTAGTATAATTCTCTAGTAATACTTTTTACTATTGTAGACTTTCTTACTTATAATATTAAAATTTCTTACTGACTAATCTAGTTTTTGTTACTTCAGAATAATACAAAGTAATAATTTGATTATAAACTTTCTTAAAAATGGTAATATTAATTAATAAAAGTGCACGTTTTCCCCAAATTGCAATCGGTTTTACTAAATACTAATATAATAATACGAAATATTAAAACAGAATTTCTCTCCGTGTTTAATGCTCAATTATTGGTTTTAAGGTATCACACCTCTTGTAATCGGAGTTAAAAGTTTGTTGCCTCGTAATGGTATTTATACTTTTCCTCTTATTTCTTATACTTTTAACTCGGACTCACAACCACAAATACAGTTGTATTTGTGCAAAATCGCAGTGGTGGGGATGCTATTATAATAAAAATAACGTCATAAAATAGAACTTTATTTCGTAATTGTAAATGTTTTAAAAACATTCTAATAACGTTCCTGATGTTCTGTGCCGACAGGCATGTAGTCCACCCCAACCATTACTCACGTTTTACATGCAAAAAACGCAAGTTTGATAGCAAATATCTCTGGTTCCGTGAGATGAAAATTCTTCAAATTTTGGAAATATTTTAAAAATGATAATAAGAACGTATGGTCAATTAAAAAAAAAAATCTATAGAAAAGCGTTTGGGGAATGTGATACCTTAATAAAGTGTTCGAAAGACGGTAATGACGAATTTTTTAGTGGTACCATTTTTAAGAAACATAAGAGTGTCAGTACCCTATTAATTTAAGTTTACGTAAATCCTAATAAATAAATTTAAAAAAAATTAAATATTATATTGGATGTTATAATAATCCTCTCTCTCAACGCTCTTAATTCGCCAGTGTCTGGGCTTCCGTTTCTAGGTCCTTTTAAGCCCATGCTGGCTTCGCCCTTTTCGCTCACCCTTATTCAATAATATTAGCCCTACTTTTCCTCCTATTCTTACAACCTGCAATTCTACTTTCCATCCACTTTCATCCATCCATAACCAAACCAAAATCGTCGCAATTCATTTAAGAATGAATTGCGAAGATTTTGGTTTACCTATTACATCTTAAACAAGTCCACTAAATACTACACTCACAATAATAAAATAAAAACGAAAACATTCAGACAAAGATTCTTTAATGTTACTCCAACGTTTCGTTCATTACCAAAGCCTCCTTCTTACATTAAAAATTCATTCACCTTTAAGGAATCAATTTTAAATTTGAATATTCCACAAGATTATGTAATGTTGTCTCTTGATGTATCATCGTTATTTACAAATGTTCCTATTGAACTTGTGGTTAAAGGTATTGAAGATAGATGGCCATTTATGGAGACAGTAACTAACATTCCAAAAAAATAATTTATTAATTGTATAGTTTTTATTATTAATAATATGTATTTTCAGTTTGATAATAAATATTACAGACAAAAGTTTGGCACCTCTATGGGTGCCAAATGGATGACCATTTCTCCAATACTGGCTGACATTGTCATGCAGGATTTAGAAGAAAATGTTATTAAAAACCTAGAATTTAAAATAATTTTTTATAAAAGATATGTAGACGATACTTTTTTGTGTGTGCCAAAAAATAAAGTTCGAATAACTATTCGAACTTTATGCCTTCAATTCCTTTCACCCGAGATTACAATTTTCTTACGAAATAGAAACTAACAATGAAATTAATTTTTTAAATTTAAATATTATAAGAAATGATAATAATAGTCTTACTACAGATTGGTATAGAAAAGATACTTATTCTGGCAGATTGTTGAATTATTTTTCTAACCATCCAACACAAAACAAAATTGCCATAGTTAAGAACCTTGTTCTTCAAAAAGAATAGTTGAAATTAACAGTAAAAAATCACTTAATACTAATGTTAATAACAATGATAATAATTGCAATCTAATTAAAAAAAAATTGTAGTTTTTCCATATTATGGAGTAATATCAGAAAATATTAAGAGATTGTTAAAAGAATTTAATGTAAAAAATGTTTTTAGTGTAGATTCAAAATTAGATAATTTTATAAAACTTGGAAAGGATAAACTTGAAAAACACAATCAATGTAATTGTGTTTATAAATTTGAATGTAACTGCAGGAAAACGTATGTAGGACAGACTAAGAGACCATTACATATTCGTAGACAGGAACACATTTGTAATCTAGATAGAAATGTTAAATATCATAACGTAATAAGTAATCATTTGAAAAACAATAATGATAATAGTGTTCCTCATTTTATAAAGTGGAATGAATTTAAAATTTTACATACAGAACAAAATCTTGGAAAACGTCTATTTGTTGAAATGGTTTTTATTAACCCATTAACGCCTGAATGCACTGAATTTTTAGTCTGACTTCAATCTTAAATATCTTCTAATAAACATATTATTTTCTCTTCGATAAATAATATTTTTGCATTAAAGTGTCCTCTATCCGAATATGATATTAGAAAATTAATAAAAAATTGTTTAATAATATTTTTTTGCATATAATTAAAAAATTGCATGATTTTTTAAAGGTTTTTTATTACAAATTCTTAACTTTTTAAGTCAAAAATTTTTTTTGACATCTAATATTACCATAAATCGTGCACTCGATTGTTATACTTTCAAAAAATATATTGACTTTTTAAATTTAAACATTTGATTTTTCAAAATGACGCCTATAAACTAAATTTTTTTGGAAATTTGATGCTCGATATACATTTTTTTTAACTGTGGCTTGAAAATGTTTACTCGGGGGTTTTCGGGGTCGCTGATTACGAATTTGATATTAGTTTTTCAAAATTCAAAATGGCGGATCCAATATGGCGGATGAAAATTTCAAAAATTGGTTGGATTCTTACACAAATCCGTACACAGGGGTTTTTGGGGTAGCTGAATACGAATCTGATATTAGTTTTCGTAAATTCAAAATGGCGGATTCAATATGGCAAACAAAAATTTCAAAATTTGATTGGATTCTTTTATAAATCAGTATTCGGAGGTTTTTGGGGTCGCTCGTCGTGAATCTGATATTATTTTTCCAAAATT
Source organism: Leptopilina drosophilae (assembly GCA_032873175.1). Classification (NCBI taxonomy): domain Eukaryota; kingdom Metazoa; phylum Arthropoda; class Insecta; order Hymenoptera; family Figitidae; genus Leptopilina; species Leptopilina drosophilae. The sequence goes on from CM065478.1 coordinate 29,832,829, forward strand.
CAAAGTAGCGAATGTAATATGGTGGACAAAATTTTGAAAATTCTGTGGGATTTTTTTAAAATTCTTACTCAGGGATTTTTCGGCGTCGCTGATTAATTATAAAAAGGATTTTAGTTTTTTAAAAATCAAAATGGCGGATCTAATATTATGCAATTATTATGCTAATAATTATTACATTTTATTATATTTATTTAATAAAATATTTGAATTATAAAAAAATAATAAAAAAATTATAAAAGTGAATATAACAATAAAAATTAATAACTATTTATTAGTAACAAGGATTTTTTAAAGTTAATGACGACAAATTAATTGTTTGATATTAATTAAATTTTTTCTGCACTCTTTTACATGTAAAGTTTTTATCATTTTGAAAAATTCGCACATTTTTCGTTATAATTCTTTTTTCATCCGCCAGGTGGTAGAGATGTATTTCTCCCGCTATGTAAATGCGTTATGAAATACAAATGAGTAGGAATCTGTTTTCTTTTTTTTCCTAATATTAGATCCGCCATTTTGATTTTTAAAAAGCTAATATTAAATTCGTAATGAACGACCCTAAAAGCACCCGAATATGGATTTGTAAAAGAATCCAACCAAATTTTGAAATTTTTGTTAGACATATTGGATCCGCCATTTTGAATTTTGAAAAACTAATATCAAATTCGTAATCAGCGACCCCGAAAACCCCCGAGTAAACATTTTCAAGCCACAGTTAAAAAAAATGTATATCGAGCATCAAATTTCCAAAAAAATTTAGTTTATAGGCGCCATTTTGAAAAATCAAATGTTTAAATTTAAAAAGTCAATATATTTTTTGAAAGTATAACAATCGAGTGCACGATTTATGGTAATATTAGATGTCAAAAAAAATTTTTGACTTAAAAATTTAAGAATTTGTAATAAAAAACCTTTAAAAAATCATGCAATTTTTTAATTATATGCAAAAAAATATTGTTAAACAATTTTTTATTAATTTTCTAATATCATATTCGGATAGAGGACACTTTAATGCAAAAAAAATTATTGTTTGAAAAAAAAATAATAAGTTTATTAGAAAATACTTAAGTTTGAAGTCAGACTAAAAATTTAGTGCATTCAGGCGTTAATGGGTTAAGAAGGAAGGTGACAATAGTTTAAATAAAGTCACTGATTTGGATAATTTTGATAAATCTTATGAAATGATGTTAAACTTTATTTCGAAAAACTAAATAAAATTAAAATGCTCATGGGTGATTCTCCGCGTAGTGCACAATTCAATGTCATGGTCTGGCTTCACATAATTCTCAATAAAATTAATAATTATTAATATTTTACGTCAATTAAAGTGTAGTAGTATTAGATCAGTGAATATAAATGACGTAAATATGAAACAGAATGAAAATCGCAAATAAATTGTTTAAAAAATAACTTTTTCTTGAGCGTCATGGTCTGGCCTCAGCGTCATGGTCTGGCCTTCTTGTCATGGTACGGCTTTTCTGTATTAAACAGCGTGTAACAACAGAGTGAACTGAATAACACCAACAGAGTGAAGTAAAGCAAATTGTTTTAATCGTTGAAGTTTAGGAATGTAATAAATAATTATATAAATTTCCATAAATTACCGCATAATTTTTCATAAATTACTGCATAAATTACCATAAATTTCCCAAAAAATTTTTTTAAAATTTTAATTCCATTTTATAATCTACTCTTAATTACAGCATAAATTTCCATAATTCACTATAAAAATTTCCATAAATTACCGGATAAATTTCCATAAATTTCCCAAAAAAATTTTTTTTAATTTTAATTCCATTTTATAATCTACTCTTAATTACAGCATAAATTTCCATAAATCTCTATATAAATTTCCATAAATTACCGGATAAATTTCCATAAATTCCCGACAATTTTTTTTCTTTTAAACTTTGACAAAAAAAGAATCTTAAACAACCTTCCTAATTTTTCGTGTAGAATTGATTAGCATACATAGTTTTTCAAAAAATGTTACTGTTTTCATAATTTGTTTAAACAATAATTGTTAAACAATTGTAATTTGCAAAATAACATATACAGATAATTATTATTCCATTTGCCTGTAAATATAACAGGTGCTTTCATTTTACTATGGCTGAATAGTATAGCCGCAAAATATATACGCAGATATATAAAAATTATTTGTTTAAAAAATAGAAAAATTATAAATATTTTGTCCGGCCCATCACTGATACTTCATTCATAAACACTATATTTGAAGATTCTATATCGACTTTTACTCAATTTGAAAAAAAAAAATTAGTAATAGTAATAACTAAATCGTGCGCTACGTGGAGAATCACCCTCATTCTATTATTCTCTGTTTCATATTAACCACTTCAGCGGCATGGCGTTCCATGAGTAAGTGTCAGAAGCGGCTAAAAAATGCGAAAATGGCGTTCCTATTTAAACTTTATTCCTAAACTCTGTAAACAAATTAAGTCAACCAAACCAAAAGTTATTTATTATTTGAGATTATGAATCTTAAATAGATTTAAAAAAATTTAAATAGGCGGATTCAAAATTGTAAACTATTTTGGCTGAATATTGGAACGCCATTCGTAAAAAGTATTAAAAATTGGCTACATTAAAACCTTAAAAAAACTATTAATCATCTCTAAAAAATAATTTTTTTGGCCCATTCATCTTCATTTATCTCAAATAATAAGAATATTTTATTATGGCAAGCTTTACTTGACTACAGACTTTTAAAATCGAGTTCAAGTAGGAACGCCATTTTCGCATTTTATTGCCGCTTCTGCCACTTACTCATGGAACGCCAATTGGAACGCCATGCCGCCGAAGTGGTTAAATTTTTTTATTATTATCTTAAATGTTTGTGTATTTTTGAGTGACATTGTGATTAATAGTATAGTGTTTTGATGTCAGTTTAAAATGTGCCTTCATGGTGACAAGTCCCGATATTGGGTTTAATAGTTTTTTATTTTTTAATTTTTATCTGTTATATTGTTTGTCTATTTATTTATTTATTGGATTATTTATTTTTTTTTGATAAGTTAACTAATTTTCATTTTTTATCATAATTTTGTATAATTTAATTTTCTTTGTTGTATGACTTTTAATTTATTATTTATTTTTTACATTTCTTTCTTTTATTTTAACCATGAAGTAGGATAAGGAGATGAAACGGCCTTTATTTATTGGCCCCTAAATAGGGGGGTCAGAGGGAAAAATACAGAATTATAATGTATCGTCTGCTACACGGTTGTTTATGACATTTATAAGATGACAGCTGAATCAATCGGGTTATATTTAAGGTTTGAACGAGTTTTATGACTGAAATTGTAAATAAAAATGAAAAGTTAGTATAAAATAATTAATTTATGAGTAAATAATATTATGTTAATATAAAAATTCATTCTTGCTGTCATTTTACTACAAAAACATTCAGGTTATATTTATGTTTTTCTCCTTAGATCACGTGACATAATAGTTCAAAAAATTACCACTGTGAACGCTGTAACCAGTAGGGAAAGAAAAACCGCACTACTCTCACCACCCATTTTGGTGTCAACTTTTTCTGCTATATACTGCAGGCGTTTCATCTCCTTATCCTCCTTCATGATTTTAACTTTTTTTAAATATTGACTCCAGATTCTATATGTCTCCAATGTGTGGATGTTTTTTTATTCTTGGACGAATTTTAATTTTCTGACTGTTTTTAATTTGGTAAGAATGTATTGACATTTTATTACTTATTGTTTTATTATTTATTATTGTATTTATTTAATTTTGAATTTTTATTTATTATTATTATTATTATTATTATTATATTTGTTATTTCACGTTAAATTTCTGATTTCTAATTTTTGTATTTTTTAAGTTTCTAAAATATTTTGTTTAATGTAAGCTAACATTTTTGTTTTAAATTGTTTTTTGTTGTACATATTAGACTCCCTGAAGAGGAAATCCGTGGATTCCGAAACGTTGGAGTAACATTAAAGAATCTTTGTCTGAATGTTTTCGTTTTTATTTTATTATTGTTTAAACGACTCGGATGTTAAAGAATATATTATTACTACACTCACTTTTTTCTATTCCCTTTTCTTTCTTTTACATTTAGACTATCACACAATGCTTTACACCATCCACCTAAATGCAATCCTTGCCCATTCTTATCTCCTTGCCATTCTTTTTCTCAGTCCACGCTCTTTCTCTCAACAACCACAACATTTTTCTTTCTCTCCAAATCCTATCCTCATCTATTGTAATGAAACTTTCTTTTAGTCTTCCTTTAATCGTTATCATATCCATTTTCTCTTCCTCACTATTCTCGCCCATTCCTACGCGGAAAAAGAATAGCATAAGAGATGCTCTAAACAGTAGGACAGGTAGTGTGCTTTAATTCAGCGCGTCTGGGGTGCCTTTTTGGAACAACCGACATACTTTCTCGGCGCAGACGCTGTGCTTATAAAATGTACAAACTGTAAAGCAAAGCACAGCGCCTGCACCGAACTAAGTATGTCTGTTATTCCAAAAAGGCACCCCAGACGCGCTGAATTAACCACTTCACTGGCAGGGCGTTCCAAATGGCGTTCCACGCGCCAAGGCCCAGACTGGCAAAAACAACGAAATGGCGTTCATAAAAAACTCTGTTTTTAAAGAGTGTACACCACATTTGACTTTTGTAAAGGAATATTTCTATAGTTAAGACATCAGAGAACAAGATTATCACAATAAAAATTTAAGTTTTTGTGATTTTCAACGTTTTACCGAACGTTCAAATCGGCTATTTTTAATATTTTACGACAAATGGCGTTCCACTTTCTTTCAATTTTTACACAATAAAACTTGTATTTTTATTGAAAAAAGGTATTTACATACAATATTGTAATATAATAATGTAACTATCAATAATATATATATATATCTCCCGGTCTCGTTTGAGCTGTCATGAAGTACGGTCGCATGTTTTTGAGCTCTTGCTTGAAATTGTTTGAATGAATTATTTGTTTTATTTGAAATAACTCAAACAATAACTTTTTAAGTGTGTATTAATGTTCCGGATATTTTGGACTATTTTTTTTAATTACCACCCAGCTTAAAATCCCCGTACAGGATCCTTAAAGGATCCTCCTGGGATCCTGAACAGGTCCTGTGCAGGATTCCACACAGGATCCCGTGCTGGTCCTGTACAGGATCCCGTACGGGGTTTTGGAACAGGGTTCCTGTGCAGGTTCCGATGCAGGAACCTTAGTTATCAAAGATTTCTGTAAAGGTTCCTATACAGGAACACTTGCAGGATCCTGTACAGGAAATTTTTAAAAAAAATTTTATGTTAAGCAACATTTGACATACATAGACTTCATATTTTAATATGTTAGGCTCGTATATCAATGTTGGACAGAAAAATGTATTGCGCATTCGAGAAACTCATAGAAAACTACTGCGCAGGAGTTAAAAATATAAATAAATTAATTGAGGAAACCGTGTAGGATCCTTTAAGGGTTCCTCACAGGATCCTTTACACTTAAGTACCTGCAGTTTACAAAACTACAAAGATTCCTGTACAGGATCCTGCAAGTGTTCCTTGTACAGAAACCTTTACAGAAATCTTTGATAACTAAGGTTCCTGCATCGGAATCTGCACAGGAACCCTGTTCCAAAATCCCGTATGGGATCCTCTACAGGACCAGTACGGGATCCTGCACAGGACCTGTACAGGATCCCAAGAGGATCCTTTAAGGATCCTGTACGGGGATTTTAAGCTGGGCACCTATAAATGGTCTTTTTTGGTGTTTATATCTTGTGACTTTTGAGGCAATTATTGCCTTTTACAATTGTTTCTTTGGTACCATTGAAAGTGATGAGGATTTTTGAGGTGAGGGAGAGTTATGATTCTGTTTACTTTTTCTCTTTTTTGACTTTTTAGTGCTAATTTTTTACTTTTTAAGAGTACATGGATAGTGTAATTAAGATTGTGTTAAGAAAAGTATTTCAAACTTTTAACAACTGCTGTGTGTTTTCTTGTTTTGATTACTTTTCCCATATTGTTCTCTTTATTGTTATGAAGTGTTCATTAACTATCTCTGTCTGTATATTCATTGATCAACAATGTCGTCAGAGCAGGAACCAAACTTCCCAGTTACTGAGGATGAGAGATGGAAATACTTATTTACTTCTATTAATAATTTGACGGCTTCTCTCAATGAGACTCGTTCAGAAATTCATGCTTCTTCCAAGGTGATTGAATCGGTTGATAAGAGAGTAAATGAGCTGGAGAACAGGTTGACGCAATCAGATCTATCTCTTTCTGCTCTTCGCGAGCTCTCTCGTTCGAGAAACATTGTTTTATTCAAATTACCTGACACGGAAGAAGTTAACTCGGATTTGATTTCTGGAGTCTTCAATGTTTTTCGAAAAGTGAATCTGCATATACCTGATCTGGCCATTGATGATGTTTTTCGTTTTGGAAGGGACCAGGGGAACCGGCCTACTTTGGTAAAATTTATCTCCTCCAGATGGGTCAGAATGGTCTTCGGAAAAGTGGGGGAGTTAAGGAGTCAGAATATTTTTATTTCCAACGATCGCTCTAAGGAGAAGAGGGAGAATCGTCGCAAATTATTGGATCAAGCTCGGAAGCTAAGGGAAGACGGTCAAAATGCTGTGGTAAAGGGCAATAGGATTTTTATTAATCATGAAAAATTTATAAATAATAGATCACAATATTTAATAAAAGATAGTTTTTTGCTTGAAGGAAATTCCTCTCGAAAGCGGTCTCTTACTTCACCTCCATCCTCACGTCTGTCTCAGAAGATGCCGGAGAATATCGTAAAGAAAAAAAAGAAGATGACTTCTAAAGGAGATTCTAAACCCTCTCAATTCAATGAGTCCTTGGATAATTTCTTTTCTAATTCGCGGCAATCCACTAGTGATGATGTGATTAAAAATCATAGTTTAGCTTCTCGTGGAGTGGTTCTTGAGGAATAGCAAAGATCTACAAGTTGGTGCTCAACTGAAACCCGGTATAGGGTTATCTTTTGGAATCTACATGGCTTCAGGAATGTGGAAGATTTATATGATTCTGTAAATGATGGTGACATTCTGTGTGCGTGTGCGACTTGGTCTACAAGGACGGATCTGAAGTTGAATCTTCCTAATTTTGTTTGCATCGTTTCTCCATCCTCCAGGATTAACTCATTTGGTAGGGCCAAGGGAGGTCTGCTTTTGGCTTTCAACTTTAAAATCTATAAAGTGAAGGAACTGTTAATTTGTAATAATTATATTTTTGTTAAGGTAAAGTTTAATGTCATTTGTTTTATTATTGGTTTGGTGTACATTCCTCCTGATGTCGATATGTTATATTTTTTGGATAATTTAAATTTATCTTTGAATAATATTTGTAAAAAATACCCTGGAGTCCCACTGGTAGTGGGGGGTGACTTTAATTCTAGACTAGCCAATTTAAATCAAATTAACCCTGGTATTTTAACTTCAGATCATTTTTTACTTCGGAAAGATTTTCTAGTGACACAATTCTTAATTCTCGGGGGCGTTTGCTTGTTGAATTCATGGAAGTCTCTGATTTTATTTTATTAGATGGGCGGTCACCTGGTGACACGCCTGCTAATTATACTTTTACTGGATCCCAGGGTTTTAGCGTAATAGACTTCGTATGGTGTTGATTCTAAACGATACGTATGGTATAAATGATACTGATTCTCGTCTAAAGGTTGGGTTACGCTTTGATAGGTCTAAAGCAGATGATTTTATATCTGCGATGGAATGGAGGGGGAGGTGTCAAACCTGAGCGACGACGTTAATGCTTTAAATGAAGTCCTTACTTCAATGATAGGTTTGGTTGCTGCGGATTTGGGCATGTGCCGCCCTCCCAGGCGCTCTAAGTTTAATAACAATAACAAGTCGTGGTATGATCGGGAATGTAGGGAGGCCAAGGGGCGGTTACGTTTATCATTGGGTAAGGCTAAGCTTTTTTTCATTTTTATCTTAAAATTTTTCTTCAATTTTTTATTTATTTACTTATTTATGTATTTATTTTACATCATTCTATTTATTTTCTTATTTTTTTAACAATTCAAGTGTTTTTTGGAAGATTATTAATTCGACTAGGAGAAAACGTTATCATGATTCATATATTGATCTTCCTACATGGTCGGAATATTTACATTCTTGTTATCCTAATCCTTCTGCGTGTAATATTATTTTGGATTTTAATGTGTTAAACCCTCCGCATCCATTTTTGGATACAGAGATTACTTTCGAAGAGGTTCTGAAGAGTATAAGGAATTGTAAAAATGGAAAGGCTCCCGGAGTTGATGGGATTGCAAATGACTTTTACAAGAATTTACCACAAAATTAGATGCTTCATATTACTCATTTTTTTAATGCTATTTTAAATAAAGAAACGGTTCCTCAAAGCTGGGGTGAAATGTCTACTTCTATGTTATATAAGAAGGGTGACATTTCAAACCCTGATAATTATAGATCTATAGCATTAGTTAATAATATTGCAAAACTTTTTACTCAAATAATTTATAATAGCATGGTATCTTGGTCTGAAGAATTAAATTTAATCCCGGAATCCCAATCAGGATTCCGGAAAGATAGAAGTTGTTTAGACAATCTTTTTACACTGCTTTCAGTTATTCAGATTCATCTAAGTAAACCTAATCCAATTTTGTATGCGATCTTTATCGATTTCAAGGCAGCTTTCCCATCTGTCTCTCACACGTTTTCATGGCAAAAATTGGCTGACATTGGCCTAAGTTTTAAATTAATTAATTTATTAAGAAGTTTTTATGCACAAGCTTCTACTTGTATAAAGTGTCTTAATGGCGCAACAGAGTTTGTAAAGTTTTCGCAGGGTGTGTTACAGGGTGAAATTCTTAGCCCCCTACTTTTTTGTTATTTATCAGCGATTTAGAAAATTATTTTATTCAGAAGGCATGTAGGGGTATTTCTATTAATCACCTCACTGAAATTTTAATGCTAGGCTATGCTGATGACTATGTCATGCTGTCTGATTCCCCAATAGAATTGGAAAAAAAGTTAGAAGCGCTTCGATCTTATTAAATGGAAAATGAGTTGACTGTTAATGCTAATAAGACGAAAGTTGTGATTTTTACGAAATCTGGGAGGTCAGTGGCTAAAAAGTTTAGTTTTTTTAAGTATGGAGAGGATGTTATCAAGGTGGTGAAGGAGTATAATTATTTTAGAGTTATTTTTTCAAATTTAGGCTCATTTGCGCATCAGATGACTTTGGCAACGAGTGGTGCGCGCTCGGCGATCGGTGGGATCTTAAGGTCTATTTTCTCTCTAGGTGCTGACACTTGGAACACGTATGCTAAACTCTTTCAAAGCTTGGCAATTAGTGTGTTATTTTGTAGGGTTCAGGTTTGGGGTCCGCAATACAAGTGTTGTTTTATAAGAAGCTTTTGATTTGCCATTAAACACACCAGATTATGCAGTTCGACTAGAGACGGGTTCTTTGCGCCTGACTCATGGAGTCCTCTCATTGACACTGAATTGGATTAAAAAAATTTCGAAAATGCAATCTCACAGATATCCCAGGCAGTGTTTTGAGAGGCTTAGGAGCTTGGTGTTGAGCGACTCCTGGAACGTTTTTAATTGGTTCGCGCAGTTAAGGGGCCTTTTTGTGGAATATAATTTGACTGATTTGTGGTCGGACATCTCCCTGGACTCCATCGAGAATTCTATTGGTTTAATCCTGGAGAGATTTGGACGTTCCCTTCGATCCTTTGATGAGGCGCGGTGCTCGACGTCAAGTAGTCTTTGCTTTAATTCTTCTCTTACCCTTCAACCAGTTGCACAATCATATTTAAGATGTAGATCCTCTTCGGTACTTAAGAGAGCTATTGCCCAGATCAGATTGCTCAATGAGTATGCTTGTCGAATTATAGTTGGGAATTTTGTGTACTGTTTTAAAAGGAATTTTGTTTGTGCGTTTTGTAAAGCAGATTATGACTCTTTATTCCATTTGTTAATAGATAGTCCTGCTTGTGTGCATATTTGTAAATTTTATTTTCCGGAAGTGATGAATGTTGCAGATTCATTTCAAGCTTGGCTGAACACTATGTCTTCAGAAAACGTTAATATAATAAAAAAATTTGTACAATCGATAGTTAAAATTTTGAGAGAGCGTATCAGTAGAACTTTGTAATTTTCATTCTGTATTCGTTGTAATTTTTCATTTTTTAAGACTCTATGTTATGAGGCTCTGCTTGTATAAACCTTCGGGTTCAAAACGAGTTTAAATAAATAATACTATATATCTCTCCCTATTATATAAAAACATTTCGCCGCCGCCGCAGAGTCAGGATTTCTAAGGCCCCCTATAGTAAGGGCCGTCAAAACTTATGTCAAAATTGACCTATTTTTTGACCAAACAGAATTCTATTATTTAAAAAAATTTATGATAAAATTGTAGGAAAAAATTCAATTATTTTCATCAATTTTAATAAAGTTCGACGCAAGAATTTAATCATTTACCTAATTAATAAAATTCTTTGAAAGAATTAAATTATTTTTATAAATAATAAAATTCTTCGAAAGTAATTAAATTATTTTTTCAACAATTATTAATAAAATTTCTCGAAAGAATTCAATTATTTTCATAAATTACAAAATCCTTTGAAAAAATGTAATTCTTAAAAAAATTCAATTTTTCTCAAAATTTATAAAATTCAATTATTTTAAAAAATTTTTTAAAAATTCTTTCCAAGAATTCAATTATTTTCCAAATTAAAGAAAAATTCTTTGCAAGAATTTAATTATTTTAATAAATAACTAGCGACATACACCTCGCTCGCTCGGCTGTCATCTTATTTATTTCTCCTTACATATATATATTTATTATTACACATTATTATTATAATATTTGAAATTTTATTATTTATTGAATAGCATCTTCATTGTTAATATATACATATAAGTAGTATATGTACATATTAATATTAATTTTTTTTATTTATTAATAATATTTATTCATAATAAACGGGATCAAACTTTTTTGTACATTTGTACTCTTACAATATAAGGCAAATAAACAACCAATACCTATTTGTTTTAACAATAAACAATAAAAATACAATAAAGCTAGGTGGCTGGTAAATAATAACTAAAATTAATCAAAAGCTAAAATCACGCATAGTACAACAACAATTTAATTATACAATAATAATGCTTGCAAAGATGCAGTGAAACTGGCAATATTAATTTTTTATATAATTGCATATTATTAAATTAATAATTGAGTTCTTTTGATGAATTTTAATCTAATTTTTAAGAATAATTTCAATAATGACATTTTTCGAAAAAATTTATAAAATTCAATTATTTTAAAAAATTTTTTAAAAATTCTTTCCAAGAATTCAATTATTTTCCAAATTAAAGAAAAATTCTTTGCAAGAATTTAATTATTTTAATAAATAACTAGCGACATACACCTCGCTCGCTCGGCTGTCATCTTATTTATTTCTCCTTACATATATATATTTATTATTACACATTATTATTATAATATTTGAAATTTTATTATTTATTGAATAGCATCTTCATTGTTAATATATACATATAAGTAGTATATGTACATATTAATATTAATTTTTTTTATTTATTAATAATATTTATTCATAATAAACGGGATCAAACTTTTTTGTACATTTGTACTCTTACAATATAAGGCAAATAAACAACCAATACCTATTTGTTTTAACAATAAACAATAAAAATACAATAAAGCTAGGTGGCTGGTAAATAATAACTAAAATTAATCAAAAGCTAAAATCACGCATAGTACAACAACAATTTAATTATACAATAATAATGCTTGCAAAGATGCAGTGAAACTGGCAATATTAATTTTTTATATAATTGCATATTATTAAATTAATAATTGAGTTCTTTTGATGAATTTTAATCTAATTTTTAAGAATAATTTCAATAATGACATTTTTCGAAAAAATTGATTAAAATTGAATGAGTTTTATTATTTATAAAAATAATTGAATTATTGCGAGGATTTTATAAAAAAAAGTTTTAAATAATTGATTTTTTAAAAACAATTTAGATAAATTCTATTTTTAATATTTCAATTCTTATAAAAGTTTAATTCTTTTAGAAAATAATTGAATATTCTTGTAGAATTTTGTCAAAATGTTTTTAAATAGTTAAATTCTTATTGGAAATTTTATTAAAATATAATAAAAATACAAATTATTGAATTAAGAAAAATTTGTGAAAATAATCGAATTCTTGTGTTGAATATAATTGAATTCTTGTTATTTATAGAAATAATGGAACTTTTACAATGAATTTTATTAAAATTCCTGAAAGTAATTTAAATTTGTCGAAGAATTTTCATATCATTTATAAAGATAATTAAAATGTTGAGTTTTTTTAGATTTTTTTACAATAATAGAGTTTCTGTAAAGAATTTTATTACTTATGAAAATTATTTAATTTTTTTTAAATTTCATGGAAATTTATAAAAATAATTGAATTGAGCGGATGGGAAGAAGAACTCGCCGAGCGCGAGACCGTAAGGGATAATATCAGTCAGGTAGCAGTGAGCGCCTCTGGGCCACACACTGCTACCTGACTGGAACTATCCTTGACGGTCTCGCGCTCGCGTGGGCCAGAAGGTAGGAAAAAGTGTCCAAAACTCAAAATTTAATTGGATTCTCTTAAAAAATCCGACGTCAGTTTTTCAAAATTCAAAATGGCGGATCCAATATGGCGGATGTCAAAGTTAAAAATTAATCTAAATCACTTGCAAATCGTTACTCGGGGTTTTTGGGGTCGCTGATTACAAATCTGACGTCAGTTTTTCAAAATTCAAAATGGCGGATCCAATATGGCGGATGTCAAAGTTAAAAATTAATCTAAATCACTTGCAAATCGTTACTCGGGGTTTTTGGGGTCACTGATTACAAATCTGACGTCAGTTTTTCAAAATTCAAAATGGCGGATGTCAAAGTTAAAAATTAATCTAAATCACTTGCAAATCGTTACTCGGGGGTTTTTGGGGTCGCTGACTACAAATCTGACGTCAGTTTTTCAAAATACAAAATGGCGGATCCAATATGGCAAGCCACAGTCGGCTAGAAGCCACGCAAAATCAGTCAAAACTAATATGATTATAAGATTTCTTTATACAAACTAATTAAGGGCTTTTAAACAAGTAATTAAAAACATCGGGGTGATTTTTGGTGTGAGTCCCCTCACCTCTCACAAACAGGAGTAATATATAAAGACAAGTAATTAAAATCATCGGGGTGCTTTTTGGTGTGAGTCTTCTCGCCTCTCACAAACAAGAGTAATATATAAAAACAAGTAATTAAAATCATCGGGGTGCTATTTGGTGTGAGTCCCCTCGCCTCTCACAAACAAGGGTAATACATAAAAAAAACAAGTAATATACTTTATATATCTTCTTCATTGTCAGTTAGTTCTAAATTGTCAAATTCATCTGATGATTCATCTTCAGTTTCGGACTCAGAAAGATGTTTATCTTCTTCTATATTTTGGTTAATTTCTGAACCAAAAACATCTACATTTCCTTCAGGAATTTCCAACAAATTTAACACTTCTGAAGGAAGCTTTTCAGATTTAGAACAAGAAAATTGTGATTCTAAATTTTGGCTTGAAATCAAAGGATCTGAGCTGTCCATAGAGCGATAAAACATATCTGAGATAGCTGCTGATCTACTCGTTTTCCTACTGTGAAATAATCTATCTTTCTTGTAAGATTTATTTTTAGCCTCAGAGGCCTCTTCAGCAAACATTCCTACTGGCAAAACGCTATGCCTCACAATTTCACTACCATGCACCAAAATTTTGTGTAGCGTAGCTGACATTGGGTACCAATGGTAGTACTTAATGTATAACTCAGAAGTATCATTACAAAATTCTTTGAATCGATTTGCATTGATAGGAAAAGGAGAAGATAAAGCAACTAAAATAGTTTTAAAGTTTTGGAGTAATTCTGCATTTAGTCCAAGGTATTCCGCAAACAAATTGGGATCTTTAAACGCTCTTCTAGCTGTATTTCCATTGTTACTATTACCACAGCCTCCTGCTTTTGGTTGGTCCATTTTGATTGATAATTTTTCCCAAAGCAATGCTTGGACCTTTTTTTTCTGTTCTGCGCACAGTTCTTTATCATTCACGGTTCTTATTTGACCTTTCTTAATGGGAAGTCTATAGGCAATATGCAAACACAACTCTAAAATTCTTATCTTTGCATGTAGTGGACTCATGCCATATGAAAGGCTTTTCTCAATAGGCACAAATTTTCCTTCTTTTATGCTTGAAATATTATTAAATTGCTTTGGTGTAGCATGACATACTGGACAACATTACATCGATGACGTTCCAGTTACGATGTTAAGCACTTTTCCATCGATTAACGTCATGTATAATTTGAACGTTTCCTAAACAAATAATCGTATATGTTTGTAGGTTTATTATTTTATCATCTAAAGCTTTCTTTTCTAACAAAATAACTTCTTTTGTTTCCTTAACAAACTGCAACTTTTTTGGGCGACAAAATCGGGGAGAATGAGTCAATTTATTATTCCACAGTATTACATCTTTCTTATTTAATAACTGAAGTCGAAGTGGAATAAGCGTTGTTGCCAGTAAATTCTCATCATTAAAGCTAGAATTTTGAGTATACTAGTTCCATCAAAGCCATACAAACATATTAATTCCGCTTCAATTTTAGTAGAATTTATTATTTCCGCAACATGTTGTATGACATCAGACTGCAATTCAACGATTCTTTTAGCAGTGTGATCCAATAAGGCTTGCAGAGAAACTTCAACCTTATCATCAAAAATAAGAATTTGTTCTCTTGATGGTCTGCATTTTTCTTTAGCTTCCCTTACCTTATTATAACTTGGCCAGATGTTTGCTTTAGAATTCTTACTTGTTAGACGCATATCCAAATAAACCTTTTTTGAAATCGAATTACGAAGAAGAAAAGATAAAGCTTCTTCTGGAGTTTTCTTGATAATCTCATTTTTTTATTGAAGATTCTAATGACTTGCGTATCTTTGCAGAACGGGTTGGACTTTTGGAAATTTCTTTAAGAAGAATACTCAAATCTTTTTCTCCTTAACGCTTCGCAGCACAACTGCCTGCTGCTACAAGTTTTAAGGCGTCATTATTGTTTTCTTTAATAATTTCTAATATTTCTCGGCGTTGAGATCTTTGCGACTTATCTTTAAATGATAACCGTGGACGTCCAACTACATTCGAAGACGGTAATGTTACTTCATGCTCAGCGAATAATTCTGGAATTTGGTATTCGATACTCAACCAATCAGCATTTTGTTTATAAAATCTTTCTTTTTTCTACCACTTTTTTCATACTTTTGCTTATAATTGCTTTTCAATCGAACTAGATCTTTTCTTAAAGTCAGTAAATGTTCATTTTTTACTACTCTATCTTTATTAAGACCTTCTTTTGATACAATATACTTTAAAACTAAATCTACATCGTTGTTGTACTCGAAAAACAAGTCTACAATATCTTTTTTGGTAATTTGCGACATGTTGAGCTTGTCAAGTTGTACAGTAAAGTATGATGAGATAATCAGGGAGTAGAAGGTAAATTATGTTAAGAACCGTAATATTTATGACAAATTTAATAAATAAAATTAAAAATTTAGTGAAATGATAAGAACACATCAGTTTACCTGCACTGAGAAAAATAAATTAAATGGTGGCGCGTTACAGCAATAATGTATTTTTCGAACAGGGGCACGTTTGAGATCAATTTTCAAGTACTAGATGTCAAGTGCCGCATAATTGCCGCAGGATTGAACTAAAGTGGATTTTATAGGGAATAAAATGACGCCAAGACCAACCCCATAGAGTGAAGGGCTCAAGAGGGCTGACACAAAGAAAAATACATATGCCGTATAAATTTAATCTAAATCCAAGTTTTGAATCCTGTCCAGGTTTAAAATAAAGTCATTTTTGTTCTTTACACACTTTTTAAGTCACCCATAAGGTTAATTACAAAATTAATAAGTAAAGATTTTCACATCATACAATTATTTTCAAATATTCAACAAACTATTTTTATTTTTGAATATCTCACTTTAAGTTATTTTGCACATTTAGTGCTCCACTAATCTGCAACTTCTTTTTAAATGGTTCTGGAAATTGTTCCTTATATACTTGCATTTGTTTAGAACAAGAAAAAAAATAATTTAAGTAAAATAAAGAAATGGACTTTTGGCCACTTTTGCCTACCTTCTGGCCCACTGTGGCTCGGCTAGTTCTTCTTCCCATCCGCTCAATTATTGTGAAGAATATTTCTTAAAAATAATATTTAAAAGAATATAGTAAATTTGAAGAATTTTGCTATTTATTGAATTAATTAAATTCTTGAGAAGAGTTTTTTTTTACACTTTCTACACTACCGTCGGGAATTATCGGTGCGGTTGCATGCATAGGGCCCAAAAACATACCAATCTTCAAATCACGATTTCTTTGTAAATACAAATGTCAGAAAATTAACAAATATACCATTCGAAAGATTATTAAATTCTACGATCAATGATACATAATTGAAAATTTTAATAAGTTATACAAAAATTGCAGCAATCGACAAATTTGACAAAAAAAATTTTAAAATAAAATTTTTTTGGAAACTATTTCAACCCCTGCACATTTTTTAAAAATTGTAGGAAAAATTTGAAACTTATATAGGTGTAATCATTCAAGTCTCATCTTTAATTTAAGACTAAAAGAGTTTAAAAATCTTATTCGGTTCGTGAGAAATCATTATATATACGTCCGAGTATGTTTTTTGACAAATGCCTTGAATTAGTCGATTTTGAACGTTTTTTGGCTGAAAATGTTCTGCCGTTTATAATGATATCTCTCGAACCGAATAAGATTTTTTAACTCTTTTGGTCTTAAATTAAAGATGAGACTTGAATGATTACACCTATATAAGTTTCAATTTTTTCCTACAATTTTTAAATAATGTGCAGAGGTTGAAATAATTTCCAAAAAAATTTTATTTTTAAATTTTTTTTGTCAAATTTGTCGATTGCTGCAATCTTTGTATAAATTATTAAAATTTTCAATTATGTATCATTGATCGTAGAATTTAATAATCTTTCGAATGGTATATTTGTTAATTTTCTGACATTTGTATTTAAAAAAAATCGTGATTTGAAGATTGGTATGTTTTTGGGCCCTGCGCGTGCAGCCGTACCGATAATTCCCGACGGTAGTGTATAAATAATTAAATTCTTTCGACGAATTTTAATAAAATTAATTATATATTTGATTTGATATAATTTTGAAAACTTAAGATATGTATGTTCGTAAACAATAGATATTTCTATTATATTATTATTATTATTTTTATATATAAAATTCAATTTTACTAACAATTAGCGACATCTATTAGATATCATTATAGTGTTTTTTTTAAATTGAAGTGTTAGAATTATCATATCGACAAATAACACTAAATCTAAAACGTTAATGACATATCTAAGAATTCTTATTAATTGCTGATAAAATCAAATTCTTTTATTGGAATTAAAAGTTTATATAATATTATTATTTAATTATTTAAATATAGATATAGAAAATTTATTGAATATGTGCACAATTTTAATATTTTACAATGTTTGACGAATTATTTTTTTTTATTTATATTGCTTTTTAATATTGACGAATTATTTATAATAGTTTTTTTGTTGACCTGATCAAATAATAATGAATGCATTAAATTATATGTTCTATAATAAATTAAATTATAATTATTAATAATAATAAAACTCTATTATATTTTGGTAATTTAAGGTAAGAATAATACTTTACTATCTATGTTATTTAATTTTTGTATTAGTAGATGTATTTTGTTTTGAAAGAAAACAAAACATTCATAGTTCATTAGTCAGTAGCAATTTTGTAGCTGATACTGAATATATATATATATATATATATATATATATATATATATATATATATATATATATATATATTTAATTTTGTCTACTAAAATTGTCTACTAAAATTTTTCTTCATTTGTTTATAAAAAAAATTGTTAAAAAATAATTTTTTTAACATTCAACGACAAAAAATATCATTAGATCCCATGCCAGGATTTTAATTGTTACTTTTATTATATCTGCATTCCTTTGCCCATAGGTATCAATAGGTTAATGTAAAAAATCTTTTCCTTAAAGCATTTTTTCAGTTAGTAGAAAATAAATTTGACACAATAACGTTTGACTTTTGTTCCACTGAAGACCATAAAAATAAAAAAATTAGAAATATAAGCCTGGACAAAGTGTGGAGGAAAAGACTTTTTACAATAAAGAAGGAAAATAATTTTTATAAAAAAGTTAAAAATATATAGTTAAACTGTTTATAATAATAATATATACGTATATAATTAATAAGTGTATTAGAGGCAAGCAATAAAGGTCATATCATCTTTTAAAATACACTGATATAGGCGCTACTCATTGTTAGTTAGCGCAACGCACAAAAACTCGTAGCGCAAACTTCAAAAATTTTTTTCCCAAAAACATCAAAAAGCACTTTTTTAAAAATTTAACCACTTATTAAGGAAGGTTTAAATTTTGAGAAAATAATTTTTTTAGGAAACTCCAGGATGTCCTTAGCATATTTTTTTTAACAATAAAAAATTATTGTTTAAACAAATTATTGAAAATTTAATTTTTCTTAACTTTTTTTAATATTATAAAAAATGACATTTATTTTCAGTTTCTAATTTTTCAAATCTAAATATCTTAAATATCTTAAATATCTAAATATCTAAACATCTTAAAAAATTTTTTTTTGCAAAACTGTTTGGCACAGTTATTTAGTACCCCAAATACTACAAAATTACAAACTTTAAGAAACATCGGTGATCCACTATTTACTTTTCGTATGGAACTGCCCTTGACATAAAAATTTTAATTTGTAGTATCAAATAAATAATTATTTGTAGCAAATTCGAATTATTTAAGTCAAATTAATGGAATAATTGAATCTAATAAACATTGCTTTAAATCAATTAGGTCAATTACTTGATTCAGTAATGCATGGATTTTAATTCAAATAAATATTTATTTGCATCAATAAAATAATTTTTTAAAAATAACTAAATATTTATGGGACATTCCGCACGGACAAAATTAAAATTTTATCAGATTCGATTAAAACTTGTTACTCGGTAGTTTTTAGGGTCGCTGATTACGAATCTACACTACCGGTCAAAATTGAGAGACCATCCATTTTAAGGTGATTGAAAAACATTTTAAAACATAAAATGTATGGAAACTAAAATATTTCGCTTTTTATTTTTTGAAAGATGATAAAATTTTGAAAAGAACAAGATCTTTTAGAAGTCATTTGGCCAATATTTTATTTAGATATTTTTAAAAAATCGTCATTTTCAATGTCTTACAAAAATTTGAATAACTTTTAAAATAATGAACGCTTTTTTAATGATCTTAAGCTTATTTTAAAGGTCATTTGCTACACTATAAGAATTTCTTATAGGCATTAACGTGTAACTTTTTTCCTAGAAAATGCAGGCCGTCAAACTTGGACCAAAAAAATTCAAAAAATTTGGAACAATTTTTCTGTACTAAAATCTTTTTTAGAAAATATATAAAACATTATATGGTGTAGATTTTTTAAGAAAATTTAATTAAAAAAATACGTTTGAATTTTAAAAATTATTTTTCTGTAAATAATAATGTTTCAAATTTTTTATATTTTTTTGGTTCAAGTTTTTATTTTAGAAGTTATTCAAATTTTTGTAAAATATTGAAAATGGCGATTTTTTAAAAATATCTAAATGAATTATTGGCCGAACGACTTCTGAAATATCTTCTTCTGTTCAAAATTTTATCATCTTTAAAAAAATGAGCAGAAAAAAATTTTAGTTTCAATAAATTTTATGTTTTAAAACGATTTTCATTCGACTGAAAATGGGTGGTCTCTCAATTTTGACGGATAGTCTAAAGTCACTTTTTAAAAATTCAAAATGGCGGATCCAATATGAAGAAAAAATTTTCAAATTTATCCTATTCCCTTAAAACGTGTTACTCGGGGGATTTTAGGGTCGCAGATTATGAATATAAAGTTACTTTGTATAAATTGAAAATGATGAATCCAATATGGTGGAAAATTTTTTTAATTTGATCAGATTTAGTTAAAAAGTGTTACTCAGGGGTTTTTAGCATATCTGATTACGAATTTGAAGTCACTTTTAAGAAATTCTAGCTTCATACTGTTCTATAATGTAAACAATTTCTTATTATTACAAACTTTAAGCGAAATGTATCAAAATTGGACATTTTTTCAGTCATATGGTATCCACTATTTTCAATTTTTAAATTGTGATTTCAGATGTGTAATCAGATACCTTAAACAACCCCCGAGTAACACATTTTAATTATATCTGATCAAATTAAAAAATATTTCCAACTTATTGGATCCGACATTTTTATTTCTAAAAAGTGATTTCATATTTGAAATGTGTGGCCCCATAAGCTTTCGAGTAACACGTTTTAAGGGAATCGGATCAAATTTGAAAATTTTTTCCGACATTTTGAATTTTGAATTTTTAAAAAGTGACTTCAGATTCGTAATCAGCAACCCTAAAAACCCCCTAGTAACAAGTTTTAATCGAATTTGTTCAAATTTGAATTTTGTCCGCCATATTGGATCCGCCATTTTGAATTTTAAAAAAACTTTAAATTTATATTCGGGGACCCTAAAAACTGTTAAAGAATGAGTTACAAATTGATTTATCCCGTTTTTTGCTTTTAATTCATAAAAGTATTTTGAGATTTTTTGACCTTTTGACAGATCTATTGGCATCGGAAATGAAAATTTGCAAAAAACGCCCATCAGCATCTTTGAGTACATGAATGTAGAAATCTTTTAAGTCCTAGAGCGTTTAAATCCATCAGAGCAATTTTTGTTCAACGCTCTGTCCGTGTTGACGTGGAATTTCCCTTATTTATATCAAATATGCAATTATTTTTCATAATTATTGTAATTACACAGGCCTGCAAATTTTGGCTTAGTTTTGTTACAAAAAAGTGGAAAGTGATTTTTATAGCATTTTTGACGTAGAATATGAATCCGACCTCCAAAATAGCCCATCACGTCAGGATTTCTTGTAATACTGCCTTAAATGTCTAAAAATGGCTATTTTTGGTCATTTTTCGGAATTCTTTTCGTTAGTCAAATAATTTTTTTTTCAATTTTCAAAATTGCATCGTATAGTACTATAACTTAGCTTTAAAACCCATTTTTCAAAATGTCCTTAGAAATATTTTTAAAACAGTTATGTAGATTTGAAAATCGTTTTTTATTTAGGCAAGTGTAGGTTTTTAAAACTAGAAAGGCTAATATAAGTATGATTATAAAAAACAGAGTTGTAATAAAGGGGACGTCCATAAAATATGTGGGGTCGAGATAGGGAGAAAGGATTTAAAAAATTTTACAAAATTGGATATAAGAGTAGAGGGGATAATAAAAATTTTACGTCAACTTTTTAAATGTTAAAAAGTTACATATTTAATTCAATTTTTTTTGTTTTCAAAAATTAAGATTGCTGCTATATCTTACTCTTGCTAGTTGGTTTAAGAAATAACAGTCAATTTATAAAACTATTAGTGAATGCAATCGAAATGACATTTTGAATTTTTCTTATACCCACATTTGCCTAAATGAAAAATTTCACATCTATATAACTATTTAAAAAAAAAAATCGTAAAGCAATTTAAAAAAATAGGGTTTGAAGCTTATATATGGTACTATACGATACAATTTTGCAAATTGAAAAAAAAATTTTTTGGTTAACCAAAAAAATCCTGAAAAATGACCAAAAATATACATTTTTGGCCATTTAAAGCAGTATTACAAGAAATTCTGACGTGATGTGCTATTTTGAAGGTCGGATTCGTATTCTACGTCAAAAAAGTTACAAGAATCACCTTCCACTTTTTCTGTAACAGAACTAAGCTAAAATTTGCAGGCCTGTGTTATTTTAATTTAGACCAATATCTCTTTAATTGCGTCAAATAATTATTTATGTTGTCCTTATACCAAATTTATAATAAATAAATTAATGTTCTTTCATTTTCATATACTGTAAGAAAAATTTTGGAAATTTTCCCAAAAAAATTTAGGAAGCAAATTCCACTAATCTTTTTAGAAAAATTTCCTAATATAAATAAGGGAATTTTTCTAAAAAAATTTAGAAAAATTCCTTTAAAAATTTAAAAAAATTCCCATGAAATAGTATAGAAAAAATTTCAAAAGTTTGGGAAAATTTCTGAGCATTTGGAAAAATTCCCATGTAATAGTATAGAAAAAATCCCAAAAATTTGGTAAAATTTCGGAGAATTTGGAAAAATTCTCATGTAATAGTATAGAAAAAATCCGAAAAATTTAGAAATTCTCTTAAAATAATATAGAAACATTCCTAAAAATATGTAAATATTCCCTCTAACGTTTGGAAAAATCACCTTTTAATGTTATAAAAAGGTTTCAAAAATTTAGAAAAATCCCATTAAACAGGTACAAAAATTCTCTTATTTAGAATAGGAAAAAATTTTGGATTTTTTGAATAAAACAACTTTTGTCACATCTGAAATTAAAAATAATTTATTTATACATTTATAAGAAAAAATAAGTATTTTGTAAAAAAAACTCGTTGACGTTGTTGTCCTATTTTTGGTGTCCTTAAAACGGCTTACTTACAACAAACGGCATACTGAAAAATATAAAAACAACAAATTTATTATTAATTTTATTTTATATTACCAGTTATTGGTTATTAAAAAAGAATTAGTAAAGTCTTATTTTATTAGTTAAAAGTGACTAATTTAGATTTAAAGAAATTATCCTTTTTATTTATAAATATTAGTAATGATAGTTAATTATTTAAAAATTGTCTGACTTAGAATTAAATAATGTAAATTTAATTGAAATTGTTGATATATCTGTATAATTAGAAACTACATTGAATACTCAAAAACAAAAAGACAATCACTTTTAAATTAAATGTTTTAATAAATTAATAAAAATATAATCAATATTTACCTTATGTACGCTTTTTAAATAATACTATTTTTCACTATTAAAATTTTTCACATTCACTTTTAAAGACATTTATAAGTTTTTCACTGGCGTTGTCAAACTGATCTCGGTAAATGCTTGAGAGCAACTGACGCTGAAAATGCTATCCTTGTGAAATTTCTTTGAAAAATAAAAAAATTTCGAAACACTTTTTGAGAATATTTCTTTAGAAGAAATTTCACAAATTTTAAAGTTAGATAAATATATAAGAAAAAACGGGTATAGAAAAACTCATAAAATAGACTTTCTTTAGTAACGAGAAACCCTTAGCTGGTCATCCCAAGACAAACCAGATGTGACTAACCTTTCAAACCGAAACAATATTCTAAACATCTTCTTTTTGCTTTAAAAACGAGTTTACGGACTGTATTATAAATTTTTTAAAAACTTATATATTCTTTACAAAGATTATTTATTAAATTAATTTTTCAAAGTGTAAAATTTAATATTTACTAGTATCTTTGATTTTTTACCCATACTTAATTATTATTATTATTATAAACAAATATTTACAGATAACAAATTATCATTGTATTTTACATTTGAAATAATTTTATAATATAAAAAAATCTCTATTTAGTAATTGACAAGTAATTGGATATTTGAATCTGATAAAATAATTTCCAGTTTTTTATAAATATTTTTCGAAAATTCAATAATTTCTTACTTTTAATTAGAATCTGATTAAATATTTTGTTAAACATTGAAATTGAATCATGAAATTTTTCTAATTATCAAAAAAATTCCAATATCTCTGAAAAAAATATTTCTGAATCTTATCGAAAAAATTCTTAAAAATAAGAAAAAGTACCATTTCTATTAAGAAAAATGTCATTCCCAACAGAATTTAGAAAAATTTCAATTCGTATATAAAAATTTCCAAACGTTCAGGAAAATTACCATTTTTTTGGGAAAAAAATTTTTCTAAACACGTTTTAGGAAAATTCCCATGCAAAAGTTTGGAAAAATTCCCAAAATTTTTAACAGTGACGTAAAAGTATTAGCACACTAAAAAAATTATCTCATTCAAATAATTTTTGTTATCTATATATTTATTTGATTCAAATAACTTGAATTATGCGAATATACGAAACTTTTTTCTTAGAAAATGCAAGTTGACAAACTTAGACCAAAAGAATTAAAAAAATTTGAAACAATCTTATAAATCCCTTCGCTGTTTGGAAAAATAATTATATGATTCGCCTAAAATGTTTAGCAAAACCGGGTAGATGAATTTTTATGAAACTTACTATACAAGGGTTGTTGGGGTCGGTGAATATAAAAATTGACGTCAAAAAAAAATTCAAAATGGTGGATCTAATATGTCGGACAAAATTTTTAAATTTTAAACATATATTATAAACAAAAAAAAACAATGAACAGAAAGTGTAATGTAAAACCTTTGCAGCCTCCACGCGGTACATTCTGGGGTCATGATTCGTTTTATCAACTAATGGAAAGAATATAGAATAGAGTACAAAATTTGATAAAAATCTGGATGAATTAAAAAAATTACGTCCCTCATTTTGAATTCATAATTTTTTATTTTGAAAGAAAAATTTAAATTCAACGACCCAAAATATCCCTAGATACTGAAATTGATAAAAATCCAAATGAATTTTAAAAATTTTCAAAAAGTATGTCCGCCAATTTGGATACTGCATTTTGAAGTTTTAAAAATGATGGTCAAAATCGTATTCAGCGACCTGAAAAACCCTTAGGTACTGAAATTGATAAAAATCCAAATGAATTTAAAAAATGATGTTCGACATTTTGAATTTTTTAAAATTAATTAAATTCACCGACTCCAAAAACCCTTATATGCTAAATGTGACTTAAATTAGAAATAAATTTTCATAAATATAACTTGTTTTTAAATTGTTTTACACTGAGAGACCTTTGGGACTGTAGCGGAACAACGTATGTGACAGCAGCTCCACTATGGTTTTGGTGCGCTGCGGTAAAATCTTGGGCTCGTGACAGTCCCAAATGTTGGTGAGACTGTCACGCGCCCAAAATTTTACCGCAGCAACCCAAAAGTATAGTCCTGTAGCGTTCCTCCAAAATGGAATGGAATTTTTGTCAATTTTGTGAAGTGAATAAAACGAGTTTTTTTGGTTTCTTTTTGACATTAAAAAAATGACAATAACCCACAAAAATGAATTTTCACAAAAAAAAACAAATGAATACAGATAATTTGCTAACGGTAAGAAAACTTACGATTATTACGTATATATTTATTCTATTTTCTATCCAAAGGTATAAAAAACAAAAGAATAACTATAACTAACTTCAAGTGTGGACAGAGATCCGGAAATCTGGAATCACGACGATTATTATATATAACTAGCCAAATTATCCGCGCGCAAGCGCGCGGGAATATTGTGCTGCAATGTTTATTATAAACAATTTCAAGTCAATTTAATTTAAGTAATTTTTAAAGAAATACTTATGACACATAACTAAAAAACTAATTAGAATTAAATTTTTAAAATATATTATATTTTTAAACTTTAAAGTATATAAAAAACTTTAACAAATTTTGATACTAATTTCAAATTTGGCATCAGATTTTCACAATTGAAAATAATTAAACTTTCTTGTACGAGGAAAATTGAATTTCACAAAAATTGTTATCTGATACCTAAATTTAAAAAAAACTTCATTACGAAAATTTTAATTATTCTAAAGAATAGAGAAGGTAAAAAAATTTTTTGGTTATATAAAGGTATTTAACTTTCCGAACAAAGAATATAAACAATATTTTTTTAGAGAATTTCCACTACTTTTAATTCGCTAATATTGAAAAAAATCAATTTTATTTAACAAAATTTTATGGAATTTATTTTTCCCAATAATTCAATTACTTTTAATAATTATAAAATTTTTCATGTAAATTCCATTTTTTCATAAAGTTTTTTGATTACATTCTAAGCATGAATTTAATTATTTTCATAATCGTAAAATTCAGTTACTTTCACAAATAAAGTTTTGAACAAGAATTCAATTATTTAAAATAATAACATTTTCATAACATTTAAAAATTCATCATTTATATCAATGTTCATAAAATTCATATGAAGATTTCAATTCCTTTCAAAAGTAATAAAATTTTTAACAGAAATTCAATTCTTTTTAAACATTTTAATAAACTTTACCGCAATAATTTAATGATTTTCAAAAATTTAATAAAATTATTCGAAAGAAATTAATTGTTTTAATACAATTTTAATAAAAATTTGTTTTTAAATAATAAAAAAAATTGCTCCGGAAAATTTCATTATTTTGAGGTATTTCAATAAAATTCTTTTCAAAATTCAATTATTTTCATAAATAATAAAATGTTTTTTTGGAAAATCCAATTATTTTCAAAAAAATTTAATAAAATTTCCAACCAACATTCAATTATTACCAAATTTTTAAGTAGAATTCTTTGTAAAATTTAATTATCTTTAAAGACTTTTTACATTTCAATGATTTTCAATATCTACTATTTTTATAAAATAATCAAATAGAATTCTATTATTCAAAAAAATTTATGATAAAATTGTAGGAAAAAATTCAATTATTTTCATCAATTTTAATAAAATTCGACGCAAGAATTTAATCATTTATCTAATTAATAAAATTTTTTGAAAGAATTAAATTATTTTTATAAATAATAAAATTCTTCGAAAGTAATTAAATTATTTTTTCAACAATTATTAATAAAATTTCTCGAAAGAATTCAATTATTTTCATAAATTACAAAATCCTTTGAAAAAATGTAATTCTTCAAAAAATTCAATTTTTCTCAAAATTTATAAAATTCATTATTTTTCAAAATTTTTTAAAAATTCTTTCTAAGAATTCAATTATTTTCCAAATTAAAAAAAAATTCTTCGCAAGAATTTAATTATTTTAATAAATAATAATATTTTATTATTTTCAAGAAAATTCAATTATTTTCATAAATAACAAAATTTGCCTAAAAAAATGAATTATTTTTGTAAATAATAAAAAATAATAATAATAATAAAATTCATAAGTAATAAAATTCATAAGTAATAAAATTCGTAGCATAAATTCAAGTTATTAGCAGGATAAGAAAAAAGTAAATATTTTTGATGAAAATTAGGAAAAAGCTAGGAAAATGAAAAATATGGAATGGAATTTTTGTCAATTTTGTGAAGTGAATAAAACGAGTTTTTTTGGTTTCTTTTTGACATTAAAAAAATGACAATAACCCACGAAAATGAATTTTCAAAAAAAAAAACAAAAAAACAAAAAAACAAATGAATACAGATAATTTGCTAACGGTAAGAAAACTTACGATTATTATGTATATATACATATATATATATATATATATATATATATATATATATATATATATATATATATATATATATATATATATATGTATTCTATTTTCTATCAAAACGTATAAAAAAGAAAAGAATAACTATAACTAACATCAAGCGTGGACAGAGATCCGGAAATCTGGAATCACGACGATTATTATATATAATTTTATAAAATTTTATTGTAATTCTCTACAATTTACTTTTAAATACATTTAAAAAACAAAAATTTAAAATTAATTTATTAATATTCAATTACCGACGTAAATGATACTTTCATATAGATTATTATTTGATTTGTTATCATAATACTTCTCAGCTGTCTGTAAGTAACCTGTTTTAATAACCCTAAAAGTAGAAAACTTTTTATATTGTAAACAAAGACCACATCAAATTTTTAATTATTTATAATTTATAATTTTTAATTATGATTATCTCTACTTTATTGAAAATTAACATTATTGCTTAAAGAAATGTATTCAAATACGTGAATAACGTGCACCGTCTAAATTAACTACTGTTCAAAGTTCAGTAAAGTGTAAAACTCTTTATTTTCATCTTTAAAATATCTGTCGAATTGGGTTAATCGCTAAATCATACATTTCTGAATTCAGAAATCAGTCCAATTCAAAAAAGTCGTTTTCTCGAATTCAAGAAACGACATCCCAATCCGAAATCCCGGACCACACAATTCTTCTTTATCTACAGGCAGGGTCCAGTTTAAGTTATTTCTAAGATAAAAATTTTAAAGATAAAAATCGAAAAAATATACAGGATATAACAAACTCATTCATAGTAATAATACTATAAAAATATATGTCCGATCAAAAAACTTTCAATTTTTACATTGGTGTACTTGAAAAAATTTGCCCCATATATTACATATATGTAATATATAATAGACACTTTCACAAAAAAAATTTTATCTAATTTTCTTTTTGCGTTTTATAGTTCATAGTATTAAATGTTTAAATATATATATATATATATATATATATATATATATATATATATATATATATATATATATATATATATATATATATATATATATATATATATATAAATGTTATTAAATGTATTTTAACTTTTTAATTTTTAATAAAAAGTCTTGATTTTAACAAGCACGGCAAAAACGATATGTGATTGGTTCAACTGTATATGACGTCACTGTTCATGTTTACACTGTGAAATGCACGTGAAATAATGTTAAAATATCTTGTTCTTTATCAATTTTATTAAAGATGACAAACGTAATTAGTGCAGGATTTTTTAAAGCTCAATCCGCAATTCACCAAAAGTGAATGTGGAAGTGGTGTCAGAATATTTTGCTAATTCGGAATATTTTAACGCGGCGGAAACGTCAGGTGTTAAAGTTGCGGGTTAGTGTACAAATATCTCACAAATATGTATAAATAAATATATAAAAAAGGAAATAAATTATATGTGTCCTGGTGATACTAATAAAACCTTCTTATGTTCTACAATAATTTGTATATAGTAATAAGTGACAGCTTGGGAATGTTTCAAATAACGAAATATTCAAGTTTTTTAAAACCTAACCTAAAATATGTTTTTATAGTAATATAGTAAATTGTATTGTAGCCACTGAATGTATCCACTGGTAATGAACAGTGACGTCACAACATACATGGCTCGCTTTAGTCGCGTTTAAATGTGATAAATTTTATAAACTAATAATTTATGTTATAATTAATTTTTTAAGCACTATAATTATTACCAGCATTATTTTTTATCTTCCAAAAATCTGTTACAATTGTTTTCAAAATTTTGTGAAAGTGTCTATTAAACAAATTAAAACACATGTGATTGATTGAATTCGAATTTCACTACTAATAGAGAAATTCTGATTTCAAGGTGGCGGAATCAAAAATTTGAAAAAGTAAATGCATTATAGAAAAAAAATCAAAATGTACACCAACATTAAAAAAGTTTGCAAATTCGATTCCAAATGTATACTTCAAGGTTTTCGGGGTCGCTGGTCACGAATTCGATGTCAGTTTTACAAAATTAAAAATTCCGGATCCAATATGGCTGACATTTAAAAAAATGTGGATTCGCTTGAAACTTGTCACTCGAGAGTTTTGAGGGTCGCTGATGACGCTTCCGATGTAAGTTTTTCAAAATTCAAAATAACAGATCCAATATAGAAGATCCAATTGAAGATGAAGATCCAATTCACCCATGAACTTATTGGAAAGGTGAAATGCGTTAGGAATTTTGAATCGAATTTCATATGGAAATATGGAAAACAATTGAAGAACGAACCAACTTGATATAAGTGTATGCGTATGTTAATGATCGCAAAAACTTCAGAAGGTTAATTTTTAAATTAATAATTGTATTGTGGAGAGAATACTACATAAAAGGTAAAAAATACGAAATAAAATTGCATTGGAATCTCGTGTTGTTTTTATCATAAAAGTAAAAAAAATTTACAAATGCCGGTTTATAGAACATATGAGGCATTTTACGTGTAATATCCTAAGTTGAAATGTCAACTTCTTGAAAAAAATTGAAACTCGGGGAATTTGTTGTTCTATCAAGTAGAAATGTGCCCCAAAAAATATTTTAGACTTTTTCGAAAATTTGAAAGGGGTAGAGAGGGGTCAATTTGACCAATTTTGCTAACACCGGCAACTTTGTGAATTTTTTTTAAAAATACTTTTAATGAGAAAAATTTTTTAGAATATGTTTCGGAAAGGTTTTTTCGTTCTCTTCCCAATGGTGAATTTTATTTATTAATATTTTTAATATTTACCCCAAGTTTTGATAATTAATATTTCACTTTCAATTTCCCGAAAAAGGGTCCGTTTCATTTGAAAATAAATTATTGCAAACGAAAGCTGAGATTTTTTCCTATGCGCATGTAAATTTTCAGAATGCCCTTTTTTGTTTTTGAGTTATTAAATTTCAAAGAATGAATTGCTGCGCGCTTCGTCGCGGTGGCACTGAGCCACGTGGTACCCAGCGTGAGGCGAGGTGCCCGCGACGCAGCGCGCAGCAATTCATTCTTTGAAATTTAATAACTCAAAAACAAAAAAGGGCATTCTGAAAATTTACATGCGCATAGGAAAAAATCTCAGCTTTCGTTTGCAATAATTTATTTTCAAATGAAACGGACCCTTTTTCGGGAAATTGAAAGTGAAATATTAATTATCAAAACTTGGGGTAAATATTAAAAATATTAATAAATAAAATTCACCATTGGGAAGAGAACGAAAAAACCTTTCCGAAACATATTCTAAAAAATTTTTCTCATTAAAAGTATTTTAAAAAAAAATTCACAAAGTAGCCGGTGTTAGCAAAATTGGTCAAATTGGCCCCTCTCTACCCCCTTCAAATTTTCGAAAAAGTCTAAAATATTTTTTGGGGCACATTTCTACTCGATTGAACTACAAATTCCCCGAGTTTCAATTTTTTTCAGGAAGTTGAAATTTCAACTTTGGACATTACACGTAAAATGCCTCATATATAAAGTGAGATCAAAAATTGTAATTCGATTGAAGATTCCTAACTCATTTCAATTTTCGAATAAGTTCATGGGTGAATTGGATCTCTACGATATGCCATATTGGATCCGTCATTTTGAATTTTGAAAAATTGACACCGAATTCGTCACCAGCGACTCCGAAAACCCCCAAGTATACATTTGGAATCGAATTTGCAAACTTTTTTAATGTTGGTGTAAATTTTGATTTTTTTTCTATAATGCATTTACTTTTTCAAAATTTTGATTCCGCCATCTTGAAATCAGAATTTCTCTATTTTATATTTTGAATGTACAACTATTTTGCCCACCGATAGTATACGTCAGAAAGGTTTAAAACAAATTTTTAGATCTGAAAAAAATTTATTGTCTAAAAATACTTTAAATCGTGTATTAAAGTCCAAGTAAAAATTTTGGTCATTTGGCCGTTAATGGATTAAAACCTTTTTTTACTACTGAAACTAAACAACAATGACTTAATATAACAAATTTGATATTTTTAATTTCAAAATTTTTTTTATTTTTATCGTTGTTTTAACTTTTATAACATGGATTTTTCGGACAATTCTTTTCTACTCTTCTGCATAATATTTCATGACAATTATTTTATGTTTTAGTTAATGTTCGGCAATCTAGTTCCACATTTAGAGCAATTACTCTCAGTGTTGGGAGCAAGAACTGAAATTTCTAGTGAAAAATCAAAATCGATTCAAGATTCACCAGGTGTTCTGGCTTTCTGTACTGATGCACCTTGGTTTCCTGCATTGGCTATAACAGCTCCATCGAGAAATTTATCTATAATTTCTGTTTCAATGCCAGAAAAATCGCAGGTAATTATAAATAAAGAAATGAAATACTTAAAAAATCAATTAAGAAAATTACAAATACTGCTTTATAGCAAAATCGCATAAATAAAAAAATAAAACATATTTAAGTAACACTGACACTTTATATACTTTCTAAAAATTTTAGAAAATAATGTGACTCCCTTTTTAGTAAATAAGGTTTACTTAATGGCTATATTTAAAAAAATATATTTTTATTTTTACTGTATGTTACTCTGGCGCTGCGCCGTTGAACGACATAAATATTGAGAATATTTTAGACTTTTCAAGAACAGTTTTGTTAATGCTTAAACTATACACATGATAATTTAATACTATATGCTTTTATTTTTACCCGAAATAATACGCTTCAATTAAAAAACTTTAATCTTCTTCAGAATGTGATAATTTTTCTAAACGTAAAAAAATTACTCCACATGGAGAAAATTTAATTTGTAAGGATTACAAAACGGTCACGGTACTGCTCGGACGAAAAGCCACGTACTGTAGAAATTAAATAAAATTGGGTATTAATAAATACAAAGACATAAGTGGATAAACTTATGATCGTATCCTTACTCGTTACAGATCAGTCATTGTAAAATAAAGGAACGCTGACGTCTGCGCGGAGAGAGTCCCATTCAAAGACAGTTTTGTAATCAGAACGGATCGCAACTGTATTTCGTTATGGAAAAAAACTTCTCTCTCGAATTTACTCACATACAAACCAGCCTTTAAATTCCACTGCGTTCCACAGTTGCTTGTCCGGAAATCTCACTTTACACACACACATTTAAGTTCGCTCGCTTGTATGTAGTCCTAACCTAACCTTAATCTAAACTAACGCAATATACCCAGCTTAAAATCCCCGTACAGGATCCTTAAAGGATCCTCCTGGGATCCTGAACAGGTCCTGTGCAGGATTCCATACAGGATCCCGTGCTGGTCCTGTACAGGATCCCGTACGGGGTTTTGGAACAGGGTTCCTGTGCAGGTTCCGATGCAGGAACCTTAGTTATCAAAGATTTCTGTAAAGGTTCCTATACAGGAACACTTGCAGGATCCTGCATAGGAAATTTTTAAAAAAATTTTTATGTTAAGCAACATTTGACATACATAGACTTCAAATTTTAATATGTTAGGCTCGTATATCAATGTTGGACAGAAAAATGTATTGCGCATTCGAGAAACTCATAGAAAACTACTGCGCAGGAGTTAAAAATATAAATAAATTAATTGAGGAAACTGTGTAGGATCCTTTAAGGGTTCTTCACAGGATCCTTTACACTTAAGTACCTGCAGTTTACAAAACTACAAAGGTTCCTGTACAGGAACCTTTACAAAGTTTCCTGTACAGAATCCTGCAAGTGTTCCTGTACAGAAACCTTTACAGAAATCTTTGATAACTAAGGTTCCTGCATCGGAACCTGCACAGGAACCCTGTCCCAAAATCCCGTATGGGATCCTCTACAGGACCAGTACGGGATCCTGTATGGGATCCTGCGCAGGACCTGTACAGGATCCCAAGAGGATCCTTTAAGGATCCTATACGGGGATTTTAAGCTGGGTAAACACGCACGCATTATACTAATACAATCGCTATATTCAATGTATTTCGAACTTTTGTTATATAATAAAAACAAATTTTTTTTTACTGCATGCGAGCAACTTTATTATGAATTAGAACTTGATTAATTTGGTAATTTTTAAACTTTCAAAATTAAATTAATCTTTTAGCTAATCAAGGTCAATTTTTTAAATAACAATAAGGTATTAATTTACTATAATAATCTTAAAATAAGTTAATTGATTCTATAATTACAAATTTTAATTTAAATCAATTTTTATATAACTATGTTTTCTAATAACGGTTTCTAAAATTATTATAAATACTAAATAATTTTTCTTTTTATTTGTATTTATCAAAATTATACGATTTTATTATTTTCACATTTTTTCAACATCTGAATATATATCTCTATAATTAATGGTTTATACGTTTATCTATGCATTAACATTTTTTTTAGAATATTGGAGATATTAATAAATATATTAAAATATTTATTATTTATATAGTGCTATAAAAGTATATGAAATAAATATATAAATTAATTTAGGGTATTAAAATTAATTAAAAATTTTGAAGAATAATTTATAAAATTTTTTTTAATTATACAATAAAATTTGCTAGTCAATTAAATTAATTATAAATTTAATTTATTTAATACACATCTTTATCTGATGCGTGTCTACACGCACCACCAAAACTTGCGCACTACTTTGAACGACACGCTACAGATCAGTTTTGTAATCGTTTCCCATACGAACCACACTGAGTACAAATGCCAAAATTTGGATGTCTCATACAGGAAAGCCTATGAAAAATTACAGATACGTTATGTATTGTAAGCAGACCTGTTTTGAAAAATTAAAAAACTGCTCTGTTAAATTTTTATATCGATTTTGTATTAAAAATATGTTTTATTTCTATACTTTAACCATTTAAAAAAAAAGTTTTAAAAAATTTCAGTAACACTAATGCAGATATTATTTTTATGATAGTCTCAACACTATATATAATACAGAGAGTTTTTACTGAAGCAGATGAAGATAAACCAGTGATATGTATGTTGTTCAACGGCGGAACACCGGCATATTCATACAATAAAATTGTTTTGCGTCATCTCATCCTTAAATCAATTTCGTAGTTGTTTAAAGTACGAAATTGCTATTTTTAATAATAAAAATTGTTTTTTATTATTTTAAGAAAATATTTATTTTTATTCAGAAATTACAGAACAGTGTAAAAATAATAAGTAAAAGTAATAAGTAAAAATAATAGTTAAAGACACTTGAGGCAAACTGACCTATATAACACAGGCCAACAAAATTTTGTGGCCTAACTAATAGAAGCTGATTTTTATAGAATTTTGTCCGTAGAATGCGAATTTGACCTTGAAAATATTGGATTGGCTCTAGTTTTTAATCAATTTACGTTTAAATATACAAAATACGCATTTTTAGCATTTTTTGAATGAATGTACAATACTACGCAGAAACAGAAAATTTGTCCGCATAGCACCAAATGAAAGCTTAAACACTGCTCTTGAACATCCAAAAACAAAAAATGTAATTTATGTATACTTTAACCTATAATGTCAAAAGAAACATACGCTGTTCCATAAACGTATTAAAATTAACATTACTTTTGACCATGTAAGGTAATTCAATTAAAAATTATTTGTCTCTGGGGTTTTTTTATAATCGCTTCTTACAAATTTGCTATGAAATATAAAAATTACAAGTGGCTGACCAAATTTTTAAAGATAATTTACGCCTTTTATGTTAAAAATGTAAAATTTAAAAAAAATTCTGCCATTTTGGATCCGCCATTTTGAATATTAAAATCTGAATACAGATCAGTAAGCAGCGACCATAAAAATCCCTAGAGAGACTAATTTTTATTTAAATTGCCTTACATGGTCAAAAGTACTGTTGTTTTCAATATGTTTGTGGAACAACGAATATCTCTTTTGACATTATAGGTTAAAGTGTATATAAATTAAAATTTTTTGTTTTTGGATATTGAAGAGCAGTGTTTAAGCTTTCATTTAGTGCTATGCCGACAGATTTACTGTTTCGGTGTATTGTTATACATTCATTCAAAAATTGCCAAAAATGCATATTTTGTATATTGAAACGTAAATTGATTGAAAACTAGAGCCATTCTAATATTTTCAAGGTCAGATTCGTTTTCTACGGACAAAATCCTGTAAGAATCGGCTGTAACATTTTAGGCAACATGCAGTTGATGAAATTTTGTCGGCCTGTGTAATCTTTCAGCGGTCTAGTATGCAGTCTTTCTTTCTTTTGATTAAATGGGCTCTGGTCCCTTTGGTGAGACAAATAGCCAATAATTCTATGGATTGTTACAGTAATTTCACTTCTTAGTACATACACGTATGATTTATAGTACACGGAAAAAAGTACGTGAATCGTTTCTTGAAAGTGCTTCACTTTTCAATAAGACACAAAATATAAGGCGGTATCATATACTTTTTATTAGAAAATATAAGCAAAAGTCATTTGTTCAGTTTTATAAAGTACGTGAAAGATTATTTGATCGTCTGTTTCCTTTTGTGGTTATTTCAGATGTGAATATACTATTATTTTATGAAAAACAAATAGTGTTAATATATATTTATCTTCATAAATTGATTTTCAAAAAAATATTTTTTATGCTGTGTTTCTCACAAAATAGAATGTTATGTAATTCTCAGTTTTCAGTGAAATAGCATGTCTCTCAAGTCGTGAAAAATTTCACCATGTGGTATAGAAGAACAATTCGATACGTACTTTTAAGTGTGAGTTTATATTTATGTTATATGCGAATATGTGTGTGTGTGTGTGTGTTATAGGTTAGTTCTTAAGTGTTGATAAAAGTCGAAAAGCGATACAATAATAATTGTTCTTTATTTGTGTGATTAATTATCCAAATATGTAAATAAATGAGTGAATTTCAGAAAAACTGTGAACAATTGGAAATTATATTTTTTATTTTACACAAATATACAATTTTTTTGAAAGTCAATAAAATTCTCAAGTAAGTTACTAGAAATTTTCATTGACTGCTTTTGAAACTCTCATGCAAAAGTACTAGACCGTGTAAGGGCGTTTTGTTCGGTTTTCCCACTCTACTCTTTGACGATTAAAAGGAGTAACAGAATTTACTCCACTATTTTTGGCAAAGCACATATTCGTTATATTGTGATGTTTTTTTGTTTGGATTTATAATTGTAGTATGATCTTATTGTGTTTGATAAAAATCCATCATTTTAATAATTTAAAAAAATATTTTTATTTATGAGCATTCGCCAGTCGACAACAGGCATCCTCAGATATTCAAACTGTAAATACATATTGTTGAATATTTTCTTCATATCAAGTTTTTTTAATTTTGGGAATTTTCCACTCACATTTTCTTAATCTCGACTCCAGACTTATATTTTTCACACTCTTCGGTTTTCGCGCAATTTTTTCACTCACACACTCTCAAAATCTCATTGTAAAACAAGACGACGCTACACATACACGCAACTGTACTTTTCGTGATACACTAACACACTGTAACGCGTCTAAGGAATCCCTCTGTATCTCATTAGCATTCTCACAGATCAGATCTCGTTTATGTTAATCGATTAAAAAATCAAAATTATCATTTTTGTTTAGTTATAATACAAATCAATTTTCGTTTTATGTTTTATTTTGTATCGAAAGTGTTTCCCTTTAGTTAAAAAACCAGTGTTAATCTCCAAAACCAATATCAATCGAAGTGATAACAAAAATAAAAATAACCTTTTTTTGAATATTCTTGCATTTCATTCTTTTATAAAAAGAAATCACGTCTCATCGGTCAATCTCAAACATTTGGTCCTTTGAGCCGGATAGTGTTCTTTAAAGATTTGTAGTGCTAGTTTTCAACAAGTAAAAGTGACAAAGGCATTAGTGCGTAGTGGTGGGGACTCACGAACCCGGTACAGTGTATCACACCGGCGAAACGCTCTACGAAATTCAGAGTCGGCCATCTTTGCACGGTCCATCTCCTCTCTCATTCTTCGGCTTTCCGAACATTTCCGAAGTTAAACGAACATTCCCTCACATTCTCTCTCAACTCTCGCGATGAACACAACAAATAGCGACACAGCTCACTCAGCTGACTCAACTCACTCCTCTCAAGAAAAATTGAATATGACTCCCGTCGAATCGGACTCCTCTGAAATAAAAGATGTCATCACCACGATGGTAAAGCTCTCAGTAAAGGAGGAAACCTCAAAAAATAAGGCTCTTCAAGAAACCTCGAAGAAAATTACGCAAGAAATTTTAAGCACCTCGAAACCTAAAACTCATCACGGAAAAGAGATCATATCTCATGCTCATCTCTGGAAGCAGAACTTAGAATCAACTCAAAACAGGGTACGTCTCCACTACAAGGTTGTTACTCAAATTAGTCGACTTAATTTAATGAGTGAATCACTTAATCCATTCAATACAATGTCTCATCACTACTCATTAAATGAAGTTAACTCAATGATATCAATTTTCAATGATTTATGGAACGAATTCTCACAAACGCATAAAGAAATTGGAGAAGATTGCACCGATGAATTCTTTGAATCCCCATACATCAATGATGACTGCTTCGATCAAGCTCTCAAAATCTACATGGATACTAAAATGCGACTCAACACTTTGACGGAACATCTCACACAAGCGAAAGCTATCTCAACTCAACCAACGGAATCAAATCAAAACACACGGAGACATCTCCCGGAAATAACGCTACTTCAGTTTTCAGGAGAATACTCCGCTTGGACTTTATTTAGAGATCTGTTCCAATCTCTAGTTACTCAAAATTCTGACATCACCGCTGTAGAAAAAATGCACTACCTTTGATCGTCACTCATTAGGGAAGCATCTCAACTCATTGCAAATTTACCCTTGTCAAATGATTCATTCAATTCAGCATGGGAATTACTTACTTCTCGTTATGAGAATAAACGCTTGCTCATTGCTGCACAGATGGACAAGCTCTTCAGTTCGTAGGTGATTTCAGCCAAGTCAGCTGGTGAACTCAACGGTTTACTCACTAACACAACGGAATCACTCAATGCTCTCGTATTACTTGGTGCACCTGTTAACTCATGGGATCTGGTCTTGGTGCACTTTGTCACTCGGAGGATTGGACACTCAAACTAGAGAAGCATGGGAAGTGAAATAAGGATCAAGCTCACCCATCCTTCTTATCAACAACTAAAGGAATTTCTCACCTGCCGTGCTTGCGCATTAAAAAACATGCAGCTCAACTCAACACAATATTCTCAGGCAGCAAAATCAACACCCACAATGATAATTTCAATATTAGACCCATTGTGCTTTTCGCTACTTTTCAAGCTTTACTGCTTCTCAATTCTGGACTCTCTCATCCTGTACGCATTCTCTTAGACTCAGGCTCTGAGCTGTCATTTATTTCTGAATGGCTTGTCTCTAAACTTAATCTCACCCGACAAAATTCAAGTGTTCCAATTGTTGGAATTAAAGGAACAGCATCTGGTAGTACTCGAAGAATGATTTTAATCAAGCTTCGATCAACTCACTCTGCTCAAACCCTGTTGCTTAACGCTTATATCCTTTCCAAATTATCCTCAACTCTTCCTTCAATGACGCTTTCTCCTCAATCCATTCCCGAATTAATAAATTTGCAATTGGCTGATTCTCAATATTTTCGCAGCTCCAAAATAGACATCATCATTGGTGCTGATCATTATGGGCAGTTGCCCATAATGATGCACTCATGCACTCACTCACTCTCTCATGGTGCACTCAAGATGACTATTTTAAATTCACCACTCAATTACCAACTCAATCAACGGAACTCAAACCAGATGTCATTCAAGGAATCAACTCATCACTCACTGCTCAAAAAACTCTTTTGGCTGGGTCATCCTCGGACCTGTTAAGGTTTCCTCACCAGAGCCCAGCTACTCATTCCATCTCTCAGTTGATCAACATCTCATGGACATTTCGGATCTTCTCACAAAATTTTGGGAACAAGAGGAAGTTCCACTCAACCACGAGGACTTACTCACACCTGATGAACAAGAGTGTGAGAAACATTTCCAATCTACTCATTCTCGAAACTCATCAGGTAAATACATTGTTCGTCTGCCACTCAAATCATCACCGAGTCAACTTGGCGACTCATATGTTACAGCTCATCGATATATTCAATCGATGTTCAGGCAAATCTCTAAAAATAAGGATTTTGGGGATTTATATCATTCTTTTCTAAAAGAGTACGAGAAAGATACTCATATGATTCGTGCTCCATCTTTGAATTGCTCGTCACCAGTTTACTATTTACGTCACCATGGAGTTCTCAGGGAACAAAGTACAAGCACAAAACTAAGGGTTGTATTTATCGGGTCAAGCACAACCGCCTCAGGGATTTCTCTCAATGACATTCAACACACAGGGGCGAAACTTCAAAAGGACATCTCGGACGTGTTACTCTGGACCAGGAAATTTAGATATATTTTCTCAACTGACATCACCAAAATGTTTCAACAAACGAAAGAACTCTCCAACTCATCGAAGATGAAGGTAATCAATTTCCTTTGGCGGTAACAGTACTCACCAACGACAGATATGTGGACGACATTTATGGCGGAGCGGATCACCTCGAGGAACTCATCCTCATTGCTCAACAAACGAAAGAACTTCTCAATCGTAGCGGATTTCCATTGGCAAAGTGGCAGAGCAATCATCCAGATTTAGTCAAGATTATTGCATCTGAACAAAACACACAACAAACCCACTCATTTGAAAACAACATTACCAAAATACTCGGTCTCTCATGGTGCACTCAAGATGACTGTTTTAAATTCACTACTCAATTACCAACTCAATCAACGGAACGGATCACCAAACGGACTATACTCTCAGAAGTGGCTCAACTATTTGATCCACTTGGATTTCTTTCACCTTTCACCATTCGAGCCAAAATGCTATCAACTATCAACTATCTCAATACCACGGTGGCTCAATCTCACAACATCCTCAACTGTTGAAATTTATCGATTCTCGGATGCATTTCAGTTCGCAATGTCAGCAGTCATCTACATCAAATCAACTAACTCAGAACTCGAACCAACAATTAATCTTGTTTATGCAAAAACCAAGGTTGCACCGCTCAAGAAGATCACCATTCCAAGGCTGGAACTTACTGCAGCGCAATTACTAACTCGACTGATGGTTTACACTCAACGGACGCTGGACAGTCTACATGTGGACAGACTTACAGGTGACTTTAAATTGGATCCAAAGTCACCCATCACGTTGGAAGGATTACGTACGTAATAGAGTATCATTTATCCAAGAACAACTACCTCATGTTCATTGGCAGATCATCAAAGGGAAAGAAAATGCAGTAGATTGCGCTTCTCGGGGATTGTCAGTCACACAACTCAAAACTCACAATCTCTGGTGGAAGGGACCCTCATGGTTGAAGGACTCATTGGATCAATGGTCATCCCCACAATCATCTCTGGAAAATCCACTCACTCCTGCACTGAGAGAAGTCCGGGAACTAATACGTCCCGTGCAGGGCTTGAGTGATCATTTTGAATGTTCTTATGTGAACCTTCGATCGGGACGTCTCAAGCCCCGATAAAAAACGTGGAACGTCCCGAAGCGGGATTACTTACAACTTTTAGTTTCGGCCATGAATTGTCTCTCACATGCGGGAACAATGTTTGACTGATTCGGGGTGTCTGAGCCCTAGATTCGAGACATCTCAAACGCGACAAGCAGAGTAGCTTATAGCGACGTCTAGCGGGAACTATTAAGCCCTGGACTTCTCTCAGTGTGGCGATCTCAACATTTCACTTCACTACTGGGTTCGAGTCACTCAAACAGCATATTTTTCATCGGAACTGGACAGTATGCCCAGAAATTGGACACTCTCAAAATCTCATCCTCTCACCCGTTTAACTGCATACATAGAGAACGAAGGTAGTCTCAGAGTCGGTGGACGACTTAAACACTCAAACTTCTATGTTGATTATAAAAACTCAATGATTCTTCCAAAGCACGCAACACTCACCAAACTTCTCATTTTGGAAGCTCATCATCGAACACTACATGGAGGTACACAACTCACTTTGTCTCATTTAAGAAAGCGGTTTTGGATCATCGAAGGACGGCAATCAGTCAAATCTCAAGTGCTCAAATGTGTAATTTGCGCACGCCAACGAGGAATACGTGCTCAACAGCTTATGGGACAATTACCATTGTCAAGAATCACTCCTTCAAGAGCTTTTCTCACAACTGGAGTTGACTATGCCGGACCTTTCTCAATCAAGGCTTGGAAGGGACAAGGAGGTACTTCCGAAAAGGGCTGGATCTTTGTATGGTTCTCAACATCAGCCATTCATTTGGAAACTGTAACGGATTACTCAACTGATAAATTCATCGCAGTATATAAACGGTTCACAGGACGCCGGGGAATCTGCAAAACTCTCTATAGTGATTGTGGCAAAAGTTTCAAAGGAGCAGATAGCCAACTCAAACAACTCTTTCAAGCTAGGTCAAAATCATTTGACGAATTATCTGATCTTTTCACCAAAGATGGCACCACTTGGATTTTCAACCCTCCGGCAGCATCTCATATGGACAGAAAGTGGGAAGCGGGCGTCAAATAAGTGAAATATCACCTTCGGCGGACAATCGGCGAGTTAACTTTAAGTTTTGAAGAACCCATTAAAGTTCTACAAAGTTTGTAAAATTTACCACTAAAACAACAATACCCATTATCAATGCAAAACTCTAAGATATCAATAAATATATCATCAGGGATGTCCGTGTGTTGTCTAATCTCTCTCCACTTTAACTTAACACACTTTAAGACTAAATCTTTTGGTATGTTTGTAAAAAGTGACTTAGCATCTAATGAAACCAAAGTAAAATTATTCGGATTTTTAAAATTTTTAATTTTCTTAATAAATTCAAAACTATTTTTAACATGGGATTCATTATTTTTAATAACTTTTATGATCGGGGTGCTAATAAATTTTGATATATTGTATGTTGGTGATCCACAAAA
The DNA here is from genome assembly GCA_032873175.1 of Leptopilina drosophilae. Lineage (NCBI taxonomy): Eukaryota > Metazoa > Arthropoda > Insecta > Hymenoptera > Figitidae > Leptopilina > Leptopilina drosophilae. The sequence goes on from CM065478.1 coordinate 29,875,336, forward strand.
TGATGTTACAGGTCTCCTTGGGACTTTCGCTTTGTAGATTTTTGGTAGACTGTAAAATTTGGGAGCTACCGAATTATAAGATTTTAGATGCTTAGCCATTGGAGAGTTAATATAAGATTTCTTTAAAAGCAAATCAACTTTATTGTTTAGATGTCTTTGAACAATTTGAGTTGGATCTTTATTTAAAATTTTATATGTTTTACAATCATTCAACAAAATCAAACATTTATCTAAATACTCTTTTTTATCTAAATTTACAGGAACATTACCTTTATCGGCTTTGCAAACAACAATATCATTATTCTCCTTAAAAATTTTGTTTGTTTTTTGACCAATAGTACAATATAAAGAATTCTTAAAAACATTATGATTACTATTTAAATAACTTTGTAAAACACCAGATAATTTGCTTCTAAAAACATTTTTTTATCCTCTGGGATGAGATTAATTTTCTCCTCCACCATTGTCAAGGTGTCTTCGTCCACACTTGATTTATCTGATGAGTTATAAAATTTATCACCTGAATTAAAAAAAAAAAAAAAAAAATGCTACATCCTGTGGGATGGATTTATTAAAACAATCCCTGATCCATATCAGATTTGGTTATTTGTTAAAATGAAAGTTATGATATTTTCTGTTTAACCATTTAAATAGTTTTGACTTTATTAAGAAAATTAGAAATTTTAAAATTCCGGATAATTTCACTTTGGTTTCATTAGATGCTAAGTCACTTTTTACAAACATACCGAAAGATTTAGTCGTAAAGTGTGTTAAGTTAAAGTGGAGAGAGATTAGACAACACATGGACATCTCTGATGATATGTTTATCTATATCTTAGAGTTTTGCATTGATAATGCGTATTGTTGTTTTAGTGGTAAATTTTACAAACAAATTTGTGGAACTCTAATGCGTTCTCCATTTCCTGGAGTCATTGCTGACTTAGTAATGGAGTAGCTAAAAATGAATGTTTTAAAAAAATTAAATTTTGAATTAATTTTTTATTTTAGGTACGTAGACGATATTGTCACATGCGTTCACAAAGATAATGCTAATGGTCTTTTATATGCATTTAATGATTATAATAATAATGTACAACTTATCATTGAATTTGAGAATATTAATCGCATTAGTTTTTTAGACACACTTCTTATCAGGGAAAATGACTCTATTGTAACGAATTGGTGCCATAAAGATACCTTTTCTGGAAAATATATAAATTATAATTCTAATGTATCAAATAAATATAACATTTCAATCATTTACGGTTTGGCAGATAGAGCCATAAAACTATCAGACCAAAGATTTTTCACAGAAAATTAAAATTTTATTTATAATATTTTAACTGAGAATGATTACCTTAGAACTTTTTTAAATAAATATATAAAAATGCGTTATCAATTTCTTCTCAACGGTAATATGTTAGATAGACAACCCTTTGACTCTGCAAAGCTAGTCGTTTTGCCAAATGTAAACGAAAGAATTGCCATATTCGTTGAGAGAATTGTATAACGAATATAGTATTAGAGTTGTTTTCTTTTATGAGAAAGATCCATTTAAAGTTTTTTCTAAAAATAAGGACAATACTCCATTTGATCTCAGATCGCATTTGGTTTACCGTATACCTTGCCAATGTGGAGTTTGCTACCTTGGTGAGACTAGTAGATACATTAAAAGTAGATTAAGCGAACATAAAAGAGATTGCAATAATGATAATAGAAGGACAGCTCTGGTGACACATGCACATGAAAATGATCATGTTTTCAGTTTCAATTCGACAAACATCATTTGCAATGAACTAAATTACAAACGTATGAAGTTTAGAGAAATGTTATACATTCTCAAGACCCAAAACTCTGTAAATAAACAAACTGATTTAAATAATTTAAATCAAGTTTATCATTCATTAATTCTCAATACTAATTAAAAACTCTTTGTCTTAACTTCGAGATAATTAAATTGTCTTTCTTTTCAATTTGAAATTATCGACAATACAGGTTTTTTCTTATTACACTTTGGGTTCTTATTATACTCTGTTTCTACCTTATCTTCTCAAACCTTACCCTCTAATTCACGGCATTTCAAAAATTAAACTTTTTTTGCGTTAAAGAACAAGTATGCTCACACGTGTGACAGTTTGCCTTTTTTCTTAATTATTATTTAAATTTTTTATTTATATTTTCAAAACTTCCAAAAAATGGAGTTTATAAAACGTCCCAAAATATCATTAATAATTGATGATAATGAATAATAAAATTGTTCATGATATAGTTCAATATATTATATTTTAACAGTAAAAATTGCTAGACAGATATATTTATTTATTTACATCTTTATTTGACGCCAAAATTTGATTATCTTTGCCCAGGTAAAAATGATTCTTACGAATTGCGAAAAAAAATGCGACCAGATTCCTACAGATTTCCTATCGAATTTTTAATTTTCGTACGAATAATACCCGAATTTTAAGTATATTGATATTGAAAACAAAATTTCGTTCGGAATTTCGTAAAAAAATTCGTACGGAAATTTTTTTCACGATTTCTTAAAAAATATTCAGCCAGATTTCCATACGAAATTCGAGCGAATTGCGAACGGATTATTTAAAAAATTTTTTTAGAAAATTCTATTCAGAAATTCATATGGATTTTCGCACGAAATGTCAGCTAAAAATTTCTTCAAAACCATTTAGCCAAATCGTTCCAATTTCGTGTTGATTTCGTATGAAAATCTGGCTGAATATTTTTGAAGAAATTTTTAGCTGACATTTCGTGCGGAAATCCATACGAATTTCTAAAAAGAATTTTTTTAATTCATCCGTTCACAATTCGCTAAAATTTCATATGGAAATCTGGCTGAATATTTTTTAAGATATCGACAAAAAAATTTTCGTGCAAATTTCCATACGAAATTCCAAGCGAAATTTTTTTTGAATATCTATACGAAATTCATACGAATCATTTTTACCTGTGCATGCGCATGGCTTCTCATGATTTTACTCTGCTCAAAAACAGTGGAACTCTGTCAGTGTTTATGAAGTCATAGAATATCTCAGAGTAGAGCAGAGTAAACTGTACCCTTACTCTGAGTAAGATCACTTCGGGAGCAGATAACCGAATTTGTTATAACTGCAGCAAAGGGTAGCAAAGAGCAGATAACCGAATTCGCTATTAGAATATCTGATTAAGTCTAGTTAACGTTATTAAAACCTTGTCCACTATTTTGAAGTCACACATAGGCGCGAAATTTGAAATTATGCTTCATGTATATTTATGTATATTTTTAACCCTCCGTCACACACCTGGGGAGGAATTCCCTCTACGGTTTCAGTATTTTTAAAATAACTTTTGTTTTCCTCATTGCAATATAAAATCAGTTTCTATACCTTTTGACAATTTATTCCTCAACACATTTCTAAAAAAACATTTAGTTTAAACATAATTAATATTTAATTATGAAGCTTCAAAGCTAGAAAAAACTAAAAAAAGTGAGGTTATGTTGAATAAAGAAATCAAGTTTTCAAAACATTTTTTGTTCTACTGTTGGTTAATGGCAAAATTATATTATAAACATAATTAAAATAAAATTTTTTATTATTTTTTTGCTTATTTGTTAATGTTACATTATTTTTACATGTTAAGTGTAATTCCTTCGAAGATGTGCATTCGTGTAATTAATTATTATTTTTGAGACCGAAAATTAATTTTATTAACTTTATAATTTAGAATAATTTACTACGTATTTGTAAGTTTGTGTTAAAATTAAATTTTTGTTGATTCCTTTGTTTATGTTGTAATATCGCTTATTTTACAATGTGGTGAGGGATTCCCTCTAAACCTATGTGTAAAGTCGTAATTTTTTCCAAGGTGTGTGACGGAGGGTTAATTAAAAATAAGCAAATCAAATAAATGTATACTAATTTAGGTGTGCATAATAATCTTTATTTTGTTTTTGGTATCACTTCTACTTTTGCACTTACAAGTAACACTATACACGGAAAAAAAGTACGTGAAATCATTGACTGGGTACTTGACTTTTGGATAAGACACAAAGTACTAAGAAACAGTCTAGTTCTTTTGCATGAGAGTTTCAAAAGCAGCCAATGAAAATTTCTAGTACCTTGCTTGAGAATTTCATTGACTTTCAAAAAAATTGTATATTTCTGTAAATTAAAAATATAATTTCCACTTGTTCACAGTTTTTCTGAAATTCACTCATTTATTTACATATTTGGATAATTAATCACACAAATAAAGAACAATTATTATTGTATCGCTTTTCGACTTTTATCAACACTTAAGAACTAACCTATAACACACACACACACACACATATTCGCATATAACATAAATATAAACTCACACTTAAAAGTACGTATCGAATTGTTCTTCTATACCACATGGTGAAATTTTTCACGACTTGAGAGGCATGCTATTTCACGGAAAACTGAGAATTACGTAACATTCTGTTTTGTGAGAAACACAGCATAAAAATATTTTTTTAAAAGTCAGTTCATGAAGACAAATATATATTAACACTATTTGTTTTTCATAAAATAATAGTATATTCACATCTGAAATAACTACAAATGGAAATAGACGATCAGCTTTTATTTACCTTGGATAGAAACGCGTAACGCACACTGCGCATGCTCTACAGAATTTTCAAGCGCAGTCAATTAATCTTGCACGTACTTTATAAAACTGAACAAAATTTGTTTAGCTTCCGTTCTATACTTTTTATTAGAAAATATAAGAAAGTCAAGAATTATTGTAGTACTAGTATTTACTGAGCGGAATTTTTTTTTTTTTAAGTTTTGCACAGTTCAACCTCTGACATCTTTGTACAATTTAATTAATTTCTTAAATTCCCCTGAATTGTCCATTATAATGTTAGCAGAAAATGAAACTAGAATATTTAAGCTTTATTTTGACATAACTTTCAAGAAAATCGGATATAACGTGTTTTGAGATATTTAAAAGTTTATCTTTCAAACATAATTTTTTTCATTAAGAATATTACTTTATAATAAGAAATTTATACTATCGTAAGGTTGAGAAATTTTTCTTTTGAAAACACTAATAGTAAATAAAGTTTGAATTCAATACACAGAAGAAATAATAACTTAAATATTGCCTTACAATGGCAATTGTTTATAAAGGGGGTCGTTTTAAAATGGAATACCTCATATATATATATATATATATATATATATATATATATATATATATATATATATATATATATATATATATATATATATATAAAGAATTAATCACACGTTTGGTTTTAAGTTATGGGGATCTGAAATACTGCGATACGCATTCTGGTGACAGAAAATTTAACTAATACAATGGGGTCGATTTTGACATTTTACATGAAATAATTTCTAAATTCGCAAGTTCTATATTTAAAAATCCTAAAATATAGCATGATAATTAATAATTAAATTAATTTGTAAAAAAGAAAATACTACGAACCAGTAACATTCAGTACAATAAATAATATTGCTTAATATTTTGAGATATTCATAAGTAAAGTGTGAAAGCAATAATCTCATTCTATTTTGTCACAATAAATATTTTATTAAAACATGTTTAATTAATTGTATTCTCAGTTAATCAAGATTTTAAATTAAAAGTAGTTTATAATTATTATTTTTTCGTTACAGTGTGTCTCCTACAACATATTTATTTAATGTTTTTAGATTGGTATAAACAAGAGACACAACATAACCTAAAACATAACCTTAAAACTATTCTTTCACTCGACTAATCCTTACTTTTCTTGAAAAAGAAACTGTATATCCACTTCAAATTTTTTTTAAATATCTAAAGTAGATATTTTTTAACTTTTTATTCGAGTAAATAATGTTTTTCGATATGAAAACAATTCTTTTATTGACAGGTGCATTTACTTATGTGATTTATTTTACTAAATATATTAAATATTTGGAACGTATTGCAATTTATAATTTTTTAAAACATGCGAATAAACAAACTGAAACAATTTTTAGCCCCTCAATTAACTTTATTCAACTTTTTAAATAAAAAATAATTAAAAAGAAGTCTGAAACATGTGTGTTTATTAAAATTTGACCCCTTTGTCGACCGCCATGTTTGTTAGTGACGTCATAATTTCAGATCCCTATAGCAAGATTTTAATTCCGAAAACGGTAACCTTTTCTGCTATTTGGCTACGATATATATATATATATATATATATATATATATATATATATATATATATATACTGATAGTCATTTTCCAGTACGGCGTACTGAGATTATACTCATATTGTACCAGTACGAAATAATTAAGTTTGTATTGGTACGGTACCAGTATAACGGCGGTATGTCGTACGACTATAATTGAGGGGCTGGATGCTATAAGGGGATACGCGTGAACACACGGCCAGTCAGTTCGGACGTAGAGATAAAATTTTGAAGTTGTTCAAAATAAATTTAAAATTATTGTTTCTTGTTCAGAATTTCAAGGCGAAACTTTTTTTCTAATAAAATTTTTTTATATAATTTTTTATTTTTAAGTAAATTGAGAAAAAAGTGATTTTTTAACCTAAGAAATTTTAATGAATTTTTGACTTCAACTCGTGATTACTTCGTTAAATATTAATATTTTTCCACGAAATTTACACACAATATTCTTCAAACTATACCAAAAGTGAAACAATATTTAGTATTTTTTCAAAAAATTCTGTGTCTAAGTAAATAATTATTTAAACAATTTTGCCGGAAAAATGATTCTCCTATTTTCAATTGAAAAAGTTGAGTGACGAATTTTCGTTTACAGAAAACTTCCAGTGACAAAAATGTTCATCAATATGTTAGGAAGTTTTTCGGAAATTTTTTCGTCATTTGATAATAAATTAAAGAAAATAGAGCAATTTTAACAGCGTCGCGCTATGCTGTAAACGTAAACAATGTCTAACTGTATACATTGGTCTTGTAATGGCGGCCATTCTACACGTGCGCGGCCACGCCGTAATTTTACAGCATAGCGCGACGCTGTTAAAATTGCTCTATTTTCTTTAATTTATTATCAAATGACGAAAAAATTTCCGAAAAACTTCCTAACATATTGATGAACATTTTTGTCACTGGAAGTTTTCTGTAAACGAAAATTCGTCACTCAACTTTTTCAATTGAAAATAGGAGAATCATTTTTCCGGCAAAATTGTTTAAATAATTATTTACTTAGACGCAGAATTTTTTGAAAAAATACTAAATATTGTTTCACTTTTGGTATAGTTTGAAGAATATTGTGTGTAAATTTCGTGGAAAAATATTAATATTTAACGAAGTAATCACGAGTTGAAGTCAAAAATTCATTAAAATTTCTTAGGTTAAAAAATCACTTTTTTCTCAATTTACTTAAAAACAAAAAATTATATAAAAAAATTTTATTAGAAAAAAAGTTTCGCCTTGAAATTCTGAACAAGAAACAATAATTTTAAATTCATTTTGAACAACTTCAAAATTTTATCTCTACGTCCGAACTGACTGGCCGTGTGTTCACGCGTATCCCCTTATAGCATCCAGCCCCTCAATTATAAAATATAAGTACTCTGTAAAAGTATGAGGTTAGTATAATACCATTACGTTGTACTGTCATTTATCAAAATACAGCATATTCGTACGATACAAGTGCAATATCGGTACACCATACTCTGCGTGGTGATGCAAACATAACACAGTCACAGTTGTCAATGACATATGCATCCAGTGCACATGGTGCAATGATTTTTTGTGGAAAAGCTGACTTTTAGGACGCAATCCAAAAGTTTTAATCTTTGCAACATGTGTCTTTATATTTTAATTAGAAATCAGTGGTTTAGTTTTTATTAATTCATATGTATTAAGTGTATACTATTAATCTCAAGTGGTTTTGCTTTGTCATCATGCTTATTTTTATCATTAGCGTATTCTAATTACAACTTCAACAATGAACAACTTCTTAATTTTCAACTGTTTTGTACTTTACACTTGAAAAAACTTCTTAATTCAAGAGTTACAATAAAATATATATAGCAATCGCACAATTTTTTATAATTTTTATTATATATTACATAAACATGTGTCATCGTTTATAGGTTAGAACGTCCAAAATATTTTCCTTAAATTAAAGTACTTTTAGATTATATAAATGGTAATTATTCATAATTATTTTAAAGAATGTTTAAAAATTAACAAAGCAAAACCACTGCAGAATTATTTAATTAAAATACTTCAAAACACTGATTGTTCTAATATAAATAAATGTGATTACAAGTTACATGATTTACATGTAATAAATATCTTTTAGGTACAAAAAAGAACTCTTTTAATAAAAATAGATTACTTTAAAATTAAATTGATCTTAGTAATGATTCTTTCAGAAAATTTATCATAAAATATTAAATTAAAATAGTTAATACTTAATACAAACTAAGGCACAATAGGGGGAGGGATATAAAAGGCTTTTCACGCGGTACTAGTATAGTACAAATACAGTAACCGTACGATAAACTAAATTACAAAAACCTTTAGTACACCATACTATTATAGTACTCGTATTATACGAGTATAGCATACTGGTATGACATACTAGTACAGTACCTGGTTCCGTGCGAAGGTAGATGGTGGGTACAGTACCAGTACGACTTATACGCCATACTCGTATTGTACATGCATCGTACTAGTACGCTGGTTATCTGGGTAGTATTATATATAGTATATATATATATATATATATACTTCTTTCATTATTTCGCTTAGAAAATTTTAAACTTCCTAAGAAATTATTATATTTTCATTTTAAAAAATAATTAATGATCATAAATAAAAGGCTGTTTCTATTTCAATTCATGCAGGGCGAATAGGTTGAAAATTCTAAATCAAGTTTAATGTGATTTTTCTTGTTTTTTAGGACAAATAAAGAGATACGTATTTTTTGGTTTGGCGAAAAAAAAATTTTTCGCAGAGTTATGAGTATTTGAAAATTTTAAGGCACATAGTGATTTTAGAGTTAAACAGCGGAAAAATTATTTTTAAATCTTTGTAGTTTTTACAAAAATTAATATTTTTTAATTCTGTAACTTGATTTTAGTAGTGCTTTTGATACTTTTTCCTTACAAACTTGAAAATATGAAAAATTTTGAAAATTATCAAAATGGCGGACATTTTTTAAAAAATCAAAAAAGTCAATTTTCTCAAAAACATCATTTTTAGGGTTCCGTACCCCGGTAGGAACCCTATTGGAACGGTTACAAAAATGACCATGTACCCCCCCCCCCCCCTAGCGCTCACAGTTTTTCATCTAGAGAGCTAAAAATTGGTACACTTATGTATTTTCACGCGTAGATTACAGGAAAAATATAGCGAACGTGATTGTGATTGATCTTCATAGAGTTTTCGACGAAAAACATCAAATTTTGGCCATTTTTCGCAAAAAGGCATGTACCCCCCCCTGGCGCCCACAGTTTTTTACCTGCACGGAGAGAAAAATCAGCCTTTTACAGTATAGAAAGATTTACATTTAACGCACAGAACTTTTATATGCCACATAGGCGTAAAATTTGAGTAATTTTATTACAACGTAATGCCTATTTACCAGGAAACTTTTCAATGCTAATAAAGTTTGTCAATATAGCCTTTTATTGTATACTTATTATACTTAAAATTCAGCGACGCTACGCTGAAATTTCACGTAACATCGTCCTACTACGATTGCAGAAGTTCTATGCTTTTTCGGTATTAGACTCTTGCAACTGGCGATTAGGCCACGCCTACCTATACTGTTTGAAGTAAGTGTAAGTGTGAGTGAGTATTTACATACAAATGTGCGTGATTCGGTAGTAATGTTCTCTTACTTGTGCATACACTGAAAAAAAATTGTAATTGAACCAAGTAAATGCATTTACTTGGCAGAGTTTACTTGAATCAATCCCATATTTATTTGAGGAGAGAAATTAATTTTCTTGTGCCAAGTAATTATTAGCATTGGATAGAGTTCTTGAATTAATAATTCAGTATTTGGTGGAAGTAAATATGTTATTGATCAAATCAAATATTTTACTTATCCGAAGTACCAAAAAGGATTGAATCAAGAATATTATGTTCTTAAGCGAAATAGTAAAGTATTGTCTAGAGAATTCGTGTCTCTTAAATCAAATCATTTAATTCATTTGCTTTGAAACTTTATTTTTACTTAACACAATGACGGTGTTCTTGATCCAAGAAAATATTTTTCTTCAAATGGATGTGCAACTTAAATAGCAGTTTTTGAAAACTATCCATTGAGGCTTGGATGGCATAGTGGCAACGGTACGGCTTCTGACGCGTGCAACCCGGGTTCGATTCCTCCGACCGTGGAAAATTTTCTTTCAAGGTATATTTGTTGTATTTGTGATAAGTATTAATTAAATGTAAATATTATGTAAAATAACAATTGTTTAATTATTTAAATAAAAAATATAAATGTTAATTAATTAAATAATAAAAATGTTTGACCTAAGTATTAGAAATCATGGGATGGGGGAAGGGGGGGGAATTCAAGTAAATAATTTACTTGAATTGAGAAAATATTTTTTTGATTAAAATTTATAATTTTCTCAAATCAAGAAAATATTTTTTCAATACAAGTAAACTATTTATTTGATTTGATACACAAATGATATTGAATTAATATATTCTGCATTTCTTACAAGTTACTTAATTTCTTGATGAAATTCCATATTTTCTTGGATCAAGAACATATGCTCTCCAACCAAGTATACTATGTCAAGAAAATCATTTTCTTGAGCCAATCGCATAATTGGATTGACCCTATGCAATCCCGATATTTACTTGAACCAATTCAAATTTTCTTGATTCAATTAAATTTTTTTTTCAGTGTACACATATTTTATAAAAATTATATTTATTTAATTTTTATTTAATTATATAACTGTGATAATGTTGTTACCAATCACATCATGTAATAAAGTGCTAAATTTTTGAAATCAATTTTTTTGATCGAATTTAATTAAAATTTAAATTTTATATGTAATTTGTGAAAATGATTTTTACAATTAATTTATAAATATAATAAGGATTCTTAAGAATCTCTCTGGAAAAACAATCAAAGTGCTGAAAAATTTTCAAAAGCAATATTTTTAAAAATAAAAAATTCAATTTTAAATTTGACTTATATTTGTACGCTAAAAATTTTAAATGGAGATGTTTGAGATAATACAATTTTTAGATAATTAATTCTTTAATTTTATTAATTAACTCTGCTCGAGATCAAAACTCAGGACCTATTAATTGCCGGTTTATTGCTCGTATTTCAAAAAATATTTTTGTATAATGTGTCTATGCTATAATTTAAATTAATAAAAAATTAAAGTTAGGTACTAATTTCTATCTATATCTATAAATATTATTATTCTGCTTTAAATTTGAGAGACATATTTTACTTTAAAGATTTAACATATTAATTACATAAAAGAGGCACTTTTAATTATTTATATACGAATATTATTCTGGCAATTTAAAAAGCCACTTTAATAATATAGGTGAATATATATAAAAGTTAAGCGCGCAACAAATAAAAATATGCCTGGTAGGCGTGGCCTAATCGCCAGTTGCAAGAGTCTAATACTGAAAAAGCATAGAACTTCTGCAATCATAGTAGGACGATGTTACGTGCAATCTCCGCGTGGCGTCGTTGCTATTAAACCACACTTTTCATACTATAGAAGCATATGTACTACGGATATTTAGTACGGAAAAATATTACGCTAAAAATTCTCAATTCTTTGCTCCATTGGCTAGAAAAGTTTATACAAAAGTAGTAGCAGTCTATTTCATGCTATAAAGTCTTGATTTTTCTTTCCGTGTAGGAAGTTAATTTGACTCTCTTCTGCATTAAAACGTTGAAGGAAATCAGGAAATTTTCAATTGCATGAAAAGCCCTTCTACTATATTACGTTTCTATGGTTATTTTTCGTTTTTTGTGTTTTTCTCGAAAAATACTCAATTTATGAAACAATTGCATGTAACATAAAATGTGTATCTTAACACGATCTACAACTTTTATGTAGAACATTTTTCAAAATTTTTAATATTTACCGAGTAAAACGTCAAAAACCAAAAAAAAAATTTTGTTTCTCAGCCCTGGCGTTCTGTAAGTAACTTTTTCATCCTCCCCCACCGAATTCTCCAATAATTAGTTAAATTAAAGCTTTTCCAAAAGAAATTAATCATTTATCTTCAAAATTGGCAAAAGTCACGATTCTGCATAATTACCCATTCCTGGCTTAACTACTTCTCCATTGAAAGAGATCCAAGAAGTAACTAAAAAATTTTCAATTCGCAAGACATTTGCGAAATTCATACAAGCAACATGCCACGATGGGCCTAATAATCGCATTACTCTCAGGTAATGAATAAGAAAGTGGTGCTTTGGTTTAAAGCAATTTGCAAATAATTCTTGCAATAGAGTTAGATATTTTTTTACCGTGTAATCTAAGAGGTCAACGCAACCGAATTGACAACACTTTGAACTCACACATAATGTACCAAATGACTAATCATCATTGATAATCTTCGAATTAAACACATCATTTCACTTGCTGACATTGAAAATGTTTGATTTTTTAAATGAGTATCTTTAAATTCAGGTGTCATATTTCTTCTTGTAACCTAGAAATGTTGGATCACTTTGAAGTCAGGCTGCGGTCGCTGCACATAACAGTAGTGACGAGGTCAGAGACACAGGTGTATAATAGTAGTGGTACGGATTACTACTTTTCCGAGTAAAAAGTTCGCTTTGCAATAGTAAAAGTTGCTTCTTGCAGATGCAATCTTTACTTTCCATAGTATTAATTATTAGAATTTCTACGAGTAATATTCACAACATATCGAATGTAAAAAGTAATACAAAATTTAATAAAATTTACAATGACGATGTAAAAATTAAAATTCTTAAAGCAATTTTTAAAATTGTCTACTGTAATGATTACTGTTAGTAATTTTTACTACCAGAAATAGTAATATTCACTTCATGCAGAGTATATTTTACAATGAATAGTAATTTTTAATATAAAAGTAGAATTATTACTATTCCATAGGGACTTTTACTACAAAATTAACACCATTTTTCTCTGTGCATTATAATTTATATTTTTGTATTATTATGTCTACATCACTGCCCTTTTTTATTATATTTTACAGTTTCTAACAAAATTTCAGCTGAATTTATTGAATATTTAAAGAGAAAAGTGATCGGAAATATTACCATTGAATTTCTGACAGTCACATAATGTTAATTTAATGTAACAAATATTTCTATAAAATATAGTCGTGTAATATTACAAGGTTATATTACTGTGGTGTTACAGTATTGTCACAGCAATATTATATTGGTGCACGGAGAGACTTTTAGTTACAAAAATTACTTTATTGTATTTCGATATTTCTAATAAAACGTAAGAATTTAGGGATAATCGAGGTACGATGATGATAGTTCTTATTATAATAATAAGTAGTGTTATTTTTTTATCTACTATTGTAATTTTTAGGGAACAGAAGTTAGTATAAAAGTTTAGAAAGAATATCATTTGATGTTAAGACAATTGCAAATACGAGAATATGGAACATATTTATAATACATTCTGATATTTTTATTTGTAAACCCACTATTTTGAAAACTATTAAATGTAAAAAAATTTTAGATACTGTATTATTTTTAATATTAACACGCTCTGAAATGGTAAGCAGTTTGAATTTTTACAAAATTTTATTAGAATATTTTCACGAAGGCTTCTGAACAGTTCCGTCCACAACCGAAGACAGTTAATGTTAGGCGAACACTCAGCAAACAACCGAGCGTCATCATCGTCTTGAAAGTATTTTGTTAAAAATGTTTCAAAAGTTATTAGTGATTAAACAATTGAATTGTGTAATAATATTATAATAATAAATCATATATTAATTTATATGGGCGATTCCACGTGAGATTTTAGTCGACCTCTTAAAATCGGCCAAAAATATTTTTTTTCTATTCTGTATCAAAAATAAACAGATACGTATTTTTTTATTTTTGTTTAATTGTCAAAATTTTCGAGTAATGAATTTTCGAAATTTTGCACTTTTAACCGTAGACCTATATTCAGTAGCTTATAAGTCCGAAAATATTGAGTTTAGAAAAAAGTTGTCAAAGAACGAAAGTTTTAGTTCTCTTTCGACTTTTAGGAAATGAAAACAAAATTTTTTTTATTTTTTTAATAAACTAAAACTTTCGTTCTTTGACAACTTTTTTCTAAACTCAATATTTTCGGACTTATAAGCTACTGAATATAGGTCTACGGTTAAAAGTGCAAAATTTCGAAAATTCATTACTTGAAAATTTTGACAATTAAACAAAAATAAAAAAATACGTATCTGTTTATTTTTGATACAGAATAGAAAAAAAAATATTTTTGGCCGATTTTAAGAGGTCGACTAAAATCTCACGTGGAATCGCCCATATACATATGTATTATATAAGTATACACGTGCCTAGTAACGCATTTTGTATACCCCTACTAATATATATATGCTATATATATATATATATATATATATATACATATATATGTAGCGTCACCTAATCTTCACTTTTAGTATAAGGCTTTAGAAAAGATTAAAAAAACTTTAAGACTTATTACCAAAAGTGACGTTGACTGTCTTTTCATAATCTTTATTAGAATTCTTCTAACTATACCTCGATTATCCCTAAATTCTTACGTTTTATTAGAAATATCAAAATACGATAAAATACTTTTTCTAACTAAAAGTCTCTCCGTGTGTTACAAAGAAACTCTGAAAATATTAGTATGTTATACTTATGGAGTACGTTATTTTTTTAGAGCGTTTCACAAATATTAATTATTAAACTGCAGTGAATTCTCGCAAGTCTTTTAATTGCTAGTACCATATTATACAGGGAGTAAGACTAAGGAGACTACATTACAATTAATATTTATGATTTATAAAATTATTTTGAGTAATAGAACGAATTATTTCCAAACAAATTTATTATTTTATTTTCCAGTGTTTTTCTTGTATGAGAATAAAATTACAAAATTATGGCTTGTTGCATCCCAGGATGCAAAACATCATATTACAATGATTGTTTTGTTTTTTTATTTATAAAGTATATAATTAAATTAAAATACAAATTCGTAAATATTATTTATTTACGAATTTTTCAATTGTTTCCACATAGAATAAAACACTTTGTAGTTATATACCAAAAAAATTTATATTCTGAACATATATAAATATTTAATTATATTATTAATATATTACTTACCACTGAAAAATATACACTTTTTAATTATATTTTTGTATACACATATATATTTATTAAATTTATTTTTTTTAAATTATTAATAGTTATTATTAATAATATTCTTGAAACGCACAACAATCACAAACATTAAACATAACCTTCTCAACTTGTAGATTGTTATGCTTTTCTTAGTCGTCTGAGATAGTAAGAAAGACAGAGACAAATATATTACATATGCGCATGCGCGAAAACTATTTCGTTCTTACATATAAAGGAGCATTCAGACCTCTGCAGGCTGTCTGTCTGCGCAGCCAGAAGCAATAAGAGTAAGTAGGCCAGTCGTTGGGTCGAAAAAGTGCACAAAAATGCAACCTGAAATGTTTTTGTAGTTTATTGTAGTTTGGAGGCTCCACATAGGAGCCCCACAGTTTGCTCTCGATTATCAGTTGCGAAAAATAGTGTAAACAATCGTCAAAGTTTGCAAAACGTGGTTTTTCGATGACCGACGATTCGGGTTACATTTTAGAGGAAAAAGTTGTTATTGAAAGTTGTAAAGCTTGAGAATAGCTTTCCAATGACTGGTCATACGTTAGAAAATATTAATTAGTTTAGTTGCAAATGAATTTAAACCATTAAAAATAGCACTTTTTTAATTGTTTATTTACTTTGTTAATAATTATCGAATTTGTTTATAATTCACCAGGATTATTCTCCTTGCGAAGCTGAATAAATCCCAAAAAAAATCAACTCGATCGGACAAATAGTTTATGCATAATTCCATTTGTTAACTAAAAACATGTAATTTTTCAACGGAAATTCTACACTTTTGGACCTACGAATTTCATTTTTTTATTTTTTAAAGTACACTTGAGGAGTCAAACTTTCATCCCACTTAAATGGAAATTCGATATTTTTTATTTAAATGCATAATAATGGATGTTAAAAAAGGGTACGTTTTTTAGTCATAAACAAGTGGAATAACTCAGCCAATTTTCACTTTATCAATTTGGTCTAAACGGCATTAAATTTCATGTGTTTTCACAAATCTTTTCCAAAAAAAAATCCGACTTAGGTTCAAGGGTGGGAGAGTTAGTTTTTTTATTTCATAAATTTCCTGACTAGTTTATTATTAATATTTTTAAATAAAATTTGCACCATCTACAGTTTAAAACACGTATTTTATGAAAAAAATTAATTGTTATATTTTAGGCTTTTATTTTTCATTTATATCAAGTAAAAATACATATGTGACACGGACAGTTAAAAGGGACCTACGATCCGAAAAAATCGATTTTCACTTTTTTGTTTATTCTTATAGTAAATAAGCCGCTCTTTCCAACGCAATAAACCGCAGCTTTCTAGCTGTATTAGTTTTCTCACAATTTCACTTCAAATTTAGGTATTTTGACAAAAAACAGTGCAAAAGAACTAACTTGGTAAACTTCGAAGTCGTTTTTCTCGAAATCTTTTTTTCGGGTCGTAGGTCCCTTTTAACTGTCCGTGTCACATATATAGATTTTTTAACTCTTGGATGGCGGAGTGGGGGAATTCAGTGGCGCGCGGTTTTCGACGCTACAACTGAAATCAGCCGTTCAAATTTACAAAAATGGTAATATCTTCGTTAATTATTTACCGATTTTAATTTTTCTTTTTTTAATTTGATTTGTAAATTTGAACGGCTGATTTCAGTTGTAGCGTCGAAAACCGCGCGCCACTGAGTTCCCCCACTCCGCCATCCAAGAGTTAAAAAATCTATATATGTATTTTTACTTGATATAAATGAAAAATAAAAGCATAAAATATAACAATCAATTTGTTTTCATAAAATACATGTATTAAACTGTAGGTGGTGCAAATTTCATTAAAAAATATTAATTATTAATTAGTCAGAAATTTTTTGAAAATAAAAAACTAACTCCCGCCCCCGTAAAGCTAAGTCGGATTTTTTTTTTGAAAATATTTGTGATAACAAATGAAATTTAATGCCCTTTAGACCAAATCGATAAAGTGAAAATTGGCTGAGTTATTCCATTTGTTTATGACTAAAAAACGTACCCTTTTTTAACATCCATTATTATGCATTTAAATAAATAATATCGAATTTCCATTTAAGTGGGATGAAAGTTTGACTCCTCAAGTGTACTTTAAAAAATAAAAAAATGAAATTCGTAGGTCCAAAAGTGTAGAAATTCCGTTGAAAAATTACATGTTTTTAGTTAACAAATGGAATTATGCATAAACTATTTGTCCGATCGAGTTGATTTTTTTTGGGATTTATTCAGCTTCGCAAGGAGAATAATCCTGGTGAATTATAAACAAATTCGATAATTATTAACAAAGTAAATAAACAATTAAAAAAGTGCTATTTTTAATGGTTTAAATTCATTTGCAACTAAACTAATTAATATTTTCTAACGTATGACCAGTCATTGGAAAGCTATTCTCAAGCTTTACAACTTTCAATAACAACTTTTTCCTCTAAAATGTAACCCGAATCGTCGGTCATCGAAAAACCACGTTTTGCAAACTTTGACGATTGTTTACACTATTTTTCGCAACTGATAATCGAGAGCAAACTGTGGGGCTCCTATGTGGAGCCTCCAAACTACAATAAACTACAAAAACATTTCAGGTTGCATTTTTGTGCACTTTTTCGACCCAACGACTGGCCTAAAGAGAGAAGGTGTAATAAATTTAAATTTCCTTACTCTTTTACTCTTGTACGTTACCATGGCACCCTTCAGACAGATAGACAGACTGCAGAGGTCTGAAAGCTCCATAAGGCTATTCAAGTTGGGTGGGGGAAATCCAATATGGCTGACATCAGCTGATTTACTGGAGGACAAGCAACGCATTGAAGTCAATGGACAAAATTAGTTTTTTGTTCATAACTTTTTTAAATATTTATTTTTAAACCAAAGTGTAATGACAAATTATTTTTTATTTATCGAAAGCTATTTTTTAAAATATTAAAATCAAAATATTAATTTTTGTTTTAAAAAATAGCTTTCGATATATGAAGAATAATTATTTATTACACTTTGGTTTAAAAAAATATTTAAAAAGTTATGAACAAAAAAACTAATTTTCTCCATTGACTTCAATGCATTGCTTGTCGTCCAGTAAATCAGCTGATGTCAGCCATATTGGATTTGCCCCACCCAACTTGAATAGCCTTATAGTTTCAATGCGACGAATGGTTTCACTTCCATAGCATTAGTGGAGTCTCCTTAGTCTTACTCCCTGATATTATATAAGGGTAGAGTGGGAAAAAAAAGATATTTTTTACTTATTACGCTACAAACTCAGAATTATTGGATTTATTTTCCAAATTCTAATTGGTGCTGAATGTTTAGTTATTGTGGAAAATTGTTTAGATGGTGTTTAGCAAAAGTGGTAAAATTGATACACCCCTCTACCCTCTCTAAATTTTCGTAAAAGTTAAAAATGTTTTTTAGTTTTTTCTCTTATAGCTTTTTACTCCACTCTATCTTATATTTTATTATATTATATTATGAGCTTGTGTACACCATGACCACTTCAAATTCACATAATATGAAAATTATTTGACATGAATTTTATTGAACACAGAAACCATTTAAAATAAATATCATATGTCATAAAATTTATTTAACAGAAATATTATGTTACATAAAACTCAGATAACTTAATTCCCATTTGACATAAAAATTATGTAACCTAAATTTCAATTGACATAAAAGTCATTTAACATCAATTTTTTTTCATATAAAGGTCATTTAACGTAAATTTTATTTGTTATAAAATTCATTTGACATGAAATTCCTTTGACATCAATTTCATTGGTCATAAATGTCATTTTAAGTAATTCTCATTTGACACAAAATCCATTTGACATGCATATCATTAGACATAAAATTTGCTTGATATAAATTTCATTTGACGTGAATATCTTTTAACATAATTATTATTATTCTCATGTTACATAAAATTTACTTGATATAAATTTCATTTAGTATAAATCTCATTTAACATAATTCTCATTTGACATAAAGTTCACTGGATATAAATTTCATTTGACGGATAAGTCATTACACATAATTCTCATTTGACATAAAATTCAGTTGTCACACATTTCATTTTACATAAAGATCATTTGACATGAGAATAAAGGCCCGAATTTCAAAATTGGCGAATCACAATGTAGTTGACAATATCTAATTGGTTACTTTTAAAATTCGCGCCGATATTTTAATGTAAAATGTAATTTGTGTAAAATAATTTTTATGTCAAATGAGAATTTTGTTGAATGACTTTAAGTCCAATCTAATTTATGTCAAATGACTCTTATGACAAATGAAAATTATGTTCAATGTCTTTTATGTCAAATAAACTTTATGAAAATGAAATTTATGTTAAATGAGAATTATATTAAATGACATTTATATCAATTGAAATTTATGACAAGTGAAATTTATTACAAGAGAAGTATATGACAAATGAATTTTAGGACAAATTAAAATTTACAAAATGTATATTTATGTCAAATGACGTATATGCTACACAAATTCTACCTCGAATTAATTTTCTGTCAAATAAAACTTATGTCAATTGAAATATATGTCAAGAGATTTTTATGTGAAATAAAATTCAAGTCAATTGTATTTTTACGTCAAATGGAAATTATGCTAATTGAATTTTATATTCAATAAAATATATGTTGAATTAATTCTATGTCAAATGACATATATGTTATATAAATTTTATGTCTAATTAAGTATATATTAAATGGATATCATATTAAATGCTATTTATGCAATATAAATTGTATGTTTAATGAAATGTATGTCAAATAAATTTCAAATAAAATTTTTTTTATACAAAATAGATTTTTTGTCAAATGAAATTTATGGTAAACGGTTTTATGTCAAATGACTATTATGTCAAATAAGATTTCGGGAATAGTCATGCGTCTCGCACATACATGCGTCTGTGCAAAATGTTTGCCGCAGCTGAGTAGTGAAAATCCTGACCATATGTTTGCGCAAGCGCGAATATATCAGTTTATGCACGCGGAGAATAAAGCTGTTCCTCACTATGTATACAAGCTCTATATTATACTATATATAATATATTCTTTTAGGGCTATAAGTATAGTTTACACGCTTTGTGAAATCAATTAAAAAGATGAGTTTCATGTTCTTGAAATTTTTTGAGAATTAAACGACTTGCGGGAACTCACTATACTGCTAACTGTTTTGTTAATAATTTATTATTAACGTGTTCTTCTTGACATTGTTTGAATAATAGAAAAAGAAGCTTAAAGAGCATACAAGGAATGATTCTACAGGAGCTGCAATAAAATCAGGAGCAGCTGCATTTTTTGGAGCAATGGGATCTGACTGGTTCAGTACAAGTTGAGTTATTAATATTTTTATTTATCAATATTGTAAAAAAATTTACCTACTAATAATAAATGATTTTTTTTAATTTCACCGCTTTCAAAGATTATTTTAACTCGCACCTTTAATAATGTTACTCTATTATTAAATGGACAAGTTTTATGAAAAATCAATAAAGCTTGTTTATTTTCGAATATTACAACATGTAACTTATTTCATCCAATAGACTAATTGGACAGTTGTTATATTTATTGCATTTTTTCTCAAATTCAGCACCTTTTATTTCACTTGGTATTCTTTCATCCATTGAAGTGGAAGGTCTGAAAATAAATAATTTGTATTAATTTATATAAATGTAAGTATATTTTAGATTGTATGAAAAATATTGTAGGTCTAGTGAAACTATAAACAATGGTGTTAAAGAAATTCCTCGAACAAAATTTAATCAAAATTTAATTTTTGTGTCAAAAAAATGTTTTTGTATATTCATGTAAAGAATTAATCGTAACTTCCGTAATTTTCAACCAATTTTCAAAATTGTTCTTTTGTTTGTGATGCTTTTAATTGTGAATTGCTTATTTAGTTAACAGAAAACAATCCATTTTTTTCAACTTAAACTAGGTTTTTCGAATAGTATTTGAATTAAATGATTTTTTGCGTAGTAATTTCTTAAAATTGGACTTCATTCTGCTTAAAATAAGCATTTCTTGTAAAAATTTTAATACAAATTAAGGAAGATGCATGAATTTTAAGATTTTAGAATTTTTTAGGTAAGTTTACAAATATTTCAAATTTGTTGTGGCACTTTAAATTTTACATTCTCTAAATTTAATTGATTAACTAAAAAGGATGCTGTCAAACTGTTTTATGATAGATTTAAATAAAGACTGAGTCCTTATTTAGAAGGAGGGTAAAACTTTTACTTTCCTATATTTATATTGTTTAAGTGTCTTAATGTTTTATAAACATTATTTAGGATTCAAATCTATTCTATAATCTTTAAGTAAAGAATAACATAATTATTTGACAATTTATATGAGAATGCCTTAAGGGTATGTCCAAGTTGTGAAATGTAAACAAACCAAGCACTAAAATTGCATTTTTTAAAAATCATGTTCTCTCATAAAAAATAACATTTTTACACTTTCTTGATGAAAATGGTAAATTAGAGTGTCAAAGTTTCCAATGAAATCATATTTAAAAGTAAAAAAGTAAAAGTTTAAAAGTAAAAGTATATATTATAAGTAAGTAGTAAACTAACAAATTAAAATCACCTGTAAAAAACATTTTTGAGGTGTCGCAAAAATTAAACTGTTTGAGTTATCAGACGCACAGACCCTGTGAAACTTTTCGCGACGTGAACTCTGTTGCTCTCTGCTCATGAGCAGAACGTACTAAGAACGCATTGACAGCAACATGCGGAAGATTTTGTTTTAGTCAGAAACTTAGTTTTTTTCTCATGCTTTCAGCTATATTGGGTATAGTACTAAATTCAATACTTTAGTTTACCATCTTCATTAAGAACACGGAAAGAAGGTTTCACCTATAAACACGGTGTGGGGAGTCGCCCTAAAATGTATCGCGAGATGTATACCGCCTTAATGTCTTATCCCGCGCACGTGGGTAAGGTAAGGATTGGTCGCGTCCCACGGACTCGACAGATCCGTCCCCGATGTGGTAGAGTGTGGACGTACGTAAATACTGTGAATAGAAATAACTATATTTGTCTGTGATATCAATCGTTATACTTTAAAAAATATTAGTGATATTGTTTCTAAGTTATTGTCTCTATTAATTTATAACCTACACTTTTCTGCTATAATAAAGTTCACGTACATTAGGGGAAGTTGGAGCCCACGGGTGAATAGTCGAGAATAAGTCAACAGTCTTCACACCATTTCACCTGCACCCAAAAACTCTACACTGGTGACCCCACACACGGTGATACGGAGAAAGTGCTAGTAAAAGTACCAGAAGTGCATCAATAGTGCAAAAAAGAGCGAAAAACGCTCAAAGAATATCAAGTGTATAACACATTGTCGAAGCGTTACCAGCGACGCCATTATCAATCACGACCGACGCCACAACTCTAAACAAAAAAAACCACACATCGGAAGATAGTTTACAGTGTTCCACAATTGCATTGTAAACTATATTAAAACATACTGCACATCAGTCAGTTGCTCCTGTCCTGAGGGAAAGCTTGAGCGATTCCAAGGTCCTGAAAACGAGGGGAATAGGATCGACGCCGCAACCTGAAAAAGAGGGAAAAGCGAAGCGCAAGGCAGAGCCAAATCCAGCTGACGATTACAGGGAGTACAATGAAGAAGAGCGGAAAATCAGTTGCCGCCATATTGCCCTCACGCCTCCCACCAGAATTCTTGTGACGAGACAGCCGCCAAGGAGCATTTGCCGCCATATTGTCGTTCACCACCCCACCACAGTACGTGGTAAGCAGCATCAACAAGCAGTGCAATAACCAATCAACCTCCCACTCAGCGAGCTGTTAGCCCACTTGACTGCAGTGATATCGGTACCATTGACAGCGCGCTGGAGCGCAAAAATCAATTCGACTTTCAATCAGCGGGCTGGTAACCCAAAACGTCAAGCAGATGAGCAGTACACAGCGGATCTCCAATATAATTGTAACTGTATGTAAATCTGAGAATTGTGTGCTTATGTGACGTCTCTTCGCAATTTAATGAAGTAAAAATTTATTGACATCTTTCTCATTTTATAAAGAATAAATTAAACTAATTTCGAAGTAAAATTTTTACGGAAACATCCAATTTTAAATTCTAAAAAAAATTTTTTTTCTTTCTTTGAATTAAATGATATATTTAAAAGAAAAAAGAGAAATCTTCTATCGGTGTTGACAGTTCACATACGCTTCGTGTTTTGCTAATGTGTATGTTTCAGAAAAGAAGCTAAGCAACAAGGAGAAAGCTATAATACTCATAAAAGAAAAAGTGTTTTAATTATAATACCCACGATTTAATGTGCTACAATTTTTTGTTTCTCGTCATTTTTCTAAAATATCTCGAGTGTTAATGAGTAACAAACTCAAACACACTCGAAATATTCTGTCAACGCCAATAGGGATTAAACAAAATATTTTCGTGAATTTTAAATAAAATAAAATAAATTTTTCCCTTTTTTATCTTCAATAAATTTCAATCACGGATTTTATGTATACTGTTGTTACGTTCGTACTGAATTATTTTTTTTAATATAAAATAATCTTAATATTTAATAGATTATTTTATAGTTTATCATCATGACATATTATATAGCATTTTGTTAGTTCAATATTTTCGAAATATACTTATGACGCATAGGCCTTTTTCTTCAAGAAATATTATCGAGGACAGAACAATGTCTTCGCGCGTACTACGGAGTGCACTCGTAGAAACGGAAGTATGGGAGACGAAAAGAATCGAATGACTTTTTAAGATTGTACCATTTCTTTTGGCATCTAAATTAATATGTTTCTAGCCAATAATATACATATAATTTCTAAATTCTATTATACTTTATATAAATTTTTTATTAACATTGGCAAGAATATTATTGTATTATTATATATTATTGTATACATCTCATTGATTCTGACATTGAGTGATGATCTCATCCGTTGCCATGCACTATGCAAATTTCTAATGAAGATGCATCATCCCCACTTATATGTAACAGAACGCGTGAGCAAAAATATTAACCAATGAGATGTAGATAATACCCCCATTAGTCCCAATATATATATATATATATATATATATATATATATATATATATATATATATATATATATATATATATATATATATTATCGAAGCTTTTTATAAAAACCAATGGACCACCCCTAATTTTGTCACTTCTTTTGGGCAATTCGAATCAATTGTTTCAACCAACTTAGACAATGTCCCATCAGGCAGATGCCATAAGATTGTATTATGAAATTAGGCTTTGATTTTGTTCTTTTTTTTTGCTTAGGGACTTTTGGGAAATCTGCCTACAGATACCTTGGATTCCGCACTCCAAGGTTATGTGGGGTTGGTATAATAAAACAAAAAGGAAATAAAGGAAAAAAAATAATAATAATATAGTAAAGGACCCCGCACAAAATGCATTGGAATTGGCTTACCGTTAATTTTGTTCAAATTTTCAGAATTAGTAGTTCTAAGTGTCCTAATTAAAGATATAATAGCAACGCATTTTGTTTATATTATTATTTACTTCAAGGTAGGAACACCAGTGCAATTATCGAAATGTACAATAGTATAAAGTAAGTATTGCAAAATACCCGCAATCTGAAACAACGATGCTATGCTAATATCTTTGAAAAATCAATCAAACTCTAAAAATGTGTTTAAATAATGTACTCTACAATATTTTAAACCATGATTAACATATTCTTAATCCAGATATTGTAGGATATACAGTAAGCTGGTAACAAATGTTGCCTTTCAAGCGATGTCATGAGCTGATGAAAGAAATCATATATGTTACGCTCCAAAGCGAAAGGGACCATCTTCAAAATAATATCAGGCGCAGTCTTCCGTGCGCAGAACACAACACAAAGACGGAGCCATATGATATTAGGAAGATTGTATGTACTGCTTATGCTATACTTACTTTATACTATTGTACATATCGATATTCGCACTGGTGTTCCTACCCTTTCACCATTTGGCGTCATTCACACGAAAACACATATATAGTCAATACAGTTTAAAGGCAAGAATTACATACTATAAGATTTTTAAACATAATAAACTGTTTACTATTTTTAATAGTTTTCTTTGGTTGAAATGGATTTTTTACTTTTTTCACTTTAAATCTTAAGGGGGTGTTTTTTTCATAAGGGTACTTTTTTATTTTGAACATTGCACTGAAAATCACGGAAGATTAAATAATTACTTCCAGTCGATTTTCAAAAGTCTTTCTCTGTTTAAACTGTTCATTTATCTGGTTTACTGGATTTATTTAAAATATAAAAGGGGTTGCTTTTTGTTGTTGTTTTTGTTGTTGGGGTTGTTTGTAAGGGTAAATATGACATCTCATATGTATTAGTAAATGAAAAGTCAATATTTTATTTATAAAAATATTTTCTGTGATTAAAATAGTTTTTTCCTTTTCTATATGGTTTTAACTGTACAAGGGGTAGTTTTTGAGGGTTGATATTTTACATTTTTATTTGTTTAACATTAAGAGTTCTCTCTTTATGTATATTGGTGACTTCTGACATTAAACTTACCAAAAATAATGGTTTATTTGGCTAAAAGCACTGAAATGTTCATTTCATGCCTTAGACAGGGGGTACTTTCACCCCCTGTTTTCAGCCAAACAAGTGAAGTTTTGAGTTTAACAAAATTATATCTTTAATTAGGACACTTAGAACTACTAATTCTGAAAATTTGAACAAAATTAACGGTAAGCCAATTCCAATGCATTTTGTGCGGGGTCCTTTAGAAAACTGGCGACCTACTACCAGCCCGACCCACTAAAACCCGTAACCCTTCTTTTGGAGCCCTTTACCCTCCCTCGGAACTGTCGTAAGACTTTAGCCTTCGAGGTTGGCGCTCCAACTCTATCGCTGCTGCGACTTTGTTCTTTGTCTGCGGTTCTCCTGCGTCAATAGTTAAAACTTAAAACTATTTCCATATAAAAGCGGAATCAACAGCACAACAATAATAAAAAACAAATGTTAGAAAAGTGTAAAATGTCAAGAGATAAAATATAAAACAGAAACATATAAAATAACAGATATATAAAGTCGAAAAGTAAAAGTTGTATAAGGACAAATAAAATGCAGAATAAATTAAAATTGTATATGGACAAATGAATCACAAAATATATTAAAATTGTATAAGGACAATTAAAAATCACAAAATAAATTAAAATTGTAAAAGGACGTTGTCCTCAGGGAACTGGCAATATGCACACACCTCGCCCTCGCGTAGTTTAAAGCGACACAGGTACGAGTTAAAACACCCGTGACCTGTGAGCGCTTGAGTCATATAATAGGAAACCTGACCGTGTTTCCTATTTATCTAGGTGGTGAGTGCAGGGATAAGGCGATAAGTCCATCGACCTTTCTCCTCACCATCCCATCTTTCTTGCCATCTTTCTATGAGCCTGTGCCTCGCTTTTTTGCGGATCAGGCCCTTGCTTGATCTTATTTCCTCAGCCAAGGAACTTCTTTCTTTAGAAAAGAGAAACATTTCTTCCCTTTCCCTCGCCAAAAGATCTGCTGGCGGGACACTTGCAAGGACCTGCACAGCACTCGTAGATACCGTCTTATATGCAGAGATGATACGCGTTGTTATCGATCTCTGCGCAGACAGCACCTTTTCACAGATGGTCACACATCTTTTACTCCTCAGGGATGGGGCCCACGCTGGTGCTGCGTTTTAGTGTGGGCGACACTCGCCACCAGTCTCCGTTTTGATTCACGGGGTCCGCCCACGTTCGGCATTAACCGTGAAAGATTAGCCGCACACTCGATCGCCTTATTTGACGCCGTAGCCATGTGGTGGTGGAAGTTTAACCTTCCATCCAACTCCACACCAAGATATTCAATTTGCTTACTCCACTTGACCTCGAATCCGTCTATCACGATTCGTGGGAGCTCATAACCACGTCTGTCTGTGACCAGCAGTGCGTCGGTCTTTTCCAGGGCCTTTTCAAGACCTCTGATATCCAGCCAGCTTTTTGCTAGTCGCAGAGATTCGTTCACCAATGTCCCAAGAGCCTCCTCACTTTCGGCAGTGCACACGAACAACGCGTCGTCCGCAAAGCCGACGATCACCGCACCTTCGGGCAGATCCATTCGCAGAAAATCATCATAAGATACATTCCATACAAATGGACCCACCCTCGAGCCTTAAGGAGCCCCACGCTGCATCTCTTCGCTAAGAGTGCAGGTGTCTCCCTCATATATAACCCACCTGTCGCTAATATAATTATCCATTATCCGCAACAGGTAGGGCGGCATGTTTTTCTTTTTCATCGACTCGATGAGAGCTTTCCATCTTGCGAATTAAACTTTTCTTGACGAAATCATACAGTCTGAACTATTTAGAAACTTTCTGAGGCAGCTCGATATAAAACATTTAAGTCAAGAGGCATTATTTTATTTGAAGAAGTTCGGGATTCGATAACATTCAAATTAAAATAAGTGTAAGACTTCTAAACCAAATCACCCTTGATCGATTCGATTTCTTTGTCGAGAAATCACCATTGTAACTGGTAAGAATTATTATATTAAACCAATCATATTATTCTCATTTATATCTTTTATTTTTCCTTCCTATTTTCATTTTATATAAGAGCAATATCAATAACAGTTCCCATAGAGCTGAGCATTACAACGTCCCCTACTAAATTTTATTTATCTTCCAATCAAGATCCTTTTCTTTTTCGAAAACTTTGCTAACGACCTCCGAATTTTCAAGTAAATTACTAATAACGTGAAGACGACCACGACTATCAATTTATAAACGTAACACTGTACATGTATGTGTGTTGTCTTATGTATACAATTGAAACATCTAGCCGATAATTCGCAACGCGTACTTGCAGTGCTGAATAAATAATAAAATAATGTATTAAAACTTTAATTGCAAAAATTTTCGGATTTTTGTGAACGCGGACCTGGATACGAACATTGAGGTGTACCTACTCTTTCTATTGAGAACCGCTAATGTATTTTAGATAAAACACATAACCCTATAGTGGATCTCCACCAAGTCGCGTCGCATAAGTAATGGTAGAAACCCGCTCAGGGAATAAAGATCTTTTATCAACTTCGTCAAAACCGACTGGTTCTCGGCAACGGAAACTGTACAAACTGACGACAATACAAACAGGCACGTTATATCGAGTAGAAACCCTGCATTGAGATCAACTAAAACCCATCGTACCCCGCCGAAAATTACCGTAAAACAAGAAATAATTTCGGAAGATAGCTTTGAGTTTGACGGAACAGTTGGGGAAGAAAGTCCTGACCGCATAACAAACATAGTACAAGAAGCGTCAGTCTAATTAGAACGTATTCAGAAGAATTCGGCGCACGCAGTGAAATTACCGAGCAACAGATTAACCAACAAAATAGTTCAATATCACAAATTGCAGTTATGCTAAATATTAACGAGATAAATAACTAACCAATGGTTATGCGATTACCTCCTTTTAATAAAATCGACCCAGATCTATGGTTTAACCAAACCGAGAGGTTGTTTGCAAGGAACAACATTGTGTCTGAAATAGATAGGGCCGACGTTTTAATTGGCGCCGTTGACTCAATACTATTAACATGCGTGCAATGCATAGTCCTGCAACAACCACCTCCCGCAGATATTTATAAACAAATCAAAGCTGGAATATTGGGGAATTTCGGCACTAGTAATGAGCAGCGTCTTCGTCAGTTAATAAAAGGCGAGGTATTGAATGGTAAACCATCGTACGTTTTGATCCAGATGCGCAACATTGCTAATAATCAGTTCAGCGACAAGGTAATGCGTCCTCTTTTCGTGGAACATTTACCAAAAATTCACCGACAAATTTTGGCAATGAGTTCGGATAAAAGTTTAACGGATATGGCGAAAGTGTCCGATAAAATAACCGAAGAAATGCAGGAGTATAAAAAATTCGAACAACCGATAGCGAACATAGCGGCAATAGGAAAACCCGAATCAGACCTAATAGCAAGATTAGATGACATAACAACTGAACTAACAAATTTAAAAAACAAAATAGGCCGTTCAGAGGACGGAGTCGATAGCCTGGAAAGTACAACGAAATTTCTCGAAATAGATCCCGATCGAATTCACGACACGATCGTCCCCGAAGTCGCTCACGCCCGGAACGTCCAAAAGACATATGTTGGTACCACTAGAAATTCGAGGATAAATGTTTACCGAATAAGTGTACCACACCGTGTAATTGGTCGAAAAAACAAAATACGGGAAAAGAATAGCGCCTCATCGTGTCGACGCCATCGGTGACAATAAAGGCTCAAAGCGTCTCTATGCTTACGATAAAAAATCGCGTTTAAATTTTCTAATAGACACCGGGTCAGATATCTCGTTAATTCCTCATACAGGAAAGCCGGATACACCCCCGTCAGACATCGCGCTTTTTGCAGCAAATAACACCCGTATTGCGACGTATGGCAATAAACATTTAAACTTGAATCTTGGGTTGCGCCGGGACTTAAATTAAGAATTTTTAATAGCTGATATTCCGTATCCAATAATAGGAGCGGACCTCCTATCGCATTATGGAATATTAGTTGATTTAAAAGAACGGAAAATAATACTCTCTAATGAATTTGCGAGTTAATGGAATTTTAAAATGCGCAAAAATACGCAACATTAGTGTAATCGACCGCACGTCGGAATGCGCGGAGTTATTGGAAGAATTCCCGGAAATAACCAAATTGTAACAATCGACAAATACGTCGGTATGCGACACGGTTCATTACATAGTGACGAAAGGACAACCGATGGCACAAAGAGCGCGACGTCTAGATTATGTTAAACAGAATATCGCGAAAAAACAATTCCAGGATATAGAAGCTGCTAGAATTTGCTGAGCGTCATGCGGTTCATGGGTTTAAAAAAATTCAGTTTACTGGTAAATTCGTCAAATTGTTAGTTTGGCGTTAAAGAAATAGAATTTTTATGTTATTCAATAAATAGTGACGGGTGCTAGCTCACTCCGGAAAAATTGAGGCAATTATTAATTGGCCAAAACCGGAGACGAACAACGATTTAAGACGTTGGTTAGGTTTGGTGAATTTTTATCGAAAAAGTTTACCCCACGCTGCCGCAACTCAAGCACCTCTTCACGAACATCTCCCCGAGATGTTTAAACAAGAGATAGTGACAGTGACAACACTGGCTCACCCCTGCAGTGGAGCTGAGATACGTTTAATCACGGACGCCTCAGACACCAGAATGGGTGCGGCTTTAGAACAAAAAGTTGAGAATCACTGGAAGCCATTAGGATTCTTTTCGAAAAAAATTACCCCAGCCCAACAACGATATGAACGATACGAACCTATGACAAGGAATTAAAGGCGATATTCAAGGCAATAAAATACTTTAAACACGCATTAGAGTTTATGCCATTTTTTAACTATTTCATAGTCCATCCCATCCGAGCGCCAAAACCACAACAAGGCTAGCGAGAACGAAATACGTATGGCCCTCCATCAACAAAGACATGAAATCCTGGGCAAGGGGTTGTCTGCAATGCCAACGGGCAGAAATTGGGAAACATGTTTATGTGCAACCAGCGCAATTCGCACTTCCTTCAGCTCGTTTTAAACATGTCCATATGGACATAATAGGTCCCCTTCCCGAATGCGAGGAGTACCGGTATTGTTTAACGCTAATCGATAGATTCTTACGATGGCCGGAAGCAATTCCCCTAAAAAATATTAGCGCTCAAATGGTTTGTCGCGCGTTTACAGATAACTGGATCACCCGTTTCGAAAGTCCAGCGCCTATGTAGAGTATACGTACAGCACCTCCCAGTACTGGTATAACTACACGGCTCGCATACAAGCGTAACTGAAAGAAATCACGCTCTCCAATGCCGATGGCCAACAAGTGACCATCTTCTGATCTCCGCAAAGTTGGTAGAACATTTGCGACCCTTCGGTGAAGGGCGAGACCTTTCCAATCTCTAGTTACTCTGCAGGTAACCACCCGAGTTGGCACCACAACTTACATATCAAAGCGCTAGTTACTAGGTCCGTTACTCCGTTCTTGCGGAGCTCCGGTCCGTTCATAGCGCCCCTAGCCTCAAGCGATGTAGGCTATAACCACTGCCCCCACGAGGCCAACCCAATGACCGGAAGAAAACAAGCCTTTCGGCTTGTACTCATACTCTGGTATGAGTACCGATTAAGAGTCTTACCACCCTTGCTTTGGCAAGTGAGGTCGACGGTCTATAATTAGACTTGCCGGGCCGTCACGGCACTGCCCATCATCATCGTAAGCCACTGCTCTATAAGAAAGCCTGGGACGAACCGAGTACTAACCGCAAGCAGTGGCGCCACTCCGAGCCTCATATGATCGCCTTTTACGACCTGTAGCCGGTCACAGGGGGCCTATTCTGTACCCGGGCACCCCACGGGTAGTTTCGGAAGTCCAGAGACGCTAACAACTGATCAAGGATCACAATTTAAAGCGAGATTATTTACAGAATTGCGACGCGTTATAGGTTGCGACAGAATACGCACAACGTCATACCACCTCGCGTCAAACGGCCTCGTTAAAAGATCACACAGAACATTAAAAGCAGCAATAATGTGCCATTCAGATACCGCGTGGATACACATCCTTTCAACAGTATTTCATACCACGTCCTTTCTTGGTTCTCTACACCTTAGATAAATATACTAGATGCGTCGAGGGTGGTGGGGAATACCGATATATATGAGGTATTTCATTTCAGTCCGTTCCACCGACAAAAAACAATCGCAAGGGGATAGATTTTCTAATAATTTTTATTATATAAAACTTTAATTGTTTATAATATATTATACACTAATTCAATAGAGAATTTCATGAGCTTTCTATTGCTATTTTTATTATATTAAATTTCTGACAATTTCGTAGAGAAATTCCTGTTTGAAATGTTAAACTCTTAATATCACAAAACACCCCCCCCCCGACGATTTTTATCAAAATTATATGAAAATAAAGCGTAAATTCTCTAGTTCCCATTCCCATTTGATATTTTTATGGACATTTGATAGGATTAATAGAAAAATTTTTTTTTGAAAAATTTGACAAATAGTACGGAATTGAATGTAAGTTGAATGGGTTAAGGATCAATTTCGTACTATTAGTCAAATTTTTCAAAAACACATTTTTTAAATAATTTTTTTTCTATTAATCCCATCAAATGTCAATAGTACACTGAAAAAAATATATTTATGGTACTGCCATAAATAAAGCCAATTCTGACATATTATATTGGTAGATATGATACTGCCATACAGTATTGCTGTTTTAGCCATACGCAGTGTAGAACAGCAATATGTATTTGAGAGACAATAATATGTATGCGGAGAACACGAATACTGTATTTTAAGAACGGCAATACGGTATTGCTGTTACAGCCATACATCCTAACCATACTTGTATGTGAAAATTAACATTATCATTTTTTTCAGTGTATATCAAATGGGAATTGAAACTAGAGAATTTACGCTTTATTTTCATATAATTTTGATGAAAATCGTCGGGGGGATGTTTTGTGATATTCAAAGTTTAACATTTCAAACATGAATTTCTCTACGAAATTGGCAGAAATTTAATACAATAAAAATAGCAATAGAAAGATCATGAAATTCTCTATTGAATTAGTGTATAATATATTTTAAACAATTAAAGTTTTATATAATAATATTTATTAGAATGTCTATCTCCTTGTGATTGTTTTTTGTCGGTGGAACATTTGAAATGAAATGCCTCATATAGCATACTAAATTTTCAGTGTATGTTAGTGCCGCACTCTTCAACTTTTCACCAATTCCAAGGTTACCGCTTGGAAATCATATTATTTCAGTCAAAACGGCCAGAATTTCAATTCTCGTCAATATCACTACTTTTCTTTTTATTTTGAAAACAGCGTGTTTTTGTGATAACAATAGAAACTAATAAAACAATTTTTGATATAAAGTTTTAAAAAATAATAAAATCTAATTATTATATTTAATTAATTTTTTTTATTAAAAAAATTTATTAATTTTTTTAAATTAAAACAAAATTTTTTAATTAGTAATTTAAACAAATTTTTTAATTAAAATAAAATATTTTTATTACAAAATATCATTAATTATGAATTTAAATACTAAAAATTGTGTTTAACAGAATGGAAATGTGTTTCGAAATTCTGCTTTGCATTGTGTTTTCTGCTCATTATGGGACCGTACCCTGAGTTAACCCTTTAACGACGAGATGTGCTGCTTCTCAACATGAATTTCAAAAGCCTACAATTATTAGAAAGAAGCCATAAAATTGTTTAAAAGTCCATATCCTACTATTTTTGGGGTCGCTCTTTCGAATAACGTGGTCAAAATTTTCAAAAAATGATATTAAACCCTTCAATTTTTTAAAAATATTTAAAAATGTCAAGTTTTTTTAATGCAATTTTTTAAAAGAATTTTTTCCTCCGCCATAACATTTTTTAAATAGAACAAAAAGTACAAGAAACGTGTTCCCGATAGTTGTACTTGGAAAATATCCATTTCTAATTTTTATTTTTTTCGATCTTAAATTTAAAATGGCGCTTGAAGGACAAAAAATTTCCTAATTTTACGTAAGATTACAAACTTTTTTAAAATTGTTTAAATCTAATTAAAGTTTGTTACTCGGGGGTTTTGGGGGTCGCTGATTATAAATCTGAAGTCAGATTAAAAAAATTCAAAATGGCGGATTCAATATGGCGGTCGAATTTTGTGAAACTCTTTGAATTCAGTTGAAACTTGTTACTCGGAGGTTTTTGGGGTCGCTGATCACGAATCTGAAGTCAGATTAAAAAAAATTAAAAATGGCGGAATCAAAATGGCGGCTTAATTTTTCAAAATTACTCAGATTTGTTTGAATTTTGTAACCCGGGGGTGTTTAGGTCGCTGATTAGAAGTATGAAGTCAGATTCAAAAAATTTTAAATCGCGGATTCAAAAAGGCAGCTTAATTTTCCAAAATTACTAAGATATGCATGAAATTTGTTACTCTGGGGTTTTAAGGGTTGCTGATTTTGAATATAAAGTCGCCTTTAGCCTTTAAATATTTAAAGTTGATATAGAAAATCATTTTTTTTAACTTTTTCAGTGATTTTTTTTTTGTTTTTTGCTTTTTTTATTGTTCTGCTTTTTCAATTTTAAAATTTAATTCTTTCAACTTTTAAGGCGGTGTCAAAGTCGATTGGATATTTGCATTGAGCTTCAATGGGAAAATCGCATCGACTTTGATACCGCCTTAATTAAAAACTATGGTGCAACAGTATCGAGGTAAATGCTGTTTTTCTGTCTCATGTACTGACGACATTCCCGTTCTTAATTTGTTCAAATAATCTTTGCTGATGCACAAAACCAATAATTTTGTACTTTCTTTTTCCAAAGAAGGAAATACTGCAAAACATGCAAGTTATATTACTGTGACAAATGCTTCAAAAAAGCGCATTATACAAATTAATATTTTTCAATAAAAAGCGCATTATACAAATTAATAATTTTTAATAAAAAGCGCATTATACAAATTAATAATTTTTAATAAAAAGTTAAAAGAAGTAAATTATAAAATTAAAAAAAAACAAAACTAAAAAACAAGACTAAAAACAAAAGAAATTTTAAATCACTGAAAAAGTAAAAAAATGTTTCTCTATATCGCCTACCTAGTCGTGGTAAGAATTGGGCAACTTTAATTATTTAAAGGCTAAAGGCGACTTCATATTCAAAATCAGCGACCCCGAAAACCCCAGAGTAACAAATTTAATGCATATCTCAGTAATTTTTAAAAATTAAGCTGCCATTTTGGATCCGCGATTTAAAATTTTTTGAATCTTACTTTATATTTTGTGACAGCCCTGATCGCGAGATTTTAATATAGTAGGTAAAAAATGTGAATTTGACTATATTTATGAGTATGGGTTCGACTCGCGACGGAAAACACAATTTACGCTCACACAATCCTTGATAGAAATCCTCCGATTGCGACTACACTGGCTGCAGAGAGCAAGAGAAAGAGCGTTGTATGAGTACAGCAAACGCGATGGCCAAGAAAAGAATGGACTTACCGGTGGAAGCGGTGGCTCTCTGCGAAGATAAATTCCAATATAATTTGAATGACACAATTCTTTTGAAAATTAGGCACTTGAAAGTTAAATATGCGTTTATTTGAACACAAAGAAATACAGAATAACAGTAGTGATCTCGACGTTAATCGCGTACAATTTTCACGTCGAATTCTTGCGATTCGTGACAATCTTTTGTCGTAGCTCGCGACAATCTGCCGGTTGGCGTCGACTTTCAGCACGCGGTTTTGTCGTCTGCTCCTTCAGCAGCATGAATTGGCGTATCGAATCGCTGTATCGCGTAATCGATTCTCGAAATTTAAACAACGCGGGAAGTAACTTTGAATATCAATAATTCGGTTCGTTACATTCCCCCTTACTTAGTCGAAGTTACAGCTGCGTTCAATTCTTAATGCTGAAAGGAACATTATTAATAAGACATACAAAATTTTTCGCAATATCGGTCCATCTTAATTGGCCATTGCGATAAGAAATTAAAAAATTTTATAAAAAAGTAAAAGAGTTAAACTTGAATTTTGGAAAGAATTAAAGTATTACTTCTGAAAATAAAAGTAAGATTAGTACTCATTAACGTTCGTTCTCTTTTTGGAAATGATTCATTAATTTATCGAAATACAATGTCTTTACCTTTATTTTATAGAGTCATGAATACAAATATAGTGAAGGAATACACAACAATTCTGGAACATGTATTCCACATGACGTACAAGTTG
This sequence comes from Leptopilina drosophilae, assembly GCA_032873175.1. NCBI lineage: Eukaryota > Metazoa > Arthropoda > Insecta > Hymenoptera > Figitidae > Leptopilina > Leptopilina drosophilae. The sequence goes on from CM065478.1 coordinate 29,911,576, forward strand.
TACGGGAGTGTAGCAAAAAATACTATAAAAATAAAAAATAATTTAAAATTATCAAAGAACTCAGAAAAAATTGGTTAGCATGGTGGGATACGAGCCCACGACCTTTCTATTGCCGGTAGACTGCTCTGACCACTGAGCTACATGCACCCCAAGATTCTCCGAGTTCCTTGATTTACTATACCTCCCTGCATTATTTCATGATAATGTAGGGAGTTTGGTCAGAGCAGTCTACCGGCAATAGAAAGGTCGTGGGCTCGTATCCCACCATGCTAACCAATTTTTTCTGAGTTCTTTGATAATTTTAAATTATTAATTAATTTCGAAAAAATATTTTCTGAAAAGCAGGTTTCTGTATTCAGGATGGCTGTGCTGTCGATACATATGAAATTTAAGAGCTTAAGAAATATTTTGAGATTGATTCGGATGATTGATAAATTCTTTCACTTTAATATTAGTAATAATTTCCGAATGATAGATTCACTTCCTTAACTATAATTGGCCTATGTAATTGAAAAATTAGGTTTTATCATCTTCAAGAAACTCCCTACATTATCATGAAATAATGCAGGGAGGTATAGTAAATCAAGGAACTCGGAGAATCTTGGGGTGCATGTAGCTCAGTGGTCAGAGCAGTCTACCGGCAATAGAAAGGTCGTGGGCTCGTATCCCACCATGCTAACCAATTTTTTCTGAGTTCTTTGATAATTTTAAATTATTAATTAATTTCGAAAAAATATTTTCTGAAAAGCAGGTTTCTGTATTCAGGATGGCTGTGCTGTCGATACATATGAAATTTAAGAGCTTAAGAAATATTTTGAGATTGATTCGGATGATTGATAAATTCTTTCACTTTAATAAAAAATAATGTTTTTTTTTTGGTGAAAAATATAAGTATGGTAGTTGGTACTTTAAACTTAATCGCTTATCTTAGTTATAGCGTTTAGTGTCTTTAAACAAAAATAAACTATACTTCGAACATAAACACTTATTCTAATTATTGTACTTAGTGTCTTTAAACAAAAAAATTAGAGTCTTTAAGCACTTCTAGAGTTTGTTTTCGCGAATTTTTCACTATTCACTCTTCTTTTTCTTCGTTAATACCCAACTCGTATGCTTGGGATAGTGTCGCCCACAACTCAGCATTGTTGTCATCGGAGTCCAGCGGTGAAAGAACCTTGTTGGGATCGCGGGCTTCTTTCGTGGCAACCATCTCTGTGGACGGGGGCGTAGCAGAGAGTTTTCGCGTTGTGAAAGGCTTCGGCTTGAGGTCATCGCTATTGGTATCAATGGTCAGTTCGCGTAATGGTCTCTCGGCTTGCATTGCTGCTTGTAAAACGAGATCTGCGCGGGGCAGTCGCTTGGGCGGAATTTCCATCGATTTTGTCGAAAGAGTCGGTTTCCCGATTGTGTCGGCAGTTCTTGCGGGTGGCAGTTTGGAGGTCGCTCGTAGATTGCTCGCTTGGCTAGTGGCTTCAAGTATCTCCAGGTCTCTCTTCGCGGTTCTGCGCTCTATTTCTCTTTTTCGGCATTCGACGCAACTGACGTCAGGCAAGTTCTTGGGGCGCTTACATCCTTTGCATCTTTGGTGTTCTGGAACGTCGAATTTCTCGTCCGCTACATGTGGCCAGGGGCATTCTTCGGTGCAAAAGTCTGGATTGTGGCATATCTCGCAAAAACGTCGGTTGTACGGTTTTCGGCATACTTTGAAACTATGGCCTTGTTCGCCGCAATTGAGGCATCCTTTTGGTGCCCTTGGACGGATTTTTATTTCGCGTAATTCCGACTGCATCTTAAAGACTTCGGTGATCTTGTGCTTAAAGAGATCTCGAGTGCGATAATACAATTTCTCCAAGTATTTGTAGTCGTCTAACAGCGAGTAATAGTCGGCTGCGTGAGAATCGACCTTCTTCTTCAATTTTGCGACTTCAGATTTGGAATCTTCGGCTTCCTTTTTATCTTTCGTCAGTTGTTCTGCGAGACTTTGCTTTTCTTGGAGCAGTTCTGATAGCATCTTGAAATGTGCTGCCATGTCTGCGACGCTGTTAATGGGGAGAGTTGCTTCAGCTGCAGTGAGTTTTTCGCGAAGTATTTGGATTGTTTGATTTGCTTCTGTCAGCTGGTTGAAAAACTCCTGACGCGAGTTTACAATATAATCAAAGTTCGCCTTATTTATCGCGATTAGACCAGAGGATTGCTGGTCGAACTCTAGCTGGCCTCCGCCTTCAGAGATCGCAGAAATCTGGGTTACTTGAATCTCAGGCAGGCTGGTTGAGCTGTTGTCGTGGTTGTTGGGTGAATCCATGGCGAATCTGAAAAGGAGTTTATAAATTGTTTTACGATCGAAGACCCTTTTTTGCTGGCTTTAAATCGTTGACGTAGTATTTTCCAATCTTTTGCCATGCAGATCGCTAATAATCACTACTATAGGAGATAGTTGTTTGGTAATAGTAGCTGGGCCTTTATATCGAGGCGCTAATTTTGAACTATAGCCTTCAATTGCTTTTGATAATTTATTATTTGGGTAGAACACTAGATCGCCAATTTCGAAATGTAAATCATTTTTACGGTTTTTGTTATAAACTTTCCTTTGTTTCTCACACGCTTTGGTCATTAACTTTTGAACTTTTGTACGTAAAATATCTATGCGTTTTACGCGTTCAGTCCACTTATGAACTATATCGTCTGCGGGTAAGTCAACATTGTTTTCGCAATTTGATCCACCAGTACGCCTTGGTTCGCGAGCGAAGTTCAAAAATGCGGGTGTTACACCTAAGGATGAATGAACAGTCGTGTTGTAAGCAAACTGTATTTCTTCCAACAAAGTGTCCCATTCGCGTTGGTCATCGCTGAGAAGGCTGGCGATCATGGTTTTCAGATTGCGATTAACGCGTTCAACGGGGTTTGACTGCGGGTGGTAAACCGGAGTAGTGCGTTGATTAGAACCGATTTCATGTAAAAATTTCGTAATTGTTTTGTTAACGAACTCTGTTCCGTTGTCTGTGATAAATGTTCTTGGTGTTCCCCATTTGTTAATTAATGTGTGTAATGATTTTACAATTTTTGGACCGTCGGCTTTTGTCAGGGCGAAACATTCGATATATCGAGTATAAATGTCTTCGCAAACTAGAATGAAGGATTTTCCTGATTTAGATCGCGGAAGTGGTCCTACAATGTCTAATGAAACAATGTCCCATGGTTCATTGAACTTACGCGGATACATGAGTCCTTGAGGGGGATTGTTTTTGGGTTTGCATTTTAAACAAATTTCACATTCGTCGATGTATCTTTTAATATCTTCGCGCATACCGGGCCAATAATAATGATTGACAATTGATAAATAAGTTTTATTAATCCCTTGATGTGCGGATTGCGGAGTATCATGATGTTCAGAAATAATCGGAAGTATTTCGTTTTCTTTTAGAACTTTCTTCCATGCATTGTTATCGCCTATGGTTTCCTTGAGTTGGTTTGGTTTGTAGTAATACAGTTCGCTGTTTGAGTCGAGTCTGTATCGTTCGTAGCGCGTGGGGGTATTACGTACGCGTTCAACCATCTCGTCGTACCAAGATACGCTGTGAGTGTGACTGAGCTGCGAAGGGGGCGTGTCTTCCGAGACATTCTCGTAAAGGCGCGATAGAGTGTCAGCTGCTTCGTTGGTTGTACCTTTGCGGTGCTCAATTTTCGCATTATTTGCTGATAACTCTAAAGCCCATCTCGCAAGTCTACCTCGCGAATCTTTTAAGTTTTGCAACCAAACAAGACTTGAATGGTCGGTAATTACCGTAAATTCAGTGGCTTCAAGATAACAGCGCAATTTCTTAATCGCAAAGATCACGGCTAAGCATTCCTTCTCGGTGGTAGTGTAATTTAACTCTGCACCTCTCAAAGGTCTGCTTAGACACGTAATGAGATATTCAGTATCTCCGTCTTTTTGAGTGAGAATGGCACCTAAGCCGGTGTCGCTTGCGTCTGTATACAAGAAAAATGGCAAATTTGGTCGTGGCGGATTAAGTGTTAATGCATTTTTTAGCAAATTCTTTACCTCTTGGTAAGATTTTTCGTGTTCTTCCGTCCATTTCCACGGTACTTTGGACTAGCTAGTTTATTTAGTGGTCCCTGTACTCGCGCGATATTACGTAAATGACGGTGGTACCAATTTACGGAACCGTTAAATTGACGTAATTCTTTGCGATTACGAGGAGTAGGACGCTCAAGAATTGGGTCTACGCGTTTCGGATTGGGTTTAAGACCTTCTTTGTCGAGAACAAAGCCGAGATATTCCACAGAAGATTTTGCGAAAAATGATTTTTCTCGGTTAATTGTTAAGCCTGCTTTGTGAAGAATATCAAAAACAATATCTAACAATAAAATGTGTTCTTCGAACGTTTTGGAAATAATGATCCAGTCATCGAGATACGCGTGTACTTGATCTATGTATCGTTCAGGAAGATTGTTCGTGCGAATATGTTCAACAAATTTCTCTTTTAACCTATCAGTCAGTTCTTGAAAGGTGGCTGGTGAATTTGTGAGGCCAAAGGGCATTCTAACCCATTCGAATTGTCCACGTCCGGGTACTACAAAACCGGTATATTCGCGTGAATCTTTGTGAATCTGAATATGATGAAATGCATCAGTAAGATCAATTGTACTGATTATATTTGCTTCAAATAACGCGTCAAGGATAGTGTCCATGCGCGGTAAAGGATATGCAGATTTCTTCGTATTTTTATTTAATTTTCGGAAGTCCATGCAAACTCTTGGTCTGCCATCTTTACGATAAGTTAAAACAATAGGACTCGCGAATCGACCGAAGCTTCTAGTTATGAATTTCTTTTCTATATATTTGTCGATTTGATCGTTAATTATTTTATTCGCTTCTAAGCTATAACGGTGTGGTTTGAGCTTAAAAGGGGTTTGATCCGTCAATTCAATTGTGTGAGTCGCTAGATTCGCGATGCCAGTGTATTCTGCGAAATTCGATAATTTTTTATCTACGAATTCATCTAAGATTTTTCTTTGTTCGGGTGTTAATTCTAATAATTGCACCGAATTGAGAAAATTCCGCGAATTGTTCGATAAGGTGAAAGGGTTTCGCATTGTCGATCCTTCGATAGACCAATAACCTTCGCAAGCATCTATGACAACTTGCCATGCGGTTATAAAATCCATGCCTAATATTATGGGCGTGGTTAGTCCGTCGAGGACTGCGAACCATAATTCGCCGGTACAATCGTTGATTGTAACATCGAATTTTGTGGAATAGCGGGGCGCTGCCACGTGGTCGCGTTGAGCTAACTGTACTCCTGCGCGTGTTATAGCGTCTTGAATTGGATTAATGTTTGCGAGTTCTTTTATTTGGTCGTACAATTCTCCAGACATAAAGGTGCGGTCGCTACCTGTGTCGAGAAGACCTGTAAATTCTTTATCTCCGATATTTATTGACATTGTAATCGTGCTTCGTTTCTGTGGCGGTAAGGGCAATGCGGGCCCTTTGTGTACTAAGCGCTTGAATTTACTGGCTGCTGCGAGTAGGCCAACAGCTGGTTGTGACAAGGGCTTCGACATAAGCGAGTGTATGCTCGTCTCTGCTGACTCAGTATGGTCGGCAGTGGGGAGCTCGTCGCTTGTGTCTGAGTACTCCGTCTCAGTTTCCGAGTAGCATATGTCATCGTACTCGCTGTCGGAGTCACTAGTGTTATTCCTACTGGCATGCGCTTGGTTAAGCGCTGATGCATTTTGAGGAATACACGTTGAATCCTTCGCGGTGTGACTGCAACTGGGAATTGCACGGTTGTCAATTGTATCGCTATTTTTTATTTCAAGAATCTCATTATTGGATTTTTCCGAATTTTTAATTGAGTTAAAATAATATTGGCCAGGGAGATTTAATCTCTCCTGGCATCTTTCTCGTTTTTTGACGAAAACGGGTTAGGGGAGTTGAAACCGAAGGTATTTGGAAAATCGCGATTGTAATTGCCGAACCAAGGTGGTACTTGGGGTGGCGAGGGAATCTGCGGAGGTGCAAATGGTTGTTGCGCGTTGCCAGGTTGGCAAAATTGCGAAAGGTAGTGGTAATAATCGTAATTATTGTTACCACGACCACGACCATTCCATCCGTTTTTATTTCCGCGTCCGCGATAGTTCCGATTTTCGTCTCTGCGTCCATCGTTACGGTCCTTGCCTCGTTTCGAGTCTTTGCTGCGGTCTCGAGGTTTGCGCGCTGGCGATCTACGTCCTTCCCCCTCTTGTCGCGACGACACGGAACGTGAGGAGCGAGAAGACCTAGAGAGAGATCGGCGGCGTGACCTGCGGGCCGGTGGTGGGGAGACAGTTGGTTTCCTAACACTCTGATTATTTTCAGATTTCCGTTTTTCGTTTGTCGGTAGTTTTGCTTCTAATCGCTTAATTTGTTGTTTATAAATTTCTACTTTGTTTAAACTGGTTTGTGGTTCGCTTTTATTTAATTTTTTGTTATTTTTCGTTTTCTTTGAAACGTTTTCTGCTTTGGATTCTTTTTCTGATTTACTTTGTTGAACGGAATCAGGTGTGGGCGAGGGAGTTTCAATTGCGTTTAATTGATTTTTACCGCGTGTATTACGGGTTTTTCTTGAATCTTGTTCGCAAATTTTTGAAGTAAATTGCATTGTTGCAATTTTTTCTTCGTATTTGCGAATTTTACGAATTAAACCGTCGTAATTTGTGAAACTTTCGCGATCGAATTGCAAAATTAGGTCGGAGTGAAGGGCCGAGTAAATTTTGTCAAGTTGATTTTGTTCCGCAACTTTTTGTTGTAATTTATTGTATAATGAGCCTATTCTTATAACGAATTCGATTCCTGATTCGTCTTCGAGTTGGACGGCGCGTTGAATTTTATTTGTGATTCGTTGATCATCGTTCGATTCACCAAATATCGATCGGAATTTGGTTGAAAATTCGTTCCACGTGTTCCAAGAATTGCGAAATGTTGCGAACCAAGTGTACGCAGTTTCGGCAAGTACTTGAGACATTGTCGCGAGCGCGTCATCGGGGTTGATATTTGAAACGCGTAGTTTACGTTCAAATTCATCGATGAATTCGTCGGCGTCAAGAGATCCTGGGATTTTTAAATCCCACGATTTTATAGTTTTATGCAAATTGTGATTTTGCCTATAAAAAGTTGTCGGGGGTCTCGTGATAGGTTCATTATTGTTTAAATTGTGTAAATCAAAATGTTCGCTTTCGGAATGTTGTGAATCGAAAATTTCTGGCTGTTCGGTAAATTGCAGTGTTCGGTTTCGATGTGTAGTGCGCACGGAAGGTGTTGTAGACAGTGGTGGGGGGAGAGCTGCTGCTAAACCTGTACTAAGTGTCGTTTGTGTCCCTGTGTGCGTAGTAGTCACTGTAGTAATGGCACTCGTTGCTGGTAGGGATGTAGGCTGAGGTACCTGTTGTATGATAACGCTATAACCGGGGTCAATTGGTTCCCATCTAGAATCATGCCAAGGGGATAGCGTGTGCCTAACCTGCAGATCCGAAATTTTTTGCGAGAGAGATTCGATCATTTTATTTACTTCGTTTCTGTTTTCATTAATTAATTTATTCGTTTCAGTGTGATTGGATTGAATTAATTGAAATGTTTCATTTTTAAGGTTGTTTAATTCTTTTCTATTGTGTTTTAAATCTTCTAATCGAGATTCCTGAATTACGCGGCGAGTTTCATTGTAAAAATGATCTAATTGTTCACGAGATTCGTCCAAATTGCGGTCGAACATCTGTTGCATGTGACGTTTAAAATCATTATTTTGCGTTACTTGAGTCGCGTGAATGGTATCAAAACGGGCGAGAATTTGTGCGATTGCTGCGTTAGAAGAAGGCGTTTTGCTTTTTGGCTTCCGACCGCGGCGTGTTGGAATTGAAATTTTTGGGGTGGTTCCTGTACCGAGCTTTGCAAAAGGTGATGTATTCAGATTACCAGTGGAGGTTTCTGAATTATTTTGCATTTCGTTCGTAGCGTTTTCCGTTGCTGCGGGGTTTGCGTGTAAGGAATCTAATTCCAAGAGGCTAGGGTGTAGAACCGGTGAAACAACGTTTGTCGCTATATCTAATAAGGCAGTATCTTTTTCCAATGTGGGCACGTTTTGTTCATTTTGTATTAAAGGATTCGAGTGGGGGCGATTTGTTTGTGAGTTTTTATTTTGTTTAGATTGGGGGGGTGTTTTGAACATGTTGTCGGTTTTTGAGCGCGATCTGGTTGTAATTCCTCCTTGTGGTGGTGTCTTCTTTTTGTTTTTAGACATTAAAAAATTTTAAGAGAAGAAAAAAAAAATTGCGTTTATTTAAACAAAAAAGAAGATTTTGTTTAAAGGAAAATTTTGTTTTTCTAATTTTTCAATGGTCAAAGGAAATTAATAATTTATTCTATTTGTTAGAAAAATAATTAAATTTTCGTGTAAGGTAAAGGAAAATTTTTCAGAAAAATTATTTAAATTTGAATATTTCTAATCTTGAATAATTTTTCTTTTGAACGAAATATTATTTTCGTATTTCCAATATTTTAATTTAGAGAAATTTTAATTTCATAGGGAATGACCAAGCATGTGAGGAACAATGGTGAGCTGTGGATGTAAACACAGCTGTGTTTTGATCGCGTTATCAAGAAACGAATCGAGTGTTCACTGAAAATAATTTTGTCAAGAAATATTTCACATTTAAGAGAGAATAAAATTTCCTATAGTAATTTTTATTGCGATTTATACAAAAATAAATTCAATTTTCCAATTTATTAAGCGAGAATTAATTAAGAAAATTGCGTGTGCGAAAGCAGAAAATTACAATTTTGCATAAAAAAGTAATAAGCAATTTACTACATAATTTAAAAAAGCAGAAGCATTTTTTTTTACAAATGTAGCGAAGCGTAATTGTTATTAAAAAGCGATTTATTTATTTATAAGCATTGTTTTAGAAGCATTACCTAAAAAAAAATTTGAGATTGTGCGAGCTATTTCAATGGAGAATTCCTATGGATTATGTGTGCTTGTTTTTTTTGTTGCGATTTCGAAAAATTAATATTTAGAAATTTCGATATTCGCGTATTTGTTAAAAAGGAAATTTTAGCAGAATTTTTGAAGCGTCATTTTTGTGAAAAGCACGAAAATGGTAGGACGGTTAATTACTATATTAAATTAAATTATTATGCGTTGAGCGCCATTTTTGTGACAAACACTAAAATGGTGCGACAATTAATTACCTTAATTTAACACACGTTGAGCGCCATTTTTGTGACAGCCCTGATCGCGAGATTTTAATATAGTAGGTAAAAAATGTGAATTTGACTATATTTATGAGTATGGGTTCGACTCGCGACGGAAAGCACAATTTACGCTCACACAATCCTTGATAGAAATCCTCCGAGTGCGACTACACTGGCTGCAGAGAGCAAGAGAAAGAGCGTTGTATGAGTACAGCAAACGCGATGGCCAAGAAAAGAATGGACTTACCGGTGGAAGCGGTGGCTCTCTGCGAAGATAAATTCCAATATAATTTGAATGACACAATTCTTTTGAAAATTAGGCACTTGAAAGTTAAATATGCGTTTATTTGAACACAAAGAAATACAGAATAACAGTAGTGATCTCGACGTTAATCGCGTACAATTTTCACGTCGAATTCTTGCGATTCGTGACAATCTTTTGTCGTAGCTCGCGACAATCTGCCGGTTGGCGTCGACTTTCAGCACGCGGTTTTGTCGTCTGCTCCTTCAGCAGCATGAATTGGCGTATCGAATCGCTGTATCGCGTAATCGATTCTCGAAATTTAAACAACGCGGGAAGTAACTTTGAATATCAATAATTCGGTTCGTTACAATTTGCAATCTGCGACCTAAAAACCCCCGGATTACAAAATTCAAGCAAATCTTATTAATTTTGAAAAATTAAGCCATCATTTTGATTCCGCCATTTTTAATTTTTTTAATCTGACTTCAGATTCGTGATGAGCGACCCCAAAAACCTCCGAGTAACAAGTTTCAACTGAATTCAAAGAGTTTCACAAAATTCGACCGCTATATTGAATCCGCCATTTTAAATTTTTTTAATCTGACTTCAGATTTATAATCAGCGACCCCCGAAACCCCCGAGGAACAAACTTTAATTAGATTTAAACAATTTTAAAAAAGTTTGTAATCTTATGTAAAATTAGGAAATTTTTTGTCCTTCAAGCGCCATTTTAAATTCAAGATCGAAAAAAATAAAAATTAGAAATGGATATTTTTCAAGTACAACTATCGGGAACACGTTTCTTATACTTTTTGTTTTATTTAAAAAATGTTATGGCGGAGAAAAAAATTCTTTTAAAAAAAATTGCATTAAAAAAACTTGACATTTTTCAGTATTTTTGGAAAAAGAAGGGTTTAATATCATTTTTTGAAAATTTTGACCACGTTATTCGAAAGAGCGACCCCAAAAATAGTAGGATATGGACTTTTAAACAATTTTATGGCTTCTTTCTACAAATTGTAGGCTTTTGAAATTTATGTTGAGAAGCAGCACATCTTGTCGTTAAAGGGTTAAAGAAGGTTGGGTACCGACTAAGGAGTGCTACCGTCTGTACTAAAAACATAAGTCCGAAATGATCATTATGCCGAATAAATAATTTAGAAATGACTAGATACGCTTATCCTCAATAACCTATACGGAGAAAAATAGAGTGTTCAACTAACTATCTGGAGGGACAAACAGACCATATCTGGGGTTAAGTTTTTCGTACCCTGGCAAAAGTGATTTACCAAATGTCTCCCCACGTGGGTATACATTTGGGAAACATTTGATAAACGGCTTTATAAGTCTGTTAATAGACAAAATTTGATGAAAAAAATTATTGGAAATTGAAAAGGAACAATCAGGATGTAATTGATATATTTTTAGGATAAATTACCCAGTAAAAAAATTCGATACACGGACCGCGGAGTTTGTATACAAGCTCGGTAGCTCGTATGAGAAATATGAGAATTCTCTCATACGAGCCTTTTCCGTAATGAGAAGTGTGTAGATGCTTGTATATATTATATAAACAAAGCTAAATCTATAAGGGAAATGAAGTTTTTAAAAAAAGGATAATTTGGTCAAAGAATTTATTCACACTGAAAAAAGGTTAAAATTTGATAATTCCTTGTTACTCTAACTAACCGACATTAGATATTTCTTGGATGCGGTTAGCACGATTTTGTATTGGCGGTAGAATAAATAAGTTTTTCTTCATTGCTAATTAATAATATATTATTATTTATTTATTATATAAATGTTTATATAAAATAATTAAATTTAATACAAAATCGTGCTAGGGTCTAGGGTCTAGACAATTTTTAATAGTAACTTGTAAAAAAATCATATTGCGCCGCGGGCGTGCGACCTGCACGGGCAGCTTAATTATCTTTTTTAACCCATTAAACTTGTCAGGCCCACTCTGAAACTTTTTGCAAAAACCTTCTTATCATTTACAGGTATGTTTTGAAAAAAGAAAATTAAAAATTTATCATACCCAAAGTTAAAAAAATTAATTTGTTTATAATTTGTTTTTATTTTTTTAATAAAAAATGAAAAAAAATTTTTTTGTTTTCATTTTCTAAAAGTCGAAAGAGAACTAAAACTTTCGTTCTTTCACAACTTTTTTCTAAACTCAATATTTTCGGACTTATAAGCTACTGAATATAGGTCTACGGTTAAAAGTGCAAAATTTCGAAAATTCATTACTCGAAAATTTTGACAATTAAACAAAATTAAAAAAATACGTATCTGTTTATTTTTGATACAGAATAGAAAAAAAATATTTTTGGCCGATTTTAAGAGGTCGACTAAAATCTCACGTGGAATCGCCCATATACATAGTTCAAACTCCCCAAAAGCAAAAATGGATATTTTAGGCCAATAAAAAAATATACAAACTCCTCCTAAATTTAAAATCAATTTTTTCAATTTGTTGGTAGATTTAAACAAAATTGAGAAAAAAAATTAAATTTGAAAAATAAAACATATAATTCCAACCCCCAAAAGAAATAATGTATGTTTTAGACCAACAAAAAAAAATAGTTTTCTTAATGAAGGAGGAGTTTCAACTTTATTTTCATTGGTCTAAATTATCAATTTTTTCTTTTGGGGGGTTGGAACTATATATGTTTTTTTAAATATAAATTGTTTTTCTATTTTGTGTAACTTGACCAACAAATAAAAAAATAGATTTCTTAATGAAGGAGGAGTTTAAAATTTATTTTTATTGGTCTAAAACATCCGTTATTTCTTTTAAGGGTTGAAATTATATGTTTTATTTTTTAAATATAATTTTTTTTCATTTTGTGTTTTTTAACTAACAAATAAAAAAATAGCTTTCATAATGAAGGAGCATGTAATATAAAGCCATGGACAAATGTCACCATCACCATCTGTCGCGCAAAATGTGCGGAGACTGTAACTATTAAATATTGCTTTATGTTAAAATCGAAAATAGACATGAATTAAATAAAATAAATTTTTCATAAAAAGATTCATTGATTAAAATATTACAAGTAAATAAAAAAAATCAAAGGATAAATGAATTAATAGAACAATTTATTCGATCCAATAGAAATCAAGCTTGAATTTATAATAATCAATTTAAAAAGTCATTAAATACATAGATCTTACCATTCACACAACACACACATACAAACAAATATAAACATACCAATAAATACAATATAATATTTAATTTTAAAAACAAGAAATGCGCAAGTCATTGAGATTTTAAATGAATTCTCATGATAATGAGTACAAAAAATAAAGACAATATACTGACCAATTATCGTTAAAGATTTTTCCTTTAGTCGAGCGTTTTTTGAGTTGAGAGGACGAGATGATTTTGAGCCTTGTTTCCAGTCAAAGTCTATATGTCCATTTTACGAATTCATCAGAGGATAAATTAAAATTCTTCTCCGCAGCTTATATTCTGATGCACGCTGATCAGGAGATTGAATTGTTGCTCTAGTTCGCCGTCAATTAAAGTTAGGAAAGACTCTTTCAGTATACACCAGCCCGGTGACACATCTGTAGTAGAGTCAGAAATATCGTGGCACAGATGTGACTGCTGCCGCGTGGCGGCGCTGTCATACTTTAAGGCTTATACTTTAAATCTTTTGAATATTTGATAGAAAAATACTAAGAATTTAAAAATAATTAGTTATCTTAATTTAATTTGCTTGACTTAATTAATAATTATAATAATAGTATAATATAATTATTTATATTATAATATTTAATTGATTATTATAGAATATTTAAAATAATGAAATATTATTTATATGCAATATATTCTTTATTCTTAATTATATATTATTATCACATTATATATTATGCACATTGAATACCTATAAATAAACATACATATATGTTATAAATATAAATAATTTTTATGTTAAATATCAATCTATAAAAATAATAACATTCAATAACAATATTGAAAAAGTACAAACCGTTTACTTAGGATTCAACTAATTTGGCAACCTTTTTCTTTGTTAAATTTTTTTTCTTTTTATCACATATTTTTGATTTTATTAAATTCCGCATTCTATTTTCAATATAACTTTGAATTAAATAACACAAAATATCTGAAGCATGAATTGAACAAGGGAACTTTATAATATCGTTTCTCAAATCCTCTAAAATTAATTCAAAAAGATTGCTCTTGTTGCAATTTTTCTCGAAATATTTTTCAATTTGTTTAAAAAGTTGAAAAATATGATGATTCGGTTGTTGGAGGAAATTATCTTCATAAGTAATTATCCGAGAAAAAGAATAATTTGAATTGCTATCATTTTCAGAATTTGAAAATGTAGATTGGCAAACCTCACACTCTCGAAATTTCGAAAATTTTGAACAAATTTGTCCCGTTAAAAAATATATTAAACAATCATTTACGATAGGAAGATCATAATCATGATCCATGGCATCGGTAAAATCGATTAAATCGGTAAAAGTGCTATTTTCGTTATGAATTAGAATATTTAAATTTGATTTAATTTCTTTAAAGATCGAATTCTTATTTTGTTTATTGCATTGACATATTTCTTTCAACCGTGCCATGGAAATAAGTGAAGTTTGAGGAGTGTCTGGAATTGAACAATTTCCAGATTTTTGAAGGCTTATGGCACTGTAGATGGATAGGATTTTGTAAATTTGTAAAAAGGTTGGAGTAGCGGGATGATCGTTCGTACCTCCTGCGAGTCGGATTGTTCCAAAAAATCTCTATATTCAAAGTAGAAAAATATTTATTAAATAATGTAAAAAATAATTTCAAAACAATAATATTGTCTGAAATGATTAACTTGTTATTTATAGTCAAAAATAAAAAAATTCAAGTAAATATAACTAAATACACTACTAGACGGATCACAAAATAATCTACACATTAAAGTAAATAAAATAATATCAAATATATTGTAAATACAATAATAACATAAAATACGTTGGACATGACACAATATACTGTAGTTCTACTAATATTTTTTATTTCCTGATTGTTATTCTCACAAAAATTACCTATTTTATTTATTTGAAATAGAAAAAATAATTGTAATGTCATAATTGAAATTAACGAAACGAGTTTAAAAATATCATGCAACAATTAGCATTTGAAAAATGATTATCGAAAAATGAATTGACAATAACTATTTAAAATTACTATATCTTTGTTCTCCACATATTTTGCATTCAAAAATATAAATTAACGGAAAAGTGGAAACTTGATTACAGTAGTTTTTGTGAGAAAGCAATTTGTAATACACAATACCTCTAGACAATCTTGGTTGATTTTTCCTGTTAAAACATAATCAATTTTTAAATCTTCGAGCAAATACTCTAATAAATCCAAAGTCGAATTTAGAGTCATTCGAAGACCTTCACAAGCATCAGGAGTAATAAAATGGATTTTTTGAATCAATCCTTTGTTGACTCGCTCTTCCCATTCGTTCAACCATTGTAATGTTTCACGTAATACCTTCCAAAAATTAATTTGTAATTTATAATATTATTGAATCGTTTTTAAGAACAATTAATAGAAAAAATTCATTACCTCAATGTCAGTACTCGAGAGTCGAACACCGGAAGCAACAGAAGTTCTGTTTAAAGCATCGAACATTTTATTCATAATGACACAAAATTGTGCTGTTGATTCACAGCTTTTCAGCCTCGAGTCGTAATCTTTATAAAAACGTAGACCTCTGGCAGCAGAATTACTGAAAAGCTGTAAATAAATTTTTAAAGATAAGATTTCAATTTATTAAACGTTTACAATGAATTACCTGAAGGGAAAGAGAAACTCGCATCTTGAGAAAACTATCATTTTCTAGGTGTACGTGATCGGAAGTTATTTTCGGGCAAATTTTTCTGCCACTTGGCTGCATTGAGTCAATTTGATGCAAAATCTGAAAATGCTCCCACTCAATAAAATCATCATCTGGATGAATCTAATCGAATAAAAATTAATAGAATAATTAACATAATTAGTAACAAAATCATTAACTACAATAAATATTATCATTTATTACATTACACTAAATTAAGTTTATTACTTGGAGCTTTTTTGTATTTGCTAGTCGATTCCGGATAGTTTTAACAAGGTGGGGAGCATCAGAGAACAAAAACACTTTACGCCTTAATTTAAAAATATCTTCCGTACTATCGTCATCGGAAATGTCTAAAGGGTGCTCGAAACTGTTTTTAAATATTTCTGATTTCTCGCTGCATCCTAATTCGGTCCACATTTTTCGGTTTGGTTTTCCTCCATCCGCTATAACTCCATGCACTTTTGCTCCAGCTTTCTCTAACAGAGCAATAGCTTGAAGCACTAATACGGATAATTTATCACCCTTTACTGGTCCATGAGAAACAAAAGCAGCGATAGGTTAGGAATAATTGCCATAAAGAGATTGAAACATTAATACAAGGCCATTATTAGCCATTTCTGTATCAACATTTTTTGTCGAATTGTCGCCAAAATCTTCAAGACCTTTATAGGTCATCGTCGTTGTGTCCAGCAGTAAATTTTGCCTTATCTTCATTTCGTCAAGTACTAAAAGTCCATGAAGTTGTTGTTCGCTCTTTTTGGAAAAATGATCTTCTAACAACTTAAAGAACCGAGAGTCGAAGCCACAGAGGCAATCTATGTTAGAAAGATATCTGTAATAATAAAATTAAACGTAAGAAATCAATATTAAAAAATGTTAGTAAAATCGACAACACAAAAAGTTTATTGTAAGACTAGTATCTTAGCAATAAATTCATAACAGAAATAATAACTTTTTTAGATATAATTTTATTATGTAAACAATTAAAAATATGTTAAATAAAATTATATTTAAAAATTTTTTATTTAAAATATAATTATTATATTATTAGTATACCACCTTCGAATTGTCCGAACGCTCGGTAAAGGTAGGATTTTATTTTCTAAAATAAATCTATATGCTGTAGGTGAATGCATATGCAATAATATGCAAAGAAAAATCCATTCGTCCGAAAATGCTGCCTTCAAAATTTCTTTTACCGTTGTAGCTTCATTTGTACTTATATTAGGTTCCTCAGCTAAGAGTTTTTCTAACGTACTATTTTCAACTGTTTTTATTTTTTCCTGGGTATATATTAACTTACTTTTTAGTAAGCGTATATCGGCTTCTGCTTTTTGTTGCAATCTACTTGCGTTTCTCAACCTTTTTCTTAAAGCATCCACTTTTTGCCGTCTCTTCGGGCTCAATCCATCGAGCTTTATATATTTTATATTTGAATTGCGCTGAAAATGAATTATTTTTTTATTTAATATGTTTTTAACGGATTTGCAACATTTGCAGTGACTTTGCTCTTTTTTATTTTCGGCATTATTTTCAGGTAAAAGCAGTAAACATTTCTTATGTCTTAAAATGTCCATTTTATCAGAAAAAGTAAAATTTTGAAGGAGGCGTTCGTTACTCGAGTTGACACTTAGTCCTAAAACACCTTGGCAAACTTTACGCTTATCAATTTTCTTGATTATATTTTCAACATCTTTAATTGAACAAATTTTATCGAGAATATCGAATTTTTCTTTGTCCACTATTTTACCACATATTTTTATCTCAAATTCTAATTTTTCATCTATAATTAGTTCTTTTGCTCAGACAGTATCAATACGATCATTCTGACCTCTTTTTGCAAGAAGCTGTATAAAAGATACAGCTTTAACTTTATTAACAATTGGAATTCTGCGCCAAGAATTTGAAATTGTAATATTACACTGGTCTTCATGTAGTTGTCGAAAGATGTTCTCGGGGAAATCCAATTTATCACTAGTGTCAGTACTTCCATTGTTATTACCATCATTATTTAAATATATTTCCTCTTTATTTAAGACTTCATTATTTAACTTGCGTTTTTTATTTTTTGTTGATTTATCAGATTCATCATTTTTACGAATAAGCAATCGACGTTTTCTCACTATTTTATCTGGTCGTCCCATGAGTAATTGTGGAATCGCACCTTTTCGCAATGTTGGTTTAGAAAGTTGACTCTATAAGAAAAATAATTATTTTTAATCCCAAAAATTTAATTTAATTCGTTTAAGAACAATAATAATGATAATAACAATGATATAAAAAATTATAAAAATTATGAATAATAATTAGATAATTGGTAACGTAAGTATATATATATTACAAATAAATTATAATTTACATAGATTTTTATTTCAATGCCATTATCTTGGAATTAACAATTTTTAAAATTTAATATGTTTTTTTGATAGTAAACTATTGTTACATATTAATTATAAGTATTTTAAGTAAAGAAATTTTATACAATTTTTAATCAAATATAATAAATATAAATAAATGAATAAATAAAATACTCAAAATATGGTTTTTGTAAAATAAATAATTCACTGTATTTTGTATTAAGTAAATTAATTAGGAACAAACTCAATTCAAAACCATTTGTTTAACCAAAAAATAGTTTTTATACTTTATTATATTTCTTATATTACTATTTTTATTTAAAATAACATCTTACTCTTCCAAGAACAGATCCATCAGGTCCTAACGTTAAATGTTCGCTTAATATGTCTTCTGGCAAAAAATGTTTTGCACAAACTACATGACTCGATTTTAATACAAAATTGTCTCGGTGTATGGCGACATCCCACTGTTTCATTAAATCATTGTCTTTAGGAGCATAAAAGCATTGCAATTTCTCAGGATTTTTAGAATATCCTGTAGTACATCCAAAAACAACACACTTATTTACCATTATGTAAAACACTTTCTGTCAAACTCAATTTTTCACATAACTAAAATATATGGCTAATAAACTCTTTCAATAAAAGGAATAAAAGATTTTCAAATAATTTTCAACACTTCTAAACCTTTTACACAATTTTCTACATTTTTATAGAAGTATTTAAAAGTATAAAAGTTTTAAAACTATTTGAATACTATAACCGGTCCAAACAAACGTGAAATATAAGGCTAAGTACAGGGGAATTTCATATTTCGCATATTTCATTGGCCTTACAGTCAATCAGCGCCGCCATGCGGCGCCAGTCAGCATGTTGCCACGAGTTGTGAAGCAGTGTCACCGGGCTGGTATACACTTTCTGCCATTTGCATAAATTCGCCACTCTAAATGAATAGTGATGCACTTCGAGCGAGTCTCGTCTCGAAAAGTCGAGAATCTCGCGAGAAAAACAATGAAAACAATTGAATGTAATATTTTCATCTCTTTTCTTTTATGAAAGGACAGAGTCTCGTCGTGCATCACTATAAATGAACATACAATTATTGATGATATTTTTCCTTCAATCACAAAATTGAATCATTTTATCTCACTTATTTTCACAATATCAATTTTTCTTTTACCTTAAGGTTCTGCGCGAGACATTAAAAATGGCGAAAGAAAAACGTCCTAAACGCTGGACTATAATTTTATAAACTGGTCTCAATCATTCTCGTCTTCACGCCTGTCCCCACTCATTTCATTTCTATGTATGACGAGTGACGATTCGGGGACAAACGTTAATTTTCGGCAAAACGAGGAAACACCTCTTTTCTTATCGCTCGAGTGTCCGTCTCACAATTTTATTATCGCACAAATATACTTTTACATATACATGAAATTTAGATCCTTACACGACATATAAACAGTTTATTCCAATATTGATCTTACACGCACATACATCCTACACTAAAACTGACATTTCCTACGTTAAACATTAATTTCTCATTAATTTAACGTTAATTTATCCTAAAAATATATTAATTACATCCTGATTGTTTCTTTTCAATTTCCAAAATTTTTTTCATCAAATTTTGTCTATTAACAGACTAATAAAGCCGTTTACCAAATGTTTCTCAAATGTTTACCCACGTGGGGAGACATTTGGTAAATCACTTTTGCCAGGGTAACCAGCTCGGAGGGATAAATAGACTCTGCGATGATCAATTTGACTCACTTGAAGGGAAAACTTAAGTATATCCCACTCAAAACCTCTCCCTCTAAGTTTAACTATCCAGTTTTCTCATTGTAAATTGTATATTGAATGAAATTCAAAAGTCGGGAACAATCATCTGATAGTGACGTGCCGCGACAAAAGGGACCTTAGCTGCTTAGAATTTTAGTTTATGTTTAGAGTGCTTTTAACTTCATTAAAAATTTATTATTGATTATTTAACATCAAAAGCATATTTTTCTGAAAATATTGCAAATATAAGGAGTACCCACTCTCTAGAAAAGTTGAAGCAAATTTTCCCGCTTCTCTTAAAACTAACAGAGGTAGCGAATCCTGCAGGGAAAGTTTGGTTACTCCGAAAGTTCGTCTGCCAAAAGTGACATTTAAACGAATAGTGATTTAAACATCACAAATATTTGCTATTTATAAAAATATAGTACAAACGCAAGTAAATAATTAATAATATTATCTTTAAGTTACAAAAATTATTAAACTTTTAAAGTTAAATTGGTAATTAATTGGGATAATTAAAGAAAATTACATACAATAACAAATGAAATAAAAGAAAAAATATATTTTGTAATAATGATATGTTTAAATTAAAAGGTATTTATTTTAATTAAAATAAATGTGAAACATTATTTATAGTTTTTTAATTTATTTAATTTTATTTCTATACTAATTTAATTTTATTATTCTAACTGATTAAATATTAATTTAACTGCTCACAGTTTAATAGTTAAATAACTTCTGTTAATATAAATATTGTTGTTAAATATATAAATATTAATTAAAAATAAATTAAATTGTTTGTAATATTTATCTAAATTTATTTTGTAAATAAGATATAAAAAAACCTTTTAGGAATGACAAAATATAAACGTTATATTTCAAAAATACAATATATTTTTTAACAGAAAGTTGCACATAAGGTTAAAATATTTAACAACAATATAATAAATTTCTATATAAAAATAAGTGATAAGAAACAAAGCATAAATAATTTTTTTATTACTTACTTTAAATATAAAATGGTTAATAAAATTAATGTATTAAAATTGTTTGTACGCAAAATAAAACTTGTCAATAATATTTACCATGCAAAGGGAGTTTCATGTGTAGGAACTGTATTAACACACCTTATGTCAATGTGTGTATTAGTTCCAAACTTTTCCGGTAGATTCGACATCTCCGTTACTTTTAAGAGGAACGGGAAAACATGCTTCAACTTTTAAGGCTGCTTCTACAACAGCTTTTTTTTTCATCGAAATCAGTGTAAAAACGTTTTCACACTATTTTCCATGGTGCATTTTGCTCTTGGCGATAAAAAAAAGCTGTTGTAGAAAGCCCCTCATGGACTCAACACAGCAGTGAGGCCTCCTTAAGGAGCATTCAGACCTCTGCAGGCTGTCTGCCTGTGCAGCCAGGAGCAATAAGAATAAGGGAGAGGGTGTAATAAATTTTAATTTCCTTACTCTTTTACTTTTGTACGTTACCATGGTAACCTGCAGACAGACAGACTGCAGAGGTTTGAACGCTCCATTAGATAAATATACTAGATGCGGCGAGGGTCGGTGGTGAGGACTACCGATATATATGTGACGCTCCAGGGTGAAAGGGACCTTAGCTCCAAAACAATTAATTTTGAGTTTTTGATGTAAATCTATAGATTTTGAGTTCCTCTTTTACATGGAAAAGTAAAAAAAAAATTTCTTATCAGTTTTCGTGTTATTATTTATTAAACATGAGCATGTTTTGGTTGCGTGACGTCACCATGAAACAGTATCAAGAATCCTGCCTCTCTACTTCTCACACAATCATACTTGCCATGTCGGTGTGGTTCGTTCACTTCGTGCGACTTCTGCTTTTCCATGGCTTTTCCAGTAGCGTAACTGTACAACCAGAGTCCTGGGTCTGACTATTTATTTTTGAATCATTTTTGAAGTTTAAAAACGTTTTGTAAATTCTTTTTACTTTAGTAATAAGTATTATGTTAATGTTAGTACACATATTTATTGAGAAATAGACATTGTAAGTTAACAAAAACATTTAAAATTTAATTATAGCAATTACAAGTTACTAATAAAGTTTTTAAAACTTAATATATTAGAAACGTAAAAATAATAAGTAATTATTTTCTGAATTTCTATATTTTTATTTTTATTTTTTACAACAAAAAGTTTATTAAAATTGTATGTTTCACATAAAATGTTCATAAAATTTATTTTTCTTAAAATGCATAATAATTATTAAAAATAGTGAATGAAAGAAATTACATTTTTATTTTTTATAATACAACATTATATATATTAATCTCCGTATTCTTTCATTCATTCTGTCCGCAAGAATTCCGTCCGCCCTCCTGCTGTGCTTTTGATGACAGAGAAGAGTTGGAGAGAGAAGTTTGTCAGAGTATATAAGAGTGAAATCATGATACAGAGAAGGAGTGGGAAGTATCGTCTTTTCTTTCAGTTTAGAGTAGAAGCGAGAGAGAGGCGAACAGTTAAGAAAGTAACGCCTACTTTTTTGGTTTGAGCATCATGGTTTTCTGTATTCTCAGTGACAGATATTAGAATAAATAAATGAAATGAATTCAATATAAATTTTTTTTTTAATTGAGAGATGAAATATTATCAATCTATCCAAGTGAGGTTCGAATAAAAAACAATCTGTTTACGCTTCAACGACACAGTCGTCCTCTTCAGAAACGAAAAAAATGTCACAAAATTTGTTCAATCAAATGACCGTGTACATTGCTGGACGAAGACAAGATTGATAATATTTCATCTCTCAATTAAACAATTTTAACCAAGTGATAAATTCAACATCATTATAAATTTTTTTTATTTCATAATCATATTTTTAAAGGAATATAATTTGATAATAACTGCAAAAATAGTACATTATATATTTCTTGATTACAATTTTAAACAAGTTTTATTAAATGTAAAAATATGTGTGTAAATTTCGAATATTCTATCCTTTCAATGAGAATTAATATGAAGGAATGATTTGATTCCAATTTCGAGTTTACGCAAAATTGAAGTATCTGCAA
The DNA here is from genome assembly GCA_032873175.1 of Leptopilina drosophilae. Lineage (NCBI taxonomy): Eukaryota > Metazoa > Arthropoda > Insecta > Hymenoptera > Figitidae > Leptopilina > Leptopilina drosophilae. Next base: position 29,934,107 of record CM065478.1, read on the forward strand.
AACTCTAATTTATACATTTTTTTCCTTTTTAGGGTTTCGTACACCGTAGGTGTACTGACGGAACCCTTTTGAAATCACTCGTGTGTCCGTCCCAGCCACGCAAAATGGGCTGCCCCCTCCCCTTAACTTCTACAAATCTGAACCTGGTGAGCTGAAATTCAGCAGGGATCTTCAGATTTAAGTGCAGATTACAGGAAAAATATAGCGAACACGATTGGCCTACATATTTGCGAAATAGAAGGGAAAGAAATTAAATTTTTTCGAAAAAATTGCAAAAAATGACGCTGTCCCCCCCTTAACTTCTACAAATCTGAACCTGGTGAGCTGAAATTCAGCAGGGATCTTCAGTTTTAAGTGCAGATTACAGGAAAAATATAGCGAACACGATTGGCCTACATATTTGCGAAATAGAAGGGATAGAAATTAAATTTTTTCGAAAAAATTGCAAAAAATGACCCTGTCCCCCCCCCCCTTAACTTCTACAAATCTCAACCTGGTGAGCTGAAATTCGGTAGGGATCTTCAGTTTTACGTGCAGATTACAGGAAAAATATAGCGAACACGATTGGCGTAGCATATTTGCGAAATAGAAGGGAAAGAAATTAAATTTTTTCGAAAAAATTGCAAAAATTGACCCTGTCCCCCCCCTTAAATTCTACAAATCTGAACCTGGTGAGCTGAAATTCAGCAGGGATCTTCAGATTTAAGTGCAGATTACAGAAAAATTATAGCGAACCTGATTGGTCTACAAATTTGCGTAATAGAAGGGAAAGAAATTAAATTTTTTCGAAAAAATTGCAAAAATTGACCCTGTCCCCCCCCTTAAATTCTACAAATCTGAACCTGGTGAGCTGAAATTCAGCAGGGATCTTCAGATTTAAGTGCAGATTACAGGAAAATTATAGCAAACCTAATTGGTGAACATAAATATAATTAGAGAAATATAAAAATTTATTAATAAAATAAAATAATAAAAATATTTATTCTAATCTTATTATAGTATATTACCATTTTGTTTAATTTGTTTTTAATTTTAAAAGAATTGTTAAAATAATTTAAAAAAATTTTTGTGTGAATATTTGTGTACGGAACCCTCGATCTTAGTGCGAGTGCAACTCGCACTTGTCCGATTTTCTTACCTTATTTTTGATAAATAATTTTCATTTTATTCCCAAAAAAGTGCATTTTTGAGTTTCATTTCCAAATTAAAAAATATATAATTTCTAATATTTTTTATTTATTAATTTAATATTTTAAGTCAAGTGTATTTTTTATTTTTTTTCTAAATTACTATATTTTGAAATTACATTTTAAACTTGAACATAAATTGATTCCATGTAACGTCATTGTGTATAGATTTTTAGGTCTTAAAACAATAAACAATATTATTATATTTTCAGGATTATTTACTTATAATTGATTTTTATTTCTCGTGAAAAAGCTATGTAGTCCTTTAAATAATAATATTTTCTAAAATGTATTAAACAATTTGTGTATCTGTTTATAGATCTTGCTTTCGTGTGAACATGATACTTTCCATAGATTTTCTTGAATTCGGATGAAATTTTGAGGGCTTATTTATCACATTAATCTTTCAAAATGGACAAAAGAAATATAGAATATATCCCACACCAAAAATTTTACAGTTGTTTTTTTCAAAAACTTGTTCAAGTAAAAAAAATTTTTTTTAGCAAAATCTAAATTTATATATAATAAAATTGAAATTTTTATGTCAAGACGAATCGATAAGTATATACAAAGTATAAAAAATTTAAATATTTTTAAATAAGCTTAGGACCATTAAAAAGCGTTTATTTGTTAACCTTCACGGGCTCGAGCCGGGTCCCTCGGACCAGGAGGAAAGTTTTTTTTTCTACTTCCGGTTAAGAAAATATTATTAGAAAATCAACTTCACATTAGACTTAAGGGCGTATAAACACACATTTTTCATTTTTGTAAATAATTTTTAATTCATAAAATACTCTAGAAAATTCCCTTTTATGTCGAACTTACGGAAAGACTCAATCCGGGTCCGAGGGACCCGGGTTATAATTGCATATAAAAAGTTAGTAATTTTTCTGCAATATTGCATTATTTTGCAATGTTTCAACATCACCTACTGTAATAAGTGTAAACATATCCCAAATAATTCCGGAAGTGACGTGGTGCGAAAAATATAGTGCGTGTTGTACGTTTTTTGGAAAATTCTATTCCTAAAAGTTAAAGAACAGAAAATCGATCAGATTTTCTTTAAAATCGGTACTCTGGGGTTTTTAGGGTCGCTGATTACAAATTTGATGTCAGAATTAAAAAATTCAATATGGCGGTCGTTAAAAAATTTTTTTTTGTTTTACGTCTAAATAAAGATAATTATTATTAGGTAATTTAGCTAAAGATTTTTTTCAGATGTTTTATATTACTATTTTTTAAACTATTATATATATATATATAAAATGTTGATATAATTATTTATACATTATACGGTGATTTGTCTGAAAATATTTTTTTGTTCTTTATATTTTTTATATTATTTTTTTATTATAAATAATGTTGTTTTTAATACTATTTTTTAAAATAATTTCTCTAAAATGATACAATTATATGTTAGATAAAAAATATTAACAGTTTTGCTATCAAAATTTTTATTTCTATTGATTTTAAATACCGGGTCCCTCGGACCCGGCTTGTGCGCGCAGGCGGAAAAACAAACTCGAGCCCGTGAGGGTTAATAATTTATGCAAATTTTTGTTAAACGTTAGAAATGAGGTTTCTATCAAAATGTCTGAATAAAATGTTAGCTAAATCACTTCTATAAGAACTTATTCTTTTCACAATTTTATAATTTTTTAATAATTAAATTTAAAAAAATTCAGTTTTTATTAATTTTTTTTTGTTTTCTATTCACCAAAAAATGGATAGTTTTTCACTTCTGACCGTGTTAAGTATATGTTTTATCCAAAATTATTAGAACTTTTCTTAAGGAAAAATCAAACAGACAGTCGGAACCAAATTTAGTCCGATTACGTATTATTGTAGGGTAGACCGGGGATAAACCGGATAAGTCAAATATTTCCGAAACCGTAAAGAATTTCAAACCGTGTAAATAACCTATGTACGCACAATTTCGTGATGCAAATGCTGCATGAGGTTTTAGGGACGTGTCATTTTTCTTGTAATAATAGTTGCCGTTAATATGTGAAAATGTCATTTTTTGAGGTTAAAGTAAAAAAAATTTTCTCATTTTTTAGGGTTTTTATCGTTAAAATTAAAGTCCAAATATCACACAGCAATTTTTCTTTTAGCTCATGGTGTACTGAGTTTAGTAGAAAAAGAGTTTAATGAAAAACGTTAGGAAGAAAAAATATATTGCAGTTTAATTATTAGATGACGGTGTGGGGCTGAATCGGACATTGTGATAAAAAACAACCAAATCTTTGAATACTTTATTTTATTTAATATTAATTAACTATTTTATATTATATTCTTTGCATAGAACCACTTTAAAACTAAATAAATAAAGAATTTGTTTTAAAACTCGAATTTGCAAGAGAGTTGCTGCAAATAGACAAGTCTGAAAACTGTAATTAATTTAATATTATATTAATTACCGATTTTACATTTTATATTATATTCTTTGTATAGAACTACCTACATTTAAATAAGAGAAGAATTGATTTGACTTTTCTACAAAAAAACGAAAATTTGTGTCTTATTCTTTAATTAATTAGCCGTGTCTGATTTATCCCCATGGGGTATCCGGTTTAGCCCCACCAATTTTCGGATTTTTGTTTTTGAGGTAGTCATCTTCGAAGCAACATATCTCCAAAGCTACTGTAGTTTTTCTAAATCAAACAAGTGCGATTTGTAGGTGAAGGTACAAGCTTCAAAATGGTATATTACTCTTTAGCAAAAAAAAATTTTTTGTATGAGTTTTTTGGCCAAAGAACAAATCCGTCTGGTTTAGCTCCGGTCTCCCCTATTTTTAAAGAAAAAGCCCAATGAACACATTCTATAATTATTCTATAACAAGAAAAGAATATAGGTCTTGAAAATTTGTACCAATAAATAATACACAATCTTATTTTAACAATTATTATAAAGTATATTTTGTTATCAATATAAATAATATTTTATGCGAAAAGTAAATTTATATTTATTTAATAATTCTTTAAATAATTTTATGTGGTTTGGTAAAGTAATAATTAGTTGTAACTGTTTTTATGCAACAACAAAAATCTCTATTCTAGATCTGTGTTTCGAGACGCCTAATAGATCTTTCATTTCTTACTGGATTTAGAAGCAAGAGATTTTTACTTGTCCAAATGTAAAGAAATTTCACGCGCGCCAAGGCGCGCGTAGACAGCTAGTTTTTAAAGAAAATTTGTTTCGTTTTGATACTGACTTAAAATAAATTATTAAATTAAAACAGTACTTTTGCAATTAAAATTCTAATGTAATTAATTAAATTTTCATAATTAATTAATGAAAGTATTAATTTATTTTTTAATTTTAATAATTAAAATTGTATTGTTTAGAGAATAGTTTTTTCTATCTAAACACTTAAATTCAGTGAATTCAGAAAAAAGTTGGGAAAATCAAATACTATTTTAATTAATTTTTTAAACAAAACCTTTTATTTTTTTACAAATTAAACAAATTAAGTTGAACACAATTTTTTAAATTACAATAATTTAAATTACGTCACAGATAAAGGTATAGGTTACCACGATAAAATTGAAATTATTTAATTGCACAAAATTAAATTTTCTTCTCGTTGATTAAAAATTAATCTTTTTTGGTCTTCTTCGGTTTAGATCCCTTTAGTTTTGGCGCAAGTAAGTCCTTTGAAGATTCTTTGGAGCAGAGTGGACGAATTTCTTCATATAAGTACCATTTCCGTTGAGCGGACAGTCCTGTCACTTTTGTTTTTTTAGAGGCAAAACTTTTATATCAGTTAGATCAATTTCGTCATGAACTTAAACTTCTGGTGAATTGCAAAATTCCTTTGCAATTATTCTGCCATCTTGAAAGAAGGAGAAATGATGGTACTTAGTCAAATTTGGGATTGTTCTAAAATATTGTTTGAGAAAAACATCCCACTCAAACCAATGTACATTTCGAACTCCCGTGGTTGGATCGACACTTGGGAAGGCAAGATTGAAATTGTTCGGAGACGACGCGTTCACAACTTCAATGAAGTCTTCCTGACAATCAACAATCGATTTCGCGAATTTTGATTTTAATATACCGAAGTTCCTGTCGGGTGAAAATTTTGTATGGCCAATTAACAGGAAATTTAAAGTAATTGTTTTGTTCTTGCCCGTCATGACCCGCCAAAGTAAATAATGCAAAACGGCATTATTTTTATTCTGACCCACGCAATTATCAGCAAAAAAGACCAGATTCTGACATTCATTCTTTTCTAAAAAAGAATGAATCATGCTGATGTTTGCATTAGCACCTTTTCCGACATTATCTTTTTCATCCACAAGAAAATTGGTTTGGACACGAGTTCTCTCGTTGTTAATTCCGAAAATAGTGCATTTTCTATTTGCCTTGAAATAAGATTATCCAACCTGTTGCGGACTACTTGGGTAGGCTACATTTTTTGCTTTTTCTCGCCATGAAAACTCGCGTTGAAGATTTGCTGTGTCCAAATGTTTTTTTGCATCTTCTAAAATCGTAGCCTTATCTTCAAATGACAATTGTGACAATTTTGTCAATTTCAAATGATTTTGCTGGCAAGTATCACACAAATCAGTAGCTGGCTTCATAGTCATTATCTGCGGACAATATAGACTCCAAATATAATAAAAAGAAGATTCTGAAATAACACGAATTTCGTCATCAACACTGACTGCGTCTATGAATTTTCTGTACACAGAAACTTTTGTGTCGCAGGAAGGCAACTTAACAACCTTGTCGAAATTTCGAGCATTTGGAAGACGACCTGGCAGTGGAATTGCCACTTTGTTCTCATAACTTTTTATGAAATTTACTATTTTTTCAATGTCCTGGGATGTTATAGCATTTTTGTTGGTGGAAGCTTTGCCTGTCAATTGATGTCTTGGACTAAGACCATATTCATTAAAATGTTGAACGATATTTTTATATCGCTTTATTTTCATGCAATGAAGAAATAAGTGCATTTTTTGGCAAATGCTTAAGTCTGCAAAAAAGTATGAAATGCGTTGACGATTTTCAATATTATTATTATTTTCGACATTTCCAGTTTCTTTTACTTTTCCTTCCTTGTACGCATTTTTTAGCGAAGATAAGTGGCGATGAAGTTCAAGATGTGAACAAATTACGAGATCTTGATTTTCTTTCGTTAGTTCCATAAAGTATAACCTGTCGAATTAATATTTTTTTATGATTAATAAAAAATTTTTGCGTTAAAAAATTTTTTATCATCAAGAAAAAAATTTATAATATAAATAAATTAAATAGTAATAATAATTAATATTTACACTACCGTCCAAAATTGTGCGAACGCTAACATCTCTAGCTATTAAAAAACACACCCGCACAGAAACAGTGATAACTCGGTTAAAAATGAAGCTAGATGCTTTTTTTAAATTGCATTGGAAAGCTTATTAAATTTCCAATGAAATGTCACTATTTTAAGTTGTATTGCACAAATAGGAAGCGAGATATCATGTTATGAAGACAAAAAAATAATTCTATTTTTTTCGGAATTATTTACTCTGACTTTGACTCCTGGCACAGTTTAGCAAAGTTTATGAAAAAAATTGTTACTTTTACAGACTATTCCTTGTAACCGAAGCTTTAAATAGAGACCAAGAACAGCAAAAAATATTTACGGGTTCCCGAGATATTACAAAATGAGTCGGACCGTGCCAAGCAGAATTTTCAATCATCGATTTCTCTAATTCGCTGTTGAGTCAATTACTTGTCTGTGAAAAAAGTGTCGAAAATTAATTTTACCAAGTACATTTTTACTGGGATCTACTTTTTAAATATCGATATATAATAAATTAAATTGAAAAATGGATCCCAGTAGGAATGTACTTGGTAAAATTAATTTTCGACACTTTTTTCACAGACAAGTAATTGACTCAACAGCGAATTAGAGAAATCGATGATTGAAAATTCTGCTTGGCACGGTCCGACTCTTTTTGTAATATCTCGGGAACCCGTAAATATTTTTTGCTGTTCTTGGTCTCTATTTAAAGCTTAGGTTACAAGGAATAGTCTGTAAAAGTAACAATTTTTTTCATAAACTTTGCTAAACTGTGCCAGGAGTCAAAGTCAGAGTAAGAAATTCCGAAAAAATAGAATTATTTTTTTGTCTTCATAACATGATATCTCGATTCCTATTTATACAATACAACTTAAAATAGTGGCATTTCATTGGAAATTTAATAAGCTTTCCAATGCAATTTAAAAAAAGCATCTAGCTTCATTTTTAACCGAGTTATCACTGTTTCTGTGCGGGTGTGTTTTTTAATAGCTCGAAATGTTAGCGTTTGCACAATTTCGGACGGTAGTGTATGTATGTAAGTAAAAAAATTGGATGAATAAATAATTCTGAATTGTATTATTTTGACGTTAAAATCTGAATCAAAGATCCCAAACATACTACTGACTTAAGTTTAATAGTAATTCGTATCAGTTATATTTTTCTCAATTTTTGACATCAAAACCATTTTTAAACAGATATTTTAAAAGCTTTCCATTAAAAAATGTGTAATTTTCCATTTTTTGAAAATATTTTTATATTTATATCTTAGTTATCTAATAATTTTTATTATATAAAACTTTAATTGTTTATAATATATTATACACTGATTCAGAAAAGAATTTCATGAGCTTTCTATTGCTATTTTTATTATTTTAAATTTCTGCCAATTTCGTAGAGAAATTCCTGTTTGAAATGTTAAACTCTTAATATCTCAAAACACCCCCCCGACGATTTTTATCAGAATTATATGAAAATAAAGCGTAAATTCCCTAGTTTCTATTCCCATTGGATATACTATTGACATTTGATGGGATTAATAGAAAAAAAATTGTTTAAAAAATGTGTTTTTTAAAAATTTGACAAATAGTATGAAGTAGAACCTTAACCCATTCAACTTACATTCAATTTCGTACTATTTGTCAAATTTTTAAAAAACACATTTTTTAAACAATTTTTTTTTATTAATCCCATCAAATGTCCATAGTATATCAAATGGGAATAGAAACTAGAGAATTTACGCTTTATTTTCATATAATTTTGATAAAAATCGTCGGGGGGGGGGGTGTTTTGAGATATTAAGAGTTTAAAATTTCAAACAGGAATTTCTCTACGAAATTGGCAGAAATTTAAAATAATAAAAATAGCAATAGAAAGCTCATGAAATTCTTTTCTGAATCAGCGTATAATATATTATAAACAATTAAAGTTTTATATAATAAAAATTATTAGAAAATTTATCTCCTTGCGATTGTTTTTTGTCGGTGGAACGGTTTGAAATGAAATGCCTCAAATATCTTAGATATGGAATAGTATTTTTTGCAAAATTATGCTAAAATGTGACTAAATGACGTGTAAAACTCAATTATAGAGCGTTTAACAGCAATACATTAAAAAATGTAAAAATTAAAAAATTTCGATATTTTGAAAACAGTTTTATATTTACATTTAAGTTAGAGGACACAATTTTTAAAAAAATTATGCTAAAATTTGACCAAATAACATGTAACAATCAATTATAGATCATTTAAAAGCAATTCATTAAGAAATATAAAATTTGAAAAATTTCGACGTTTTAAATTTTTTGAAAACATTTTTATACTTACATATTGGTTATAAGGCATTATTTTTGTCAACATTATTTTGAATAATGACTACTAGTCAATTTTACTTGCGCGCTACGCGCGCCCTCTTTTTTTCTGCTGTTTAATATGAAAATATTTTAACATTGAAAAAGTTTCTAACATTATTCTAAAGATGAACACATATTTATAAAAAGAAGTTTATCTTAAAGGATTAAATTTTGTTTTAAATTTTGTATTCCTAAATTGCACTTGAATTGCATAATTTTTATTTCTCAATAACAATATTGTTCACCAACTCATTCTTTTCTTTCAGGAAATAATTTGCATAATTTCTACACTAAAAATAATTTAATTGAATCAAATTAAAATTAATTGACTCAATTAAATAGTTTAATTGTCTATTCTCCAATAAATATTTATTTGAACCAAGTAAATATTTATTAGATCTGAGTATTTTATTTGACAGTATGAAATAAATATTTATTTGCATTAATAAAATAATTTTTTTAAGTAACTAAATCTTTATTTGTATCAAAAATTCAATTATTTATTACAATTAATTCTTTTAATTAAGATTAATATTTCATTAATTGAATCAAATAATTAATTATTTAATGGAAATATAAAATTGTTTGCTTAAACTTAAAACAGTTCTGAATCAACTAAATCTTAATTTGTATTAAATAAATGAAAATTTTTATAATTTTTATAATTATAAAAATAATAAAAATTCAAATTTTGCACAATCGACTCTACCTTCTGAGAGACGCAAGCTAGAAAGTATTAAGCACTAAATTTTTACAATTGTATTAAAATCTAAAACCTACGACCTACGGGGATCGAAACCCAGACGCACATATAGCTAACCCAAGACCTATAATCGCAAAACTAATATTTAAAATGATATTTTTTATGTGAATCATATATGATAAAAAATATATTTTTTACATTTTTTTATTCAAAAGCTTGTAATTTTCTTAATTTTTTATGTTTTGATTATTTTAAGATTTAGAACCTGTATTAAGTCGTCTGTTTTGAAATGATATTTGATTTTATTATTTTAGATGATTCTACAATGACCACCGTGATTGAAAATAGTTTTTATCAGTGGACAAAGCATATATCGTTTACTTTCAAGATTTTTTCCCTTAATTGCATTTTTTTTCTAAATTTATTACTAAGTTCTTCTAAACTTTAAATAAAAAATGTTGATAGTCTTAATATAAGGTTATTCAATAAAATTGACAATAAGAAAAATATTGATATTAAGTATTATATCAACAAGTATATATATATATATATATATATAAAGTATTACTATATATACTTAACTTTACTATTTTTAGAGAAAATTTTACCAATTCCGAAGTAAATTTTACTAAATTTTTACAAAAATTGACTGCAAATATAGTATAATAACAAAAATAGATGTTTATACAAATTAAAAAAAATTTTAAGTATAAAAATTAATTGTGGAAATAGTAAACTTTAATATTTAAAAATCATTATTTTCAGAGTAAATTTTATAATATCCGAAGAAAATATTTAGTAAAATAAACTATCAGCGTATTAAAATTTATTTTGGAAATAGTTCAAATTTAATATTTGTTTTGTTAATTTTAATAATTTTCTATCAGTTTTCATAGTAAGTTTGCTTCAAAAATAGTAAAATTTACTCTGGGAATATTAATTTTCAATAACAAATTAGGGTCATTTGGGGATAAATGTAAACAGTAGATGTTTTAGCTAAATTTACAAATTTAAAAATAAGTTCAACGTCAATATTTTTACCTCAGCTCACCTACAAGGTGTTCTGAATATTACCAATATTTTATTTTTACAATTGGCAATGCCATAGTGTAAGTTATATTTTAATGCAAAAACAATAAAAAATCCAAAGTTTTACTGTTTCAATATTTTGTCACGCATTTGCATAAAAATAAATTTTAAAATCAAACTAAAATTTGTAATTCTTCCTTAATAATGCCTTAATAAAAATTAACTTTGATTTTTGTTCTTCGTCAATTTAGTTAATAAATAATTAAATGTTTATATTTAGCCCAAGAATTCAAAAACTTGGGGTGAATGTAAACATAACTTCAATTATACATTTTAAAAGAAAATAATTGAATAAATTTGCTTTTGTTTCACAATTTCATTACTTTGGCAAGGTAAAATTACATGGAAAAGGAAATTAGGTTTTCTTTCATACATACATTACTAATTCTGTAATGGTTGATTGTTTATTTTATATAATATACACACCCACACAAAAAAATAAAAGTTCTGACCTGGGGGTCTCACTATGTAGACTTTATGTTTTTTGGGTCGCTGAATCCGAATCCAACGTCCATTTAACCCCATCAGGTTAGGATTTTGACATAACCTCAAAAAACCAATATGGCGGACACGTTTTTGAAAAATTCCTCGGATTCGCTTGAAACTCGTTACTCGGGGGTTTTTGGGGTCGCTGATTAAGAATTTAGTCAGATTTCAAAAATTTAAAATGGCGGATTCAATATGGTGGACACGTTTTTGAAAAATTTATCGGATTCACTTAAAACTCGTTACTGGCGGGTTTTTGGCGTCGCTGATTACGAATTTGAAGTCAGATTTCAAAAATTCAAAATGGCGGATCCAATATAGCGGACACGTTTTTGAAAAATTTATCGGATTCGCTTAAAACTCGTTACTCGGGAGTTTTTGGAGTCGCTGAATACGAATTTGAAGTCAGATTTCAAAATTCAAATATACAAAAACGTGTTCGCCATATTGCGACCCCAAAACCCTTTTCAAAAACGTGTCCGCCATATTGGTTTTTGAGGTTATGTCAAAATCCTGATCTGATGGGGTTAAATGTACCTCGGATTCGGATTCAGCGACCCAAAAAACATAAAGTCTACAAAGTGAGAACCCCAGGTCAGAACTTTTATTTTTTTTGTGTGGCTGTGTTATCAGTTAACTGGTTGATTTACTTATGCATCTATAGATTCTTCGTATACGAAGAATTTGTTTTCAATTTGTCCATCCCTTAAAACAGTAGTATACTTGAAATAACTTGTTTCTTAAATCTCGCTTAACTACAGTGGAGTTTACCTTTACCCCCAATTTTAGAAAAATTTTATAATCTCGAGGTAAATGTAAACAGTCAGTTTTAGGCGATTCAGATGCATCAATATTTTTTTGTACCTCATAAAATTTTTCTAGGGAAGTAAAGTAACAAGTTCATGCAAAAGAAATCCGTCCATTTTACCTTTTAACAAAAAAAACTAAAAACTGACTTCAGATTTGTTATTTTATAAAATTCCAAATTTCATAAGGCTGTATGATTAGTATGTTTAGCTAAGGGGTTAGTTTTGAGATAAGAGTTAAGGTGAAAAATTAAAACTGGTAGTCTGCAAAATGATATTATAATTATTCAACGATTAATTTTAAAAAAGTTAAACATTTATTAGTTTTATTAATATTTTTGTTAATTAAATCGAAATAGAGGTAATTTTGGGGTTGGAAGTTGGACCTGAAATATTAGTAAGGGTATTTTTATTAGTGCCAATAATATTTAAACAATTTCTAATAAAAATTCACTGTAGCTTTTTCTTGTTCTGAGATATGGATGCAACGTTAGATATTACATTTATTCCGTTTTAAGTAAAATTGTTAATTTAAAATCAGTATAATTTCGATTACATTTTAACAGGTTAAAAATTTCAAATAGTAAATTTGAAATTGTTCAATTCTTTTAATGAAATATGAGAAAAAACCAAGAAATAAATTTATGTTTAATAATTTTTGCCACTCTCACCTTCTTGTTCAAACTTTAAAACTTAGTACTTTAATAAATAAAATCATCGTAAACAAATTGGCTGCCTTTATTCCCGTGTTACTTACGATATTTTTTATTTCTAATGCACAAAAGTGGCCATTTCAGATAGCAGACGACAGGGAGTAAAAGTCATTCACTTGTTCGACTTATATGAAAATGGCGGCCGTTTTCTCCCTTGGGCAAAAATAACGCATGGGAACAGCGATTATGTTTGCACATGGGAGAAAATGGACACCATTTTCATATGGTCGAACAAATGAGTGACTTTACTCCATGTCGCCAGCTATCTAAAAGCGCCATTTTTGTGCATATGGGATAAAAAACAAATTTTTATGCATGTTTTTCGAAAAATGACCACCATTTTGTCAGTTTTGCAAAAAGCAAAAATCGTGTAAAACTTCATACGCCAATATTTATTATTTAAACCTGAAAAAATGTACAAAAATAACCTTTTTTAGGGCGTTTAAAGTGGGTAGATCTCTTAATAAAAAACATTAATCCTAAAGCATGTACTTACGCGACTAAAATACTCATAACTCCGTTAATTTTGTTATAATTAACTTGAAATTTAAACACAATATTCTGGAGATATTATATTTTACAATCATTAAAAAAATTCTAAGAAAATGCAATAAAAAATTTTAAAACCTTACCCCCCTAAAGAAAAACTGGGAAAAGGGGAAATCTTAATATTTTAGAAGATTTTTATTACTTTAAGGAGATAGAAAACAGATAATAGAATTAATTAAAAAAAGAGGACTATAATAAGAATGGTATTTAGTTACATTCAGCGATAGTTTCAAATAGTTATACAAATTAACAAATAATAATGGTGGTCATTTTCTTCACTAATAACCCTTCGTGATTTCGATTAGCAGTCCAAAAATTCACATATTCTATTTGCATGATAATAAATTTATGCTAATAAATATTATTCTCAGCTTTTTTAAACATTTGTATATAATCCATTTGGTTGTTGAATCTTATTAAAAGAGAAATAATTTTTAAAATTAAAACATATTTTTTATATTACATATGTATACCGAAAAAAGTTTAGTTTTCATAAATTTAGTGTTACAAAATTTTTTCTTTCCTTTGAAAATACATGAACTTACATTTTGACCGGTACTGTAAATATTTCACATTGAAAATTCCGATAAACATAAATATAGCAAATTAAACTTAATTAAAATTGAAGGGCCGGATGTATCAACTGCCGCTGCGCGCTATCGCAAGAAATAATACCAGTCAGGTAGCAGTGAGAGGCCCAGAAGCGCTCACTACTCACTGACTGGTATGGTCCTTTACGGCGGCGCGTAGCGGCAGGTGTTATATCCGGCTCCTTAATTATTCAAAAATTTCACTATAAACATAATTTTTTATATACATATTACTTCTATTATCTCCTAAATATATTTTTACGGATTCAAATGAACGTACCCTCGATAATGCAACATATATCTGACCGTGATTAAATACATCTCTTCTTAAATCTATATATATTCTGTTAAATGTTTGTCCTTGAGACTTGTTAATAGTCATTGCAAAAGCTAATTTTATAGGAAATTGTCTTCTTTTAAAAGTAAACGGATATAAATTTTCACAATATAAAGTTACTCTATGTAAAAAGACAATATTTCCACTCTTATCTCCCGTTAATATTTGACATTTAATAACATTATGTGATAAATCTAAAACAATTAACCTTGTTCCGTTACATAATCTTTCATTAATACTAAGATTTCTAATAAGCATTACAACGGAATTAATTCTTAAATGTAATTCATGTGGTGGTAAAGAAGGTGGAGAGAGAGTATTTAAATATTCTGGTAATAAAGTTTCAGAAAATTTTCCATTATCACAATTTTCAGTAGAATCAATACTTTTATATATTTTTTCACCTTTACTGTCTAAGAGACGCACCACTCTCTTATTAATATCATCAACGTCAACGTTTCTAGGTGCTAAAATTGCACACTCTGACAACTCCTGAAATTTATTCTGTTGTATGAACTGACAATACATTTCTTCTGCAATATCTACATTCCCTTTTTGAATAATATGTTCTGGTAATATAACATTATCATCTGCATCATTTAATTCACTATTGCCTACTTTAAGTAAAAAATCTACAAATTCCGTTTCTTGTGGTAAGGCTCTCATATTATCTGTTAATGTGTATTTTTTGAAATGTTTCCATAGTTTACTATTTTTTATTGATAAATTAACTATTTCTGATCTAGTACCCCGTTCTTTAATTGGTAAAGTTTGTCGAAAATCTCCGCCTAGAATTACAATTTTACCACCAAAAGGTTCATTGGAATTCATTATATCTCTTAATAGATAATCCATAATTTCTAAAGCATATTTTGGAGCCATTAGTGCTTCATCCCAAATAAAGACATCTATATTTTTTAAAAAGAGGCCTTCTTTAGATTGAACTTTAATGTTTGAAGATGAATCACTGTATAATGGAACGGGTAAGCCTAAAACTTTATGAACAGTTTTTCCATTAGGAAGCAGAGTCGCAGCTATACCTGTAAATGCCATGTTGCAAACATGTATTCCTTTACTTCTTAACAAATGCCATAGCGTAATGTATAAAAATGTTTTTCCAGATCCTCCACAACCATCAACATATAAGCACTTAGAACTATCAAAAGAAGAATCCTTTAGGGCATCAAGTACATAATCAACTACAAGTTTTTGTTTTACATTTAATTTAGCATAATTCTGTTCTCCTATGTTAATATGTTCTGCAATACTTATATCATTAACTTGTTGAGTAAGAATTTCATCTTGTATATCTAACAATCCCTGAAAGTCAGTTAAATTATATCCTTCGTTAAATAACATTGTTTTAATATTTCTATAAGACCTTTGTTCAGCATCAATGTCGTTAATTTTTGAATAATCTTCTGACATTTGACCCTTAAATTGTTCCCAAAGTTTATCCGGTTGTACAGGATGACAATGAATTAAAATTCTTGTAAATAATTGGCGAAGTGAATGAGGCATCATCCATAATGCAGCTTCTTCCATTGTTCTAATCCACTCACTATCATCTTCTACAAGTCCTAATGCCAAACAAGCAGATGTAAAAGATTCATAAACAACTCCATTAACTGTTCTCAAACTTTCAAAAGAAGTTGCTCCTTTTACTATAAGCAATAATAATCTAAGATTAAATAACTCTAATTGATTTGGATTAACTGAATACATTCTTCCCAAAACTTTTTATTTACGAATTCTTTGTTTCCATTCAAAAGATTTTGTTATCCATGTATAATGCTCTGGTATTTCTGAATAATAATACTTTTAAGCATTACTATCCCGTTGGTTAAGTTTAAAGTAATCCAGAAGTTTTGTATTTTTATTTAAATCGAAAGAAATACCGTTACTATCTTTTTCTTCTCGAATAATAACATTCTGTTCATTTGGCAAATGTATGGGCAAGCGATTAACGCTATGACTCTTTTTTCCTAAAGGTTTACTTAGAATTCTCCAAACTGCCTCAACTGGACCAACAGATCTATTTTCTTCATAATAATTTATTTCATTATGATTAATAGTTACATAACCATTCGCATTTGTGATAATAATAGATGCAGCGTCATGCCCTTTGAGAATATATTTATATAAATATTTAACAGACTTGATACTCGAAACTATTTCTACATTAATATGGCAATTAAATATTTCTGACAGTTTAGGACAATACGGAACAACATTAGAATTATCAACAATAAATCCATTTGGTCGTTCATATACTTTATTATTATTTCTTCGACGACAATGAACATAACAATTTTCTTCAATTGTAGTTTCTTCTTGGTAACTTTTTGGAAATTTTTTTGAACATTTTCCATCAATTAAACACCAATCTCCACAAGGTCCATGAATATTATTTTGCATTATTATTTTATGTAAAATAGGATTATTATTTTCATCAGGAATCTCTGCAGAAATATAACGATCGACACTTTCAACTGTTAATATTTTAGAATTTTCTTTCAATATAACTAACAAATAAATGTGTGGCAATCCTCGCTTTTGAAATTCAATAACATAAACATAAGATTTGACCTCTCCAAATAATTTGTTATCAACAATATGTTTAAGTAAATGTTTTACTTTTAATGCGAATACTCTAGTTACAATATCAGGTCTATCAGCAGAAGTTTGATGGGGTAATAAATTTTCCTGTATCTCTTTCCAATTTGGATTACACGTCATTGTAATAAATAAATCTGGTCTACCATGACGTGCAACAATAGCCATCGAATCCTGATATTGTTGCACCATATTGCGAGGTGATCCAATAAAAGTGGAAGGCAATATAAGCGTTTTTCCCACGTGTACATCATTTTCCAACTCATGATTGTGTAAATAATCGATCAATCCTTTATATGTTTCACTTCTTAATTGAGCTTGATTATTTGCACAAAATCTTAATCTATCTTTTTCTATTTTTACATAATTGTCAACCACCCATTGTTGAAACAATCTACCCCCATATAAAAATGGATTAAATTCCTTATCTCTTATAGCAATTTTATATTTAATGTAGGCAGATCTAGAAATAGTATGATTTCTGCTTCTGTAATCACTATCACTACGAATCATATTAATATTATAACCCTTATTTCCAAGTGGATAAAATATAGGATAAATCCAAGGTTCAACATTGGGATCTAAATTGCTAACCAATTTTAATTCCTTTGTAGATTTATTATAAACCGTTACATAAGATTCTGGTATTTCTCCCTCAGAGTTTATATTAAAAATTGCAGCAACTTCATTAAAACTTTGAAAATTATATCTATTTTTATCAAAGCCTTTTTTCAAAGTGAACAATAATTGTAATTCAGGAATTTCTTCATTTTTTTGTCTTGCTAATTCAGTTTCTATTCTAATTACCTCTGACATCATCATGTAAGATTTTGTGTATGCATTAGAATTTCTCATAATATTTTCTATAGATTTTAAAATATCTTCATCCAAATTGTCGTTACTTTTCAATCTGTATCTGATTGATTCTTCAGGGTCATAAATAAATAATTGACCAAAACATGGATCTTCACCTTTATCCGGATATAAAGCACTATTAATTTGATAGTAAATTTGACCTTGAATTTTGTAACAGAATGGTCCTCTTCTTCTTCCATTAAAATTAATTACATTAGCATTTAAAGATGCAAAAGAAAAAGAATTATTGTACAGCCTTATATTCTTTTTAAAATGACCAGATTTTTCATGAAGCCCTTTTAGCAAAAGCTTTAATTCATCTGGATATTGTATGGAAGTTAAAACAACACCTCCATGACTACAACAATCATTAAAACTAACTTTTCTACCAGCAACTTGTTCATCTTTAAAATGTTTAGCTTGACAATGTGTGCAATAATAATTCATTGGACCTAGATAATTTTCAACATTATTTGACTTAAATGTTTCATTATCATCTAAATCTATATTTAATATTTTCTTTGGAACAGAAATATTCAAATTTGAATTTATACTATTATTTATCAGTTTCAACTCATTTTGAATTTGATGATTTGATACTCTTTCACAATAATTTCTTGGACATAGAGTATTTTTTGTTTTTGACAATGTACTTCTATCACTGTTTATATTTTTTAATTTAAGGTTTTGAGCATATTCTATTTTAGATTCAACTTGAAGTTTTTTCTTAGTTGAAGTGTGCACTTCACCTGAATAATTTACATTATCAATTTTACATTTCAGTTTTTGCCATTCGCGATAATTTCTTTGAATTTCAGCCTTACTTTGTTTAGGTGTTGTTGATGATTCAACATTTCCTTCATTTATTTTATTTATTGCTCTCGGAAAAGAAAGGGAAGTGTTTGCTTACTCTGAATAATTTGGATTATCAACTTTACACTTCAATTTTTGCCTTTCGCGATAATTTCTTTGAATTTCAGCCTTACTCTGTTTAGGTGTTGTTGATGATTCAACATTT
Organism: Leptopilina drosophilae; assembly: GCA_032873175.1. NCBI lineage: Eukaryota > Metazoa > Arthropoda > Insecta > Hymenoptera > Figitidae > Leptopilina > Leptopilina drosophilae. The sequence goes on from CM065478.1 coordinate 29,952,702, forward strand.
CCTTCATTTATTTTATTTATTGCTCTCGGAAAAGAAAGGGAATTGTTTGCTTCCTCTGAATAATTTGTATTATCAACTTTACGCTTACTTACTCTGTTGATGATTCAACATTTCCTTCATTTATTTTATTTATTGCTCTCGGAAAAGAAAGAAAAGTGTTTGCTTCCTCTGAATAATTTGGATTATTAACTTTACGCTTCAATTTTTGCCTTTCGCGATAATTTCTTTGAATTTCAGCCTTACTCTGTTTAGGTGTTGTTGATGATTCAACATTTCCTTCATTTATTTTATTTATTGCTCTCGGAAAAGAAAGGGAAGTGTTTGCTTTCTCTGAATAATTTGCATTATCAACTTTACGCTTCAATTTTTTGCCTTTCGCGATAATTTCTTTGAATTTCAGCCCTACTTTGTTTAACTGTCGCTGATGCAATACTCCCTTTATTTATTTTATTTATTATTCTCGGGAAAGAAATTTCTTTCTTCATAGAGTTTTTAGAAAAGTTTGATTCTCCATACTTAAGTTGAATATCTTTTTCATTTAAAAGGCAATTCCAGTCATTCACAACTATGCAAGATCTACTATTAGAAAGTTGTTTAGAGGGAAATTCACTTAAACTATTGCTTTTAAACATTAACATTAAATGATTTCTCATATTACAATAATAGTATTGGACAGAGTGGGGCATAATATTAAAAAATAACGATGTTGCGAAAGCAATTGCATATACTCCACAAGAAAGACTGTATTCTGGTTGCTGATCAACAGTGGTGAAAACTACTGGTGGTTCAAAAGGATATAATCTAATTAAATAATTTCTTTGATCATGATTTAAACATTTTTTATTAAGACTATCAAAAATGTAAAGACATCTTCCATCATAATAAGTACAAATCCAATGACCAGATTTATAAGATCCACTAAAAAGTATTTGAATGTGCTGCTTACTTTTCTGGATTGGAACTATCAAATCAAGTGTTTGTAAACACAAAGTATTTTGCATATTATAAAAAAAATTTGATTGTCTTCCCAATAGCTTTTGAAATTTATACATATGATCATTATTTAGCATTGCTCCTTCAGTGACAACTATGCTTAAATCACGAGTAGTCAAAATAACAGTTTCTCCTTTGTTAGTCATTGTTCTTTTTATTTTAGAAAAATATTTACATATATTTCGTAATCCAATATAATCAATTTCCAATTTTGCCTTTCATCCAATTTAACAAATTTCTAATTTTGTATCTTATCCAATTAAACCAATTTCCAGCTTTATTTACCCAACATAACAAATTTCCAATATAACCAATTTCCAAATTTTCCTTTTATCCAATTTAACCAATTTCCAAATTTTTTTCTTTTATCTAATTTAACCAATTTCCAAATTTGCCTTTTATTCAATTTCCAAATGTTTTTAATCCAATTTAACCAATTTATAAATTTTCCTTTTATTCAATGTAACCAATTTCCAAATTATCCTTTTATCCAATAAATCCAATTTTATCTAATATAACCAATTTCCAAATTATCCTTTTATCCAATAAATCCAATTTTATCTAATATAACCAATTTCCAAATTATCCTTTTATCCAATAAATCCAATTTTATCTAATATAACCAGTTTCCAAATTATCCTTTTATCCAATAAATCCAATTTTATCTATTATAACCAATTTCCAAATTATCCTTTTATCCAATAATAACCAAATTCCAAATTTTTCTTTTTCGTAATATAACCAATTTCAAATTTTATCTCTTATTCCAAATTTCAAATTACACAAAATTTTTAACTTAATTAATTAACACTATACTTATTCACAAATTTTTCACTAACACTTACTATTCACTAAATCACAATAAATTACACAAAATTTTTAACTTAATTAATTAACACTATACTTATTCACAAATTTTTCACTAACACTTACTATTCACTAAATCACAATTCACAAATTTACTTAAATATAACCAAATTCAAAATTTTTCTTTTACGTAATATAACCAATTTATAATTTTTTCTTTTATCCAATATTCCTGTTATACAAATTAACCAATTTCAAATTTTATCTCTTATTCCAAATTTCAAATTACACAAAATTTTTAACTTAATTAATTAACACTAACTATACCTATATTCACAAAATTTTTCCCTAACACTTACTATTCACTAAATCACAATTCACTAATTCACTTATTACACTTTATATTCACTCACGTATAGTGAGTGAATTTAACAGTGAATAAAAAAAATTTTAATTTAATGTTATACGTAACGTATAAGAAACGTGTCACATATACTTAGAAAATATTCTACAATATTATCACTTTCGATAAACTGAAAATTTCGTCCTTATTTGGGGGTAAGCGCTAAGTGTGAGTGCGAGCGAGCGTCCCTATAAAGACGCATAAGAGTGTCTTCTTCGCACTCATAGATTGATGTATATATATACAGAGGCCTGTATTCGACCCTAAGAAGGATTACGAACCCTTAAACAATAGCCTTTGTAATGGGGATATAAACTTCGGAGAACCCAGGTAATATTTTCTTTCTTCCTTCATCGCAAGGGAAACTATAGATAAAAGTCTATTATATGTATATATATAATATATATATATATATAGTAATAGAAACTCCAAAGGTAACGGTATCGATAACGTCTGGATAACGGCGCCGATAACGCTTTCTCAGATAACGGCTACCTTTCTTTCTTTTTCTAAAGGCAATGTCAATAAGAATGTCTCTCTTTATCTAATTTGCATATTTACTCGTTTCATTTTAAGGAAATAACGTGTTATACTCAATACTAGGGTCTCGCTTGAGCTGTCAAAGAGTACGGATGTTTTTGTTTGTCAGCTCGCTGCCTGTTTACTAAATATATTTCAAATTTCTTGTCATTTATAATTACTCTGTTAGTTTTTCTTTTTCACGTTAAAACAAATCGGACTCTTAAAAAGTATATTGTGTTTTGTTTTTTGTGAAGGTGAAAGGCTGCAAAAAATATTGCAAAACTGCAATTGACAAAATTTGACTTTTTGTTTGTTGAGTGTATTATTTTTGAATTGCTCTGTGAACTATATGTTAAAGTGAACTAAATGTTTTTTTATTAGACTTGACGAGATACATATGCGATATTATTCGCAATTTTTTATTCCTAATAGTTTTGTGCACTGGTGCGTTTTTCCCTTATTTTAACTGTGAGTCTGATTTTCTATAATTTGAGTTTATATTAAATTAAACTGAAGTCAGTCTCTTTTGTTTTCCCTATTAACGGCCTTGACGTTTACTCTTTGCAAAAATGACGTCACATGATGAAGAGAGATGGGAAAAATTGTTTTCATCCATAGAGGAACTAACTAAATCGAATAACAGAATAAGTTCTGAGATACAAATGTCAAATCAACGCATGGACTCTATGTCACAGAAATTGTTTTCTAATGAGAGAAGAATAACTAAAATTGAAAGGGAGTTTTCCTCGTTTGCATACCAACAGAGACTCAAAAATATTGTCCTTTTTAAACTGGAGGATACTGCTGCTATAAATAATAATTTATTTGCAGCAGTTTTAAATATTTTTGCACAAGTGGGCCTAGAAATTCCTGATTTGTCTATCGATGATATTTTTCGTTTGGGTAAAGTTCCTGGGAACCGACCAGTGTTAATTAAATTTACTGCTTCGAGATGGGTGAGAGATGTTTTTACCAAAATTAATGAAATTAAAAAATTAAATTATATTGTTACTAATGACCGTTCAAAGGAAGAAAGGGAGATGCGTCGTCAGCTACTTTCAAAAATTTTTAAGTTGCGTGATGCTGGACAAGATGTATCCCTGAGAGGTAATAAGATTTTTCTGAATGGATCAACGATCATCACCAAGAAAAAACTGGACTCTATGTTGACTACTGCGATGGTTCTAATATCGCCCGATACACCTAGGGCTTCTCAATCTTCGACACATTCTACAGAAACTAAAACTAAGAAAAAAGGACGCCCTACAAAAGAGTCACTTTTGGATCATGGGAAATCTCAGTCTTCCAAGAAACTGGAGAATTATTTCTCGCCTAGAGTTTCAGTTAGTGCAGAGGCAATGGGTGTTAAGAAACAACGTACCACGAATAATAAAGATTCACCATCGGAATTATAGCAGCAACATTTAACTTTGTCTTTGGAATGTCCTAAGGTTACGTTTGATTCTCCTTCCCAGGTGAATTCTATGGAGGCGAGAATAATCTTTTGGAACGTTCATAGTTTTAAAAATATTCCTGAAATTTCGAACCAAGTACATAATGGGGATATACTTTGCATTTGTGAGACGTGGTCCATTAAATCTGATCTTAAGTGTCAATAGCTCCCAGATTTTACTTCTATTGTTTCGCCCGCGATAAAATCAAATATTTATGGAAGAGCAAAAGGTGGACTTTTACTTTTATTTAATCCTGGAGTTTATCGGGTAACAGAGATATCAATCTGTACAAGTCACATTTTTGTTGTGATGCGTTCGTCTCACTCACATTTTATAGTCGGACTAATATATTTTTCACCCAGTGATAATTTTTTGGAACTTCTCGACGATCTCGACCAAATGCTAAACTTTGTTGCCAGCACGCATCCTGACTTACCATTGGTGATAGGGGGTGACTTTAATTGCAGAATCGCTTCCCTCAATCAATTAAACCCGTCCTTTTTTACGCAATTATATGGTTTTAATCCGGAAAGGCAGTCACATGATGTTATTCTAAATTCGAAAGGTAAAAGTTTGGTTGAATTATTAGAGTCGTATAATTTGGTTGTTTTAAATGGTCGTTCTATAAGCGATTTACCGGCTAACTTTTCTTTTATAGGTGAGCAGGGTATGAGTGTTGTTGATTTGGTGTGGTGCTCTTTTGAAGGTCTATCTTTATTTTATGATTTAAAAATTCTAAATATTCCCTCCCTCTCAGATCATCTTCCTGTTGCATTGGTTTTTAACACTCCGACTGAATTATCAATAGAATTTAAACCAAATATGTGTCATAAATTATTTTTTAACATAGATAAAGGTAATTCGTTTTATTCTTTGATGGAATGGAGGCGGGAGGTTGCAGACCTCAATCAGGATGTGGATGGAATGAATGAGACGCTCATTTCATGTATAAATTCTGTTGCTAATGAGCTTGATATGGTACGACGACCTTCATATAATAAAAAGTTACACCAAAAACCGTGGCATGATAAAGATTGTAAATTGGCCAAGAAGCAAGTTTTGCTTGCTTTAAATTGTGCTAAAGCTAATTCTTATTCGGTAGAGTCAAGATGCGAATTGCTGAGAGAGAAGTCAGCTTTAAGAAAACTTCTTAAAATTTAAAAACAAAATTATCGAAAGAATATAATTAACAAAGTTGCTTGTTGCAATCAACAAAAGCAATTTTGGGAAGTCATTAACAATTTTAGAAAGCGAAGTACTCAGCATTGACCTTCCAACTTGGCAAGATTATCTACGCGAATCTTATCCTGTATTGGTTTCTCGATTTCCATTGAATGATTCTTTTTTAAATGTTTCTCACCCGAGTTTGGACGGTTGTATTACAACTAAGGAAATAGTACATAGTATTGCCAATTGTAAAAATGGAAAGGCTCCAGGAGTTGATGGAATTAGCTATGAATTTTTTAAAAATCTCCCCCAAAATTGGTTATTATATTTGGAAGTGTTTTTTAATAAGATCCTTGATACAGAAGCGGTTCCGCAGGACTGGGGTAAACTAATGACTTCCATGTTATATAAAAAAGGAGACCCGGGTACTCCAGAAAACTATAGGCCTATTACTTTAATTAATTCAATTGCAAAAATTTTCACCCAAATTATTTGTGATCGTTTGGTAACCTGGGCTTCGGAACTGCTTTTGTTGCCGGAGGCACAGTCGGGTTTCAGAAGGGGCAGAAGTTGCCTTGATAACCTTTTTTCGTTACATACAGCTATTCAATTGCACTTAAGTAAACCTAAGACAGTAGCTTATGCTACTTTCATCGATTTTAAAGGAGCTTTTCCATCAGTTAATCACGACCTTCTATGGATAAAATTACATAAATTGGGTGTAAGCTCCAGAATAATTAGAATTGTTAAAAGTTTTTATGCATTTGCTTACACCTGTATTAGGACTGTTGAGGGTCACACAGAATATGTAAAGGTCTCAATTGGTGTGTTACAAGGCGAAGTATTAAGCCCCTACTTATTCAATCTTTTTATTAGCGACCTAGAGGATTACCTTATTAGTAATAATTGTAGAGGTCTATCTGTTACCAGTGAGTGTGAGATAATGGATTTGGGCAATGCCGACGACTTTGTTTTTCTTTCGGATTCTCCCCTCGAAGTTAAAAGAAAACTAGAAGCTTTGTACCAATATTGTCGAGAAAATTGTCTTTTTGTTAATGCGGAAAAAACCAAGATTGTTATCTTCACCAGATTTGGAAACGCATCTGCAAACAAATTTAAATCATTTAATTTTGGATCAGAAAGTATTGAAGTTGTAAAACAGTACACTTATTTGGGTATTCCTTTCTCAAGCTCGGGTTCATTTCTTCCGGCGGCAAGTGGGGCAATTGATTCGGCATATTTGGCGATTGGAGGAATTATGAATATAATTTACTCTACAGGGGCTGACTCTTGGACCTCCTATCAAAAACTATTTCAGAGTCTCTCAGTGAGCATACTATACTACGGGGTGCAGGTGTGGGGTCTATGTTTTTTGGATAAAATCGAGAGAGTTCAGCTTGCTTTTTTCAAGAGACTTCTCTCCTTGTCAAATAATACTCCAAACTACGCGGTGAGATTGGAGACGGGCTCCCTTCGATTGTCTCGTGGGGTCCTCTCGAATACACTGAACTGGATATATAAAATTTCTAAAATGGACTTTTTAAGGTACCCCAGACAGTGTTTCGAGGGACTGGCGAGGCTGGCGATCAGGAGCCTAAAATGCCGAGCTAACTGGCTACTTCAGTTTACGAATTCTTTTGGTTTAAGCGAGTTGAATGCTGATTGGTGGGCCTCACCTCTGGACTCCGTGGTAAGAAATAGAGATTTCATTCTTGTAGAGTATGAGCGAAGATTGAGGTATTTGGATTTAGAGCAATATTCGAAGTCCAAAAGTCTCTTAATTTATCCACATCTTTCGGTGGTTCAGGGTCCTCAGAAATACTTAGCTTCTCGATTTTCGCTACATACGAAGAGAGTCTTCGCTCAAATAAGACTTTTAAATCAACACGTCTGCAGAGTGAATTTTGGAAAGTTTACTTATAAGTTTGCTAGAGAGGATTACTGCCCCTTTTGTCGTCGAGAAAGTGAAAGTTTTTTACATATTATTTTTAATTGCCCCGCCTGTGAACATTTGTGTGCAGCTGCGTTTCCGGATATATATTCGGTTTCCGATCTAGAGAATGGTTGGTATGCTGTTTTTGATTCTTCGGAAATAAAAATTATTAAGACATTTGTTAAGCTAATTAGGGAATTACTTCACGAACGTCATGTGTCAAGAGCTTTATTATGTTAAGGTTGAATATTTTAAATAACCGTACATTTTATACTGTATTTTATTTATTAATTTTGTAATGCGAAACTCCTCTTGTACTCGTTTTAACGAAATAGACAAGTAAATAAATAATATTTACTCAATACTAGAAAGTTTAAAAGCATTTAAAAAAAATGTAAAATATGAAAATTTTTGATTTTTTGAAAAAATTGAACATCTCCAGTTCTAATTAATATTTTTCAAATCTGTAAATTTATAAACCTTCCTTAACCCAAGGTCTAACATTCTGCCAAATTTAGTTCAAATCGATAAACGCGTTTTTGTGTTATTAGGGTACAAAGATTTTGTGACAGACATACATACACACATAAATACATGGGGCGTTCCACGTGAAATCGGACAGTATTTGACTTTGGCATCTCAGATTTTTTTCAAATATTTTTTTTTAGTGCTCATTGAAATAAGCTTCCATGATTTTTTTCAAATTTTTTCATCAAGCCGTTTAAGATATACAGGTTTTTAAAAAAATCACGTTTTTTACGAAAATGTTTTTTTGAAATGGTTATAACTCGGTCAAAAATTGACCAAATTTGACGTTCTATATATGAAAATTTCCTTGTTTTCGAAGTCAGAAAGTATTCAAGAAATTTTAGCAGTCTAAAGAAATCATTGGGATTCTCAATCGAAATCGTAGGGAGTCTCAACCGAAGTCTATACTCACAGAGCAGTTGGCTCGTCAACCGATAACTGCCGTATGAGCTCGAGTGTCCCCGAAGTGTTTATTGACAAATGATTTCGTGTTTTCGTTAAAGGTTATGTTTTATGTTTACAATGAAGTATTAATCAATCGTAAATGGAAAAAAATTAAAAATATTTTTATAATAAATTTCATTAAAGAAAGAACGTTACATATATTTAAATCCATAACTTTTTTGATAAACATAAATAAAGAAATAATCAGTAGGGGACAGTCACTACGGTCGGCGCACCTTTACGGTTGGCTCACCTCAGGTTTCTCAGTTGTAACAAACTGGTGCCATTTACCATTGCATGTAAATACTTCTTAGTAATGGTAGAAAACTTTTCATGTCTCTTTCATTAAGTTCCAATGAAGTACGCGAGCAGTACAAACGTAAAACGTAAATGTGTGGTGAATTTTTTAAGCAAAACTTTTACTTAGTGTCGAAAAAGATTAATTAAACAAAATGGAAGATGCAAACAATAAATTAAATTGATGAAATTTATTCATTAGAGAGTCCTTTAATAATTTGGTATGTTATTTGGTTTTTATATCGTGCGTTTATGTCTGTGTGCTAAAAAAATAAAAACGACGCGAAACTTACGGTCGGGTCACTTTATATCGTGCACGTTGGGATGCATTATTCTACAGTTATGGTGCGTTCTGACATCGGAAATTCATTTGTTTAAGGTAGAGATGTGTAAAGAACGTCATTTTACAGTGAAAAAAAATATTCATGTTCGAAAAACGTTCGTAAAACATTTTAAAAAGTCTTATTTCACATCTCCTTCGATAACGTATTGTAAACGTTTCGCTTACTGAGAATGTTTTTAGATTAATTTTTATATAATTTTTTTATTTCCTTTTTCCATTTTCAAGTGCATTTCAGCATTCTTCTGTAATTTACGGGACATTTTTAGTAATATTCCTTCATTTCACATTGATTTTCTACGGTGAACCGACCGTAAAGACCTGATCCGACCGTAACGACATTTTTTTAAATGTTTATAACTTTTCCAATTTTTGCCCAAATATTTTCTGATGTACAGAAGAAACATTCCACTTTAGAAGATCTTTCCAACCATATGTCAGAAAACGTGAAATTCGGCCTAGAACGGAAGTTATGGGTACAAGTCAAAAAGTGAGCCCACCGTACTGACTCTCCCCTACTTTTACAATCTCTTATTATCACAATTTTAGATAGACTGTTTAGAAAATTTATAAAAACAATTTTGTTTGTGAAAATATAGCACCTTTGATTTTGGGAAATAACAACATTTTTTTTTTAATATTGAAAAAAATTCATCTATATTAATCTTTTTTTAAATCTTAATTTTAAATTTATTTAAAAGAGCAGCAAATTTTTTATGTAGCAAATAATTTTTATTAATTAAATTCTTAACGTTTATTCTAATGACAATTAATATTCAATAAATTATGAAAAATTAAAATTAAACATTATTTATTTAAATGTGAATTTTTTTGTGATTTCTAAAAACCGATTTTTACCTAGCTCATGCTCATCCGAAGCTACATTCGATATATTGCGCGCGAGTATGTAAGCAGTCACCGGCAGTCCCTAGAAATCGCAGGTAGTCGCGTAGAAATCTCAAGAAGTTTCAAAAATCAATATGAGAATCTTACAACGACTGCTACTAGCGATTTCTGACTTCTCAAGTGAATTTCCCCTCTGTTGAAGTTACCAGAAATGTGATTTTTGGGTTGCTTTAATAGACTTTTAAAATTGTTTTGGATTCGCTTGAAAATTGTTACTCGCAGGTTTTTGAGGTCGCTGATTACGAATCCGATATCAGTTTTTGAAAATTCAAAATGTCGGATCCAAAATGACGGATGTCAAAATTTATAATTGATCGGATTCGCTTGAAAATTGTTACTCGGGGGCTTTTGAGGTCGCGGTTATAATCTGACGTACCAGAAACTTATAAAATGTTATAATCTGATGGTTGTAATCAGCGACCCCACAAATCACATTTTTTGTAACTTCAACCTCATATTTCGAAAAAAAATTTATTTTTCTTTGGTTTTACGAATATGGGTCTTGTAGTGAACAATTCAAGCTTTAATTTAAGTCAATGTAGAAGATTCTGGCGCGTCAGATTTAGGATAAAAAAAATTTTGAAAACCCTCAAAAACACGTTTTTTCGGGTCTTTACCCCTACTTTTCTCAGAATCCTGATGTAATGGCCAATTTTATGACCCAGGATCATGTTTAGCGTTTTTAATGAACACTATGAAATCTCATAAAAAAGTAAGTCTTTTTTTGTTGACCTGTGTTATTAATAATTTTAGCTCAAAAGCCCTATTGTTTGTTATATTATATGGATATAAAAATTAAAAAATTCGAAAGAAATAGATCCCATCGTTTGCCCACAATCAGACAACGCCTAAAAGTTGTTAATTTAGTTCTAGTTTCTTACAAAAAATTTTGAAAAAAATCGATCGGTACATACATTCTTACAAATAAAATTTTATTTTAAAAATTAAAAAAATTTTCGTCAATTTGAAAAATAAATTTTTTAAATATTTTTATCAAAAACTACGTGTAAAAATAAAAAATTTCATATATAGAACGTCAAATTTGGTCAATTTTTGACCGAGTTATAACCATTTCAAAAAACATTTTCGTAAAAACGTGATTCTTGAAAAACCTGTATCTCTTAAACGGCTGGATGAAAAAATTAAAAAAAATCATGGAAGCTTATTTCAATGAGCACTAAAAGAAAAAAAATATTTGAAAAGAATCTGAGATGCAAAAGTCAAATACTGTTGATGTCAATAACAACTTTTTATGCTAAAATTTTGAAGTTTAAAGCAATGTACAGACAGACATGATTTTATTAATAAGGATTAAATTTTCTATCAGAAAAATATTTGCATACATTAATTATGCATTCAATTTTCAAATGTATTTCTTCTAATTTTTAGGTATATATAATTTTTCCATTTTTATATAAACACATTTATACATATTTTTTATTTGTTGAAAATTACTAATTTTTAAAGAATAAATTTTACTTAATTAAAAATTGATAATTTTTTTTAAATATAAAGACCAGTGAAATTTTGAAAAATATTCTTAACTTATGCAAAATGATCAGATAATGACCTTGAATTTATAATTAATACAAAAATTAATGTAATTTGTTTTATTAAATTACTAGAACCAATTTTTGCGCGCCTATTTTGTAGGTTTAAACTTTAACTACTAATATGAATGAAATAGTTTATACCATCTATTACAACTATTATGATGATTAAATGTTTTAAAATAATCGAATTTTCTTTACATGTTTCTTATTTCATATTTCAATATTTAATAATATAACCGACAATTTCAAAATGTCTGTTCTTAGTACTAACTTTAATTATTACATATGAGGAATTCCATGTGAGATTTAACTATGATCTATAAAATTCGGATAAACATATTTTTTCTTAATAATTTATAAAAAAACATAAAATAAATGTTTTCTATTTTTGTTGAATTGCAATATAAATATGAACTAACAAAATTTTTTGATGAGGAGAAACTAAAGTTAACTAATTTTAGCTAATATTGTTTAGCTAAATTATTCATTTTCAATGGAAACTACACAATTAATTCGTTAACTTTAAGTTTTAAAAAATATAAACAATTGAACATTTTCAGGTTTGCATATAGTGATATTTTAAGAAATTATTCTCCTTTAACTTAAAACAAAAAATATTCAAATTATTTAAAAATTATAGGCTGTAGACATTTTTGAATAATAAATTGTGATAAAACCCCACATTAAGGTGTAGCCTAGAAAACGAGCAGCTTGCACGTGATTTTTAAATATTTTGTAAAACTCATTAAACGCATCGGTTAACTCTAGGACTTTTTGGAAAATTTTTATATTGTAAGGTATAAATAAATTTTTAAAAAATTTAAAAAATCATGTCCAAAGTTAAAAAAACTAAAACTTTCATACTTTAAAAATGTTTTTCTAAACTCAATATTTTCAGACTTATAGGTTACTGAAAATAGGCCTACATTTACAAAACCAAAATTTCAAACATTCATAACTCATAAATATTAACATAAATTATTTATAGATTTTTTCAAAAACTAATATGTAAAATACGATTATATTTCGAACCAAAATGTATAAAAAATTTTTTAAGTTTACCGTCACGTTTTTTTACAATTATGAACTAAAGCTTCTATTTTATAAAGTTATTTGTATTAAGTAGCACTCCTACCACTGAGATTTAGTACATGTACAACTGTTTTTGTGGTAGTAAGTACAGGTTGATCAAAAAGTGTAAGAATTTGAGGGGGAAAGTATAGTGCGTTGAATAGCATTATGAGGCAAAAAACTTTTGACTCCGATTACAGGGGATGTGACAACTTGAATAAAAATAAAAAATACGTATACCATATTTTTCTATAAAGATTAAGAAAAAATATGTTTAACCGAATTTTGAAGGTCATAAATAAATCTCATGTGGAACTGCCCATAACTAACATAATAAATTTTTTAACAAAACAAACTGAAATAAGTAGAGTCCAAAATTTCACTATAAACATAATTTTTTATATACATATTACTGCTATTTCCACCTAAATATATTTTTACAGAATCAAATGATCGCACTCTTGATAATGCAACATACATTTGACCATGATTAGAAACATCTCTTCTTAAATTAATAAATATTTTGTTAACTGTTTGTCCATGAGATTTGTTAATGGTAATTGCAAAAGCCAGTTTTATAGAAAATTGTCTTCTTTTAAAAGTAAACGGATATAAATTTTCACAAAACAAAGTTACTCGATGTGGAAAAACAATATTTCCGCTTTTATCACCCGTTAATATGTGACATTTAATTACATTATGTGACAAATATAAAATAATTAACCTCGTTCCGTGATATAATCCTTCATTAATACTAAGATTTCTAATAAGCATTACGACAGAATTAATTCTTAAATGTAATTCATGTGGTGGTAACGAAGGTGGGGAGAGAGTATTTAAATATTCTGGTAATAAAGCTTCAGAAAATTTTCCATTATCACAATTTTCAGTAGAATCAATACTTTTATATATTTTTTCACCTTTACTGTCTAAGAGACGCACCACTCTCTTATTAATATCATCAACATCAACGTTTCTAGGTGCTAAAATTGCACATCCCGACAACTCCTTAAATTTATTCTGTGGTATTAAATGACCATACATTTCTTCAGCTATATCTATATTGCCTTGTTGAATAATATGTTCTGGTACTTGAATGTTATCATCTATATCATTTAATTCGCCATTACCAACTTTAAGTAGGAAATCTACAAATTCTGCTTCCTCTAGTAAAGCTCTCATATTTTCTATAAATGTGTACTTTCGAAAATGTTTCCATAATTTACTATTTTTTATTGATAAATTTATCATTTCTGATCTAGTACCTCGTTTTTTTATTAGTAAAATTTGTCGAAAATCTCCTCCTAGGATAACAATTTTTCCACCAAAAACTTCATTTGATTTCATTATGTCTCTTATTAACTTATCCATAACTTCTAAGGCATATTTTGAAGCCATTGGTGCTGCATCCCAAATAAAAACATCAGTATTTTTTTAAAAAAGTGCTTCTTTTGACCGAACAATTTGAAAATGAATCGCTGTACAGTGGAACAGGTTAGCCTAAAACTTTATGAAGAGTTTTCCTGTTAGGAAGCAGAGTGTTAGCAATATCTGTAAAAGCCATGTTGCAAATATTTATGCCTTTTTATCTTTAATAAATGCCATAAAGTAATATATAAAAAAGTTTTTCCATATCCTCAACAACCATTAATATATAAGCATTTAGAACTATTAAAAGAAGAATCTTTTATGACTTCAAGTATATAATCAACTATATTTTTTTGCTCAACATTTAATTTATTATAATTTTGCTCTCCTATTTTAAAATGTTTAAAACTATTTACATCATCAACCTGTGCAGATAAATTTTCATTAATGTCTAATAATTTCTGAAAATCAGTTAGACTATATCTTTCATTTAATAACATTAATTTTATATTCTTATATGCTGTTTTTTCAGCATCAATATTGTCAAGTTTTGAATAGTTTTCTGACATTTGACCCTTAAATTTTTTCCAAAGTTTTTCAGGATGTACAGGATGACAATGAATTAGAATTCTTACAAATAATTGTCGAAGTGAATGAGGCATCATCCATAAGGTAGCTTCTTCCATTGTCTTAATCCACTCACTATCATCTTCTATGAGATATGCTAAACAGGCATATGTAAAAGATTCGTAAATAACTCCATTAACTGTTCTTAAACTTTGGAAAGAAGTTACTCCTTTTACTGTAAGTAACAACAATCTAAGGTGAAATAACTCTAATTGACATGGATTAACTGAATACATTTTTCCTAATACTTTTTCTTTACGAACTCTATTTTTTCATTCAAGACATTTCGTTACCCACATAAAATGTTCTGGTGTTTCTGAATAATAATACTGACGAGCAGAAATATCACGTTCATTAAGTTTAAAAAAATGGACAAATTTTGTATTTGTCTGCATATCAAATGAAACATTGTTATTATCTTTCCCTTTACGAATAATAACATTCTGTTCATTTGGTAAATGTATGGGTAAACGATTAATACTATGGCTCTTTTTCCCCAATGGTTTACTTAAAATTCTCCAAACTGCCTCAACAGGACCTACATATCTATTCTCTTCATAATGATTAATATCATTGTAATCAACAGTCACCTCACCATTGGCATATGTAATAATAATGGATGCAGCATCATGACCCTTAAATATATATTTATATAAATAATTAACAGATTTGATACTTGGAACTATTTTTACGTTTATATGACAATTAAATAATTCTGAAAGTATAGGACAATATGGAACTACATTAGAATTGTCAACAACAAATCCGTTTGGTCGTTCATACGTTTTATTATTATTTCTTCGCCGACAACGAACATAACAATTTTCTTCAATTGTAGTTTCTTCTTGGTTGCTTTTTGGAATTTTTTTGTACATTTACCATCAATTAAACACCAATCTCCACAAGGTCCATGAATGTTATTTTGGATTATTATTTTATGCAAAGAAGGATCGTCATTTTCATCAGGAATTTCTGCAAAAATATAACGATCAATACTGTCAACTCTAATAATAATTTAGTATTTTCATTCAATATAACTAACAAAAGAAAATATGTGGCAATCCTCGCTATTGAAATTTAATATCATAAACATAAGACTTCACTTCTTCAAATAACTTGTTGTCAACAATAACTGCTAAAAGATGTTTAACCTTTAAGGAAAAAGCTCTAGTTGCTATATCAGGTCCGTCAGCAGCAGTTTGATGAGGCAATAAATTTTCTTGTATTTCTTTCCAATTTGGATTACACGTTATTGTAATAAATAAATCTGGTCTGCCATGACGATCAACAATATCCATGGTATCCTGATATTGCTGCATCATATTACGAGGTGATCCTATAAAAGTTGATGGCAATATAAGAATTTTTGTTCATGTACATTGTTTTCTAACTCACGATTTTGTAAATAATCGATTAGCCCTTGATATGTTTCACTTCTCAATTTATCTTGATTGTTTGCACAAAATCGTAATGTATCTTTCTCTACTTTTTACATAATTGTCAACAACCCATTGTTGAACTAATCTTCCCCCATATAAAAATTGATTAAATTCCTTACCTCTAATAGGTATTTCTTATTTACAATAGGCAGACCGAGAAATAGTATGGTTTCTACATCTGAAAGCACTATTACTACGAATCATATTAATATTATAACCTTTATTTCAGAGTGCATAAAATATGAGATAAATCCACGGTTCAACATTCGGATCTAAATTACATACTGATTTTAATATCTATTTTTATAAAAACCTTTTTTTAACGTAAACAATAATTGTAATTCAGGAATTTCTTCATTTTTTTGTCTTGCTAATTCAGTTTCTATTCTAATTACCTCTGACATCATCATGTAAGATTTTGTGTATGCATTAGAATTTCTCATAATATTTTCTATAGTTTGTAAAAGTACTTTATCCAAATTTTTGTTACTTTTGGAACGGTTACAAAAATGACCGTGTACCCCCCCCCTAGAACTCACAGTTTTTCATCTAGAGAGCTAAAAATTGGGATTGATCTTCATAGAGTTTTCGACGAAAAACATCAAATTTTGGCCATTTTTGGCAAAAAAGGCATGTACCCCCACCCCTTCTAGCGCTCACAGTTTTTTACCTAGAAAGTTGAAAATTGGTATGCATATGTATTTTCAAAATTGGATTAAAGGAAAAATATAGCGAACACATTCGGTATCGATCTTCATAATTTTTTCTGCGAAAAACTCGAAAATTTTGAAAATTTCGAAAAAAATGCATGTACCCCCCCCCTGGCGCCCACAGTTTTTTACCTGGAGAGCTGAAAATTGGCGTACTTATTCGTTTTTATGCATAGATTACAGGAAAAATATAGCGGAAGTGATTAGAATAGATCTTCATGGTGTTTTCATCGAAAAACTAAAATCTCTTTTTGCAAGCTCGAAAATTCTTCAACCCTTGCTGGTTCTCTCAATTCTTAATCTAGTGAACTGGCGTTATACATTTTTGTTTGATTTTTCGTGTAGATTCCAACAAACGTACAGAAAAAATTATTGGAATTCATCTTCATATTTTTTTTGCGAAAAACTAACAAAAATTTTCGTTATAAAAAAAAGTGTGTACCCCCCCCCTTGGTTTTCACAATTCTTTGCCTATTGGACTGCATTTTTTTTTATTTTATGTATTTTCATTTGTAGATTTCAGGAAAAATGTAGCAAACATGATTGGATTTGATCTTCAAATTTTTTTATCGAAAAACTCATTTTTTTAATTTCCTCAAAAAATCGTATATTTTACCCTAGCGCTCATATTTTTTTGCCTAGAGAGCTGAAAATTGGTACACTTATGTATTTTTACGTGTAGTTTATGGAAAAAATGTAGTGGAAATGATTAGAATTTATCTTCCTTACGTTTTGAGCAAAAACCTAATTTTTTTTTTCAATTTTTGGTAATAATTATACATATGCTAGTTCTCTCAATTCTTAACCTAGTGGACTGGCGTTATACATTTTTGTTTGATTTTTCGTGTAGATTCCAACAAACATACAGAAAAAATTATTGGAATTCATCTTCATATTTTTTTTGCGAAAAACTAAAAAAAAATTTCGTTTTTAAAAAAAAAGTGTGTACCCCCCGTGGTTTTCACAATTCTTTGCCTATTGGACTGCTTTTTTTTATTTTATGTATTTCCATTTGTAGATTTCAAGAAAAATATACCGAACATGATTAGATTTGATCTTCAAATTTTTTTTAGCGAAAAACTTAAATTTTTTTGTAAGAAAAAAATTAGAAGTTTTTATGGAGGGTACGGAACCTTCGGTTTTAGTACGAGTTCTACTCGCACTTGTCCGGTTTTAATCTATAACGAATTGCTTCTTCAGGATCGTAAATATACAATTCACCAAAACATGGGTCTTCAAGACCTGTATCAGGTTATAAAGCACTATTCATTTGGAAATAAATTTGACCTTGAATTTTGTAACAAAATGGTCCTCTTCTTCTGTTATTAAAATTAATTACGTTGGCATTTAAAGATGCAAAAGAAAAAGAATTGTTATTCAATCTCATATTCTTTTTAAAATAACCTGATTTTGTATGAAGTCCTTCTAGCAATATTCCTAATTGTTCTGGATATTGCACAGAAGGCAATATAATACCACTGTGATCACAACAATCATTAAAACTGTATTTTTTGCCACTAACTCTTTCATCTTTAAAATGCTTTGCTTGACAATTATCACAATAATAATTCATTATTCCTAGATAATTTTTATTAGAATTTTTATTCATAATTAATTTTGTCCTTTGATATGTTTGGCAGAGGAACGATTGATTTTTGTGAACTAAATGTATTTATTAAATCAATAGATTGATTAGAATTAACATTTTTATAGTCATCAAGCAAAGAGCTTATTTTATTTTCCTTTTTTAATTCATTCGAATTAACATTTTTCGAATCATCAATCAAAGAGCTTTTTTCATTTTCTTTTTATCCCTATATTTTTTTGGTAATCTACTTGGCTCTTTTTTATTTTTACAGACGAAACATCTACTTCGTCTGAATGATTAATAAGATTAATTTTTCTTTTCAATTTTTGATTGGCACGATAATTTTTTTGATTCTCGACTGCATTTTTTCGGACAGTTTTGACTAAAGAATTTGTTTCCTTAACACTATCATGTGCATTCGTTATTAAAGGAATGGGAGTAATGAATAAATTAACAGATTCATTCATGTTATCATCATTTGAATTAATAACTTTACGGAGAAAATTGGTATGCTTCAGTAATCCTCTATATTCTTTTTGACATTGTACACTACTTTCTTTTTTAATAGGAGTCTATTTCATTATTTATAACTTCAATCTTTCTTTTATCCGAATGTTGTTGTTGGAACTCAAACTGACTTGTTTGAATTTTTTTAGAGGAAATGTCTACTTTATCTGAATAAAATACATTTTTAATTATTGGATTTAAGTGTAGCACTATATTGTTGCGTCTTTAAAGGATTATTAATTACTTTGAATTATTTAAAATTCTTTCACAAGGAATTTCTTGATCAATAACTTTATTAGGGTTTAGTTTTCTACACAGGAGTTCTTTAACTGAATCATTCAAAAGACACTCCCAATCATACTTAACCATCAAACGTGGATTAACACAATTTTTTAAATCGGAAAATAACTTAAATAATTGTTTTTAAAAATTAACTTCAAATTATTTACTATTTGACCACAATCAACACTGCCTAACAGTTGTTGATAAACTGTTGAAAACACTACTGGTGATTTAAAGGGATATAATCTAACTAAATAGTGCATTTGATCCTCGTTTAAAATCCCGTCGTTAAGACTCAAAATGTAAAGTCTTGTCCCATCATAATAAGTGCAAATCCAGATACCAGATTTGAAAAAACCACTAAAAAGTATTTAAATGTGCCTCTTATTTTTTTCGATTGGAATTATGTCAAATACTTGTTACAATAAAGTGCTTTGCATATTATAAACGAATTTGATTGTCGTTCTAAAAGCTTTTGAAATTCATGCATATGATCATCATTCAACATTGCATTTTTATTATCTATTATATCATAATTTTCATCACTTAAGTTAACTAATTTTTTTTTATTAGCCATGGTTCTATTTCGTAATGTTGACCAGTATAGTGAAAATTACTTTTAAAATTTAAAAAGATAACGTCTTTTTTATTTAAAAAAAAAGAAAAATGAAGCATTTAGTACAATTTAATTCAAAATGTCTATTTCCATTTCAAACTAAAATTATTTCCAATTCTGCTTTTTTTCTTTATTTTCTATTCCCTTTTATCCAATTTCAATATCTATTTCCAATATCCATTTCTAATTTCCATTTCTAACTTCCATTTCCAATTTTCATCATTCAACAATCATTTCCACATTAATACAACTTCAAATTACAAAATGTAAATAACTTTTATGAAATACATCTATAGATATGTCACAGAAAAAAAAATAAAAACTGCAAATAAAGAAAATTTTACTATTTACAAATAAAAAAAATTAAATTTACTATGTGGAAATAACTTTAAAATTTTTAATCGAAAACAAAAAATTAATTTTTTTAAAACACATGCATTTTAACATCTATTCCTAATGAATAACTTCCTTAATTAATAATATAATAACAAAATCAACAGAAAAAATTAACTTTTTATTATTTAAACGAAATTAAAAATATAGTATTTTAAACAAATTGCATTTTAATATCTATTCCTTACGAATAGCTATAAAATAAATGAACAAATAAAACTCCATTCAAAAGCCACTTAAATTTCAAAAACATAGAAGCTCGATACATCGTTTACTTACATAAATATTCATAATCTCTACATTTTTTAATCACTTATCAAACCAAAATTAATTTTCTCTAATTGAAAGAAATTCACTTTCTCTGATTTACTTTCACTTCTATTAAGCTGACGAAAAAAGTATAAGATGAGTAGAAAATTTCTGTCTCTATCCTCTTCCGAATTTAAAACAAAAATCTCACTCTTTCCGGAATATACAGGGTGTCCCAGTCAATTGTGTACATATTATCGGGTTATATTCTACTGGAAGAATTAAGAAGAAAAGTCCTTTGCACTTTTTAAATATTTTCAGTAGTTTTTCCATAAATCGCAATTAAAAATTTAAAAACTACGCATAGCTAATTGGCCGTGTACGCTTTGTGAGCCGGTAGGCGGACGTACTATTCGAGCTTTGCGGGCCTGGGCATGTACCAACAACGCGCGAAGAATAAATTTTGATAGTAATTTTTTTCTAAAATACAAGTTTAATGTTTTTATACAGTGTAAATCTAGAAACGAAAAGTTACTGTCAACAATTTATTTTACGCGCATTGCTGCTACACGCCCAGGTCTGCAAACGTTGGAAAAGTATGCCCCGCCAACCGGTTCACTGAATGTTCACGGCCAATAGCTATGCGTAGTTTTCAAATTTTTAAAAGGTGATTTATGAAAAAACTACTGAAAATATTTAAAAAGTGCAAAGGACTTTTTGTCTTAATTTTTTCAGCAGAATAATACCCTTTAATATGTACACTCTCCACTGGGACACCTTATATATATATATATATATATATATATATATATATATATATATATATATATATATATATATATATATATATATATATATATATATATTTATAATAGGTCAGGTACTCGAGCAGACCTTTCGCTTCTCTTTATATATATATATATATATATATATATATATATATATATCTTTCTGTCTTCTTCTTTCTAAATAAATAACATAAATCGGTCCCTGTTTATAACGCAGAAAATCTAACGCTATAGCTTTCTTTCTCTTTCCAAATAGAAATAACATAAATCGGTCTCTGTTTATAACGCGGAAAATCTAACGTTATTGCTTTCTTCCTCTTTCGAAGAAAAATAAGATTAGAATGTCTCTCTTTACCTAATTTGCATATTAGGCCAGTCGGTGAGTGCAAAAAGTGCACAAAAGTGCAACCTGAAAAGTCTCAATAGTTTCTTGTAGTTTGGGGGCCCCATATAAGAGCCCCATGGTTTGCTCTCGATTTCCGGTTGCAAAAAATAGTGTAAACAATCGTCGAAGTTTGAGAAACGTAGTTTTTCGATTACCCTTGCTTCCGGTTAAATTTGAGAGGAAAAAGTTGTTATTTAAAGTTGTAGAGCCTAGAAATACCTTTCAAATGACTGGTCATACGTTGAAAAAGGTTTATTAGTTTAGTTGCAAATGAATTTAAACCATCAAAAATAGCACTTTTTTAATTGTTTAATAACTTTGTTAATAATTATCGAATTTGTTTATAATTTTCCAGAAATATTCTCCTTGCAAAGCTGAATAAATCCCAAAAAAAATTATCTTGATCAGATAAATAGTTTATGCATAATTCCATTTTTTAACTAAAAACATGTAATTTTTCAACGGAATTTCCCCACTTTTGGACCAACGAATTTCGGTTTTTTTTCGAGAGTACAGTTTAGGAGTCAAACTTTCATCCCACTTAAATGGAAATTCGATATTTTTTATTTAAATGCATAATAATGGAGATTAAAAAAGGGTACATTTTTTTGTCATAAACAAATGGAATAACTCAGCCAATTTTCACTTTATCAATTTGGTCTAAACGGCATTAAATTTCATGTGTTTTCACAAATCTTTTCCAAAAAAAAATCCGACTTAGGTTCAAGGGTGGGAGAGTTAGTTTTTTTACTTCAAAAATTTCCTGACTAGTTTATTATTAATATTTTTAAATAAAATTTGCACCATCTACAGTTTAAAACACGTATTTATGAAAAAAATTAATTGTTATATTTTAGGCTTTTATTTTTCATTTATATCAAGTAAAAATACATATATAGTTTTTTCAACTCTTGGACGGCGGAATATAGGGAACTCAGTGGCGCGTAGTTATCGACGCTACAACTGAAATCAGCCGTTCAAATTTACACAATTGGTTTTATCTTTGTTAATTATTAACCGATTTTAATTTTTCTTTTTTTAATTTGATGTATTTTTTATGCTGAATCCGAGAATGATTTTATATTTTTTCAATATACATTATTTTTTGTAATAATAAAAAAAAAAAATTTTTAACAACAAATGATTATTGTTATTTATCATATTTAACAAAAAATTCTTTTTGTACATATTATTCCATTCAGTTAAAAAAAATATTAAAAGGAAAAAATTCTTAATTAATTACATATAAGCTAGTAGCATCACGTGCACATATGCACGCCGGTTTAATTCGCAAAATGTACTAAGATGATGATGCTACACACTTATATATATATAATTTGAATTTCTTTTTGAGATAATATTACTTTCATTTTAATGGAATAATATGTACAAAAAGAATTTTTTGTTAAATATGATAAATAACAATAATCATTTGTTGTTAAAATTTTTTTTTTATTATTACAAAAAATAATGTATATTGAAAAAATATAAAATCATTCTCGGATTCAGCATAAAAAATACATCAAATTAAAAAAAGAAAAATTAAAATCGGTTAATAATTAACAAAGATAAAACCAATTGTGTAAATTTGAACGGCTGATTTCAGTTGTAGCGTCGATAACTACGCGCCACTGAGTTCCCTATATTCCGCCGTCCAAGAGTTGAAAAAACTATATATGTATTTTTACTTGATATAAATGAAAAATAAAAGCCTAAAATATAACAATTAATTTTTTTCATAAAATACGTGTTTTAAACTGTAGATGGTGCAAATTTTATTTAAAAATATTAATAATAAACTAGTCAGGAAATTTATGAAATAAAAAAACTAACTCTCCCACCCTTGAACCTAAGTCGGATTTTTTTTTGGAAAAGATTTGTGAAAACACATGAAATTTAATGCCGTTTAGACCAAATTGATAAAGTGAAAATTGGCTGAGTTATTCCATTTGTTTATGACAAAAAAATGTACCCTTTTTTAATCTCCATTATTATGCATTTAAATAAAAAATATCGAACTTCCATTTAAGTGGGATGAAAGTTTGACTCCTAAACTGTACTCTCGAAAAAAAACCGAAATTCGTTGGTCCAAAAGTGGGGAAATTCCGTTGAAAAATTACATGTTTTTAGTTAACAAATGGATTTATGCATAAACTATTTATCCGATCAAGATAATTTTTTTTGGGATTTATTCAGCTTTGCAAGGAGAATATTTCTGGAAAATTATAAACAAATTCGATAATTATTAACAAAGTTATTAATCAATTAAAAAAGTGCTATTTTTGATGGTTTAAATTCATTTGCAACTAAACTAATAAACCTTTTTCAACGTATGACCAGTCATTTGAAAGGTATTTCTAGGCTCTACAACTTTAAATAACAACTTTTTCCTCTCAAATTTAACCGGAAGCAAGGGTAATCGAAAAACTACGTTTCTCAAACTTCGACGATTGTTTACACTATTTTTTGCAACCGGAAATCGAGAGCAAACCATGGGGCTCTTATATGGGGCCCCCAAACTACAAGAAACTATTGAGACTTTTCAGGTTGCACTTTTGTCCACTTTTTGCACTCACCGACTGGCCTATATCTACTCGTTTCATAGAAGGATAATATTAAATTAGATCTTTAAAAAAATTATTTTTTTTAATATACATATTATAAAACAAGTTTTTTTGTATCGGAATGATTTTCCGTGGATGATACTGTTACGTTTATATTAAAAATAATATTTCAATAATAATCGTGGTTTGAAGATCGAGCGATGTACTTTCGGAAGTTGTTAGCAGTTTTCTCGCAAGATGGTAAGTCTTGCGAAAATTATTTATTTGTGAGTTCGTTATTGCTGCAGCTCTATGGGAGCTGTTATGACGTTATTCTCAATTTAGAAGGATAGAAGAAAATATAGATTTAGAGTATAAGAATCTTTTATTTTAAAGAGAGTTATGGTTATAAAGGTAGGTATAAAACAGATATTCTTATCAACTACTTACAGTTGTTATATCAGTTTGGATAATGCACAAATACTTAATACTACTTTCAAATATTTTATTTGAAAGGCAAACTTTTAAAATGAATAAAAACGGGATTAGAACGATCCGTAACAATCGAAAACCGTATTGAAACTCAAAGCTTTACATCAAGACCCTGATTATTTTGAGTATCTCGATTTGTAAGAACTCGTGTTAAATGCAGAATTCGACGGCACGAATAATTTAACAGACTATGTCTTTTCTACGATTACAAAATAATTCAAAAGGGCATCTGCCTGATGGGACAAGATCTCTGGTTACTTCGGTAAGAGAACGGAATAAAATGACGATTCGGAAGAGGGCTTTCCGGTTTATATGTAATAGCCCCACTTGCGGAAAAAGGGCGCAAAATAATGAGTAGCCAATACGGATGTTTAGAAAAATTATGTCGTCTTCCAGACCAATCTGGAGCCGAGTTATTTTAGTTAACCAATCAAATTTAACCGAACAGGCCCTAGGTTATTGAACTTTGGTATGAGTGGGGTCACTATGCGTTGGATATCCCTCTTTAGAGTCGTTCTTATATAATACAAATTCGAAGAATTATTAAAGTATCATATAAGTTGATTTTTTTTACTAACAATTCATACGTATACCCATGCATAGTCACGATAATAATATAAAAATAATAATATAAATTTATAATATAACAATAACTCATACATATGTTTTACCATGAATATAATTTTTGCTGGCGAAGAATCTATTTATAATTAATGTCCACACATACAACCATATAGTGATAATAATGTGGTTAGTTATCACACTTGTCGTATGAATATATCTAATTGTTTAAACAATTACATTTTTGGTTTGGTTTCGTCTTAAAATCTCGTGTAATTATGATAAGGTGAATTAGAGAACATGTACATAAGATGAGTAATACTTTGAGGTCAACAGGAGTTATCAAGCATTCTTTCACATTATTATTTATTATTTATTGTTATATATATTAATCTCCGTATTCTTTCATTCATTCTGTCCGCAAGAATTCCGTCCGCCCTCCTGCTGTGCTTTTGATGACAGAGAAGAGTTGGAGAGAGAAGTTTGTCAGAGTATATAAGAGAGAAAACATGATACAGAGAAGGAGTGGGAAGTATCGTCTTTTCATTCAGTTTAGAGTAGAAGCGAGAGAGAGACGAACAGTTAAGAAAGTAACGCCTACTTTTTTTGGTTTGAGCATCATGGTTTTCTGTATTCTCAGTGACAGATATTAGAATAAATAAATGAAATGAATTCAATATAATTTTTTTTTAATTGAGATATGAAATATTATCAATCTATCCAAGTCAGGTTCGAATAAAAAACAATCTGTTTACGTTTCAACGACACAGTCGTCCTCTTCAGAAACGAAAAAAATGTCACAAAATTTGTTCAATCAAATGAACGTGTACATTGCTGGACAAAGACAAGATTGATAATATTTCATCTCTCAATTAAACAATTTTAACCAAGTGATAAATTCAACATCATTATAAATTTTTTTTATTTCATAACCATATTTTTAAAGGAATATTATATATTAATAATATAATATATAATTATATATTTCTAGATTACAATTTTAAACAAGTTTTTTTAAATGTAAAAATATGTGTGCAAATTTAGAATATTCTATCCTTTCAATGAGAATTAATATGAAGGAATGATTTGATTCCAATTTCGAGTTTACGCAAAATTGAAGTATCTGCAAAACTTTAATTTATACATTTTTTCCTTTTTCTTACCTTATTTTTGATATATAATTTACATTTTATTCCCAAAAAAGTGCATTTTTGAATTTCATTTCCAAATTAAAAAATATATAATTTCCAATATTTTTTATATTAATTTAATATTTTAAGTCGAGTGTATTTTTTATTTATTTTTTAAAATTACTATATTTTGAAATTACATTTTAAACTTTAACATAAATTGATTCCATGTAACTTCATTGTGTATAGATTTTTAGGTCTTAAAACAATAAACAATATTATTATATTTTCATGCTTATTTACTTATAATTGATTTTTATTTCTCGTGGAAAAGCTATGTAGTCCTTTAAATAATAATATTTTCTAAAATGTATTAAACAATTTGTGTATCTGTTTATAGATCTTGCTTTCGTGTGAACATGATAACTTCCATAGATTTTCTTGAATTCGGATGAAATTTTGAGGGCTTATTTATCATATTAATCTTTTAAAATGGACAAAAGGAATATAGAATATATCCCACACAAAAATTTTAACAGTTGTTTTTTTCAAAAACTTGTTCAAGTAAAAAAATTTTTTTAGCAAAATCTAAATTTATATATAATAAAATTGAAATTTTTATGTCAAGACGAATCGATAAGTATAAATAAGTAATCGATAAGTATAAAACAAAGTATAAATATTTAAATATTTTTAAATAAGCTTAGGACCATTAAAAAGCGTTTATTTGTTAACCCTGACGGGCTCGAGCCGGGTCCCTCGGACCCGGAGAAAAGTTTTTTTATCTACTTCCGGTTAAGGAAATATTATTAGAAAATCAACTTCACATTAGACTTAAGGGCGTAAAAACACACATTTTTCACTTTTGTATAGAATTTTTAATTCATAACATACTCTAGAAAATTCCCTTTTAAGTCGAACTTACGTAAAGATTCAAGCCGGGTCCGAGGGACCCGGGTGACCCGGCTTATAATTGCGTATAAAAAGTTAATAATTTTTCTGCAATATTGCATTATTTTGTAATGTTTCAACATCACCTACTGTAATAAGTGTAAACATATCCCAAATAATTCCGGAAGTGACGTGGTGCGAAAAATATAGTGCGTGTTGTACGTTTTTTGGAAAATTCCATTCCTAAAAGTTAAAGAACAGAAAATCGATCAGATTTTCTTTAAAATCGGTACTCGGGGGTTTTTAGGGTCGCTGATTACAAATTTGATGTCAGAATTAAAAAATTTAATGTGGCGGTCGTTAAAATTTTTTTTTGGTTTTACGTTTAAATAAAGATAATTATTATTAAGTAATTTAGCTAAAGATTTTTTTCAGATGTTTTATATTTCTACCATTATTTTATATTACTATTTTTTAAACTATTATATATATATATATATATATATATATATATTATAATATTATATAATTATTTATACATTATACGGTGATTTGTCTGAAAATATTTTTTTGTTCTTTATATTTTTTATTTTATTTTTTTATTATAAATAATGTTGTTTTTAAAACTATTTTTTTTAAATAATTTCTCTAAAATGATACAATTATATGTTAGATAAAAAATATTAACAATTTTGCTATCAAATTTTTTATTTCTATTGATTTTAAATACCGGGTCCCTCGGACCCGGCTTGTGCGCGCCAGCGGTAAAACGAACTCGAGCCCGTGAGGGTTAATAATTTATTCAAATTTTTGTTAAACGTTAGAAATGAGGTTTCTATTAAAATATCTGAATAAAATGTTAGCCAAATCACTTCTATAAGAACTTATTCTTTTCACAATTTTATAGTTTTTTAATAATTAAATAAAAAAAATTCAGTTTTTATTAATTTTTTTTTGTTTTCCATTCACCAAAAAATGGATAGTTTCTCACTTCTGACCGTGTTAAGTATATGTTTTATCCAAAATTATTAGAACTTTTCTTAAGAAAAAATCAAACAGACAGTCGGAACCAAATTTAGTCCGATTACGTATTATTGTAGGGGAGACCGGGGATAAACCGGACAAGTCAAAATTTCCGAAACCGTAAAGAATTTCAAACCGTGTAAATTACCTATGTACGCACAATTTCGTGATGCAAATGCTGCATGAGGTTTTAGGGACGTGTCATTTTTCTTGTAATAATAGTTGCCGTTAATATGTAAAAATGTCATTTTTTGAGGTAAAAGTAAAAAAAAATTTTCTCTTTTTTTAGGGTTTTTATCGTTAAAATTAAAGTCCAAATATCACACAGCAATTTTTCTTTTAGCTCATGGTGTACTGAGTTTAGTAGAAAAAGAGTTTAATGAAAAACGTTAAGAAGAAAAAATATACAGAAGAACCTCGATTATCCGAGGTAATGTGGGGAAGAGGTACCACGGATAATCGAAAACTCGGATAACACGGAACCAATGAAAATTTCAAAATTTTAAATTACTTTTCATGTGTTTAAAGTGTTAGAATAATATTAAATGACAAAAATGGACGAAATTTTAAATGGAATGATCACAAACAGTGGTTTTGTAAAGTTTATTTTCTAAATTTAGTCACTCGATCCGTTTTATCCGAGATATTCCGCATTATCTGAGCATGTTTAGTGCCTCGGATAATCCGGAATCTCGGATAATCGAGGCTCGGATAACCGAGGTTCTAGTGTATTGCAGTTTAATTATTAGATGACGGTGTGGGGCTGAATCGGACATCGTGATAAAAAACAACCAAATCTTTGAATACTTTAATTTATTTTATATTAATTAACTATTTTATATTATATTCTTTGCATAGAACGACTTTAAAACTAAATAAATAAAGAATTTATTTTAAAACTCGAATTTGCAAGCGAGTTGCTGCAAATAGACAAGTCTGAAAACTGTAATTCATTTTATATTATATTAATTACCGATTTTACATTTTATATTATATTATTTGTATAGAACTACCTACATTTAAATAAGAGAAGAATTGATTTGACTTTTCTACAAAAAAAACGAAAATTTGTGTCTTATTCTTTAATTAATTAGCCGTGTATGATTTATCCCCATGGGGTGTCCGGTTTAGCCCCACCAATTTTCGGATTTTTGTTTTTGAGGTAGTCATCTTCGAAGCAACATATCTCCAAAGCTACTGTAGTTTTTCTACATCAAACAAGTGCGATTTGTAGGTGAAGGTACAAGCTTCAAAACGTTATATTACTCTTTAGCAAAAAAAAATTTTTTTGTATGAGTTTTTTGGCCTAAGAACAAATCCGTCCAGTTTAGCCCCGGTCTCCCCTATTTTTAAAGAAAAAGCCCAATGAACACGTTCTATAATTATTCTATAACAAGAAAAGAATATAGGTCTTGAAAATTTGTACAAATAAATAATACACAATCTTATTTTAACAATTATTATAAAGCATATTTTGTTGTCAATATAAATAATATTTTATGCGAAAAGTAAATTTATATTTATTTAATAATTCTTTAAATAATTTTATGTGGTTTGGTAAAGTAATAATTAGTTGTAACTGTTTTTATGCAACAACAAAAATCTCTATTCTAGATCTGTGTTTCGAGACGCCTAATAGATCTTTCATTTCTGACTGGATTTAGAAGCAAGATATTTTTACTTGTCCAAATGTAAAGAAACTTCACGCGCGCCAAGGCGCGCGTAGACAGCTAGTTCCTTATATAAAATCAGCAGATATGCAAATTAGGTAAAGAGAGACATTCCTGTTTATATTCCTTTAGAGAAAGAAAGAAAGGTAGCCGTTACTAAGCCAGCGTTACTGGCTCCGTTACCCAGACGTTACCTATTGTGTTTCAATTAGAAAGTTTATATATATATTGACTTTTGTCTACAATTTTCCTTGCGATGAAGGAAGATACCTGGGTCCCTCATTTACAAAGGCTGTTGTTCAAGGGTTCGTATTGTTTGTGGTAATCCTTCGTAGGGTCTAATACAGGTATATATGGCCTCAGAATCAATCTACGAGTGCGAAGAGGACACTCACGCTTAGGGCTTACCACCACGTTCTTAAATATAAAGAACGAAAATTTAATTTCAAAATCATATCGTCGATTATTTTTCTTGGGGCACGTTCTACGTGTCTTCAATGAAAAAATTAAGTTTAAAAAAAATTTATAATTCCTGGTGAATTCACTCACTATATGTGAATAATATAAAGTTAAATAAATAAGTGAATTATAAGTGTGAATACTTCGTGAATTAGTGAATAGTAAGTATTAGTGAATATAATTAGTGATAATAAGTGAATAGTAAATTAATAATAGAATTACATTAACATACTGTTTGTAATTTTTTTTCAATCATTATTTATTTAAATAATTAAATTGAGTTGTGTTTAGTTTTAATAAAGTTAATTTTTTATGTTTATTAATAAGTTTATAAAAATTTGTTATATCTTTATAAATCATCTATAATTGGATAAAAGGCAAAATTGGAAATTGGTTATATTGGATAAAAAAGCTAGAAATTAGTTATATTGGATAAAAGGCAAAATTGGAAATTGGTTATATTGGATTAAAGTCAAAATTGGAAATTGGTTATATTAGATAAAAAGGAAAATTGGAAATTGGTTATATTGGATAAAAGGCAAAATTGGAAATTGGTAATATTGGATAAAAAAGCTAGAACTTGACTATATTGGATAAAAGGCAAAATTGAAAATTGGTTATATTGGATTAAAGTTGAAATTGGTTATATTAGATAAAATGCAAAATTGGAAATTGGTTATATTGGATAAAAGGCACAATTGGAAATTGGTAATATTGGATAAAAAAGCTGGAAATTGGTTATATTGGATAAAAGGCAAAATTGAAAATTATTTGATAAAAAGAAAGCTGGAAATTGGTTAAATTTGATTAAAGGAAAAATAGTAAATTGGTTATATATTGGATAAAAGACAAAATTGGAAATTAGTTTTGGATGAAAGACAAAATTGGACATGGATTATATTGGGTACAAGGAAAAATTTAAAAGTTTTGAATAAGGAGAGAATTGTAAATTTGTTTTTATTTTCTATAAGTGGCAAAATTTGGTAATAACATTGAATAAAAGGAAATTATGAAATTTATAATTAAATGTATAAAACTTGATCTTAAAATTCTAATGTAATATTACTATTTTTAAATTTTTATATAATTCCTTGATATAAGTAAATTTTATAATATAAAAGAACAATGTCTAACAAATGAGAAACTGTTAATTTGACTACTCATGATTTAAGTATTATTGTCACTGAAGGAGCAATGCTAAATAATGATCATATGTATGAATTTCAAAAGCTATTGGGAAGACAATCAAATTTTTTTTATAATATGGAAAATACTTTGTGTTTACAAACACTTGATTTGATAGTTCCAGTCGAGAAAAGTAAGCAGCACATTCAAATACTTTTTAGTGGATCTTATAAATCTGGTCATTGGATTTGTACTTATTATGATGGAATAAGCCTTTACATTTTTGATAGCCTTAATAAAAAATATTTAAATCATGATCAAAGAGATTATTTAATTAGATTATATCCTTTTGAACCACCAGTAGTTTTCACCACTGTTGATCAGCAACCAGAATACAGTCTTTCTTGTGGAGTATATGCAATTGCTTTCGCAACATCGTTATTTTTTAATATTATGCCCCACTCTGTCAATTACTATTATTGTAATATGAAAAATCATTTAATGCTAATGTTCGAAATCAATAGTTTATGTAAATTTCCCTCTGTACAACTTTCTAATAGTAGATCTTGCATAGTTGCTTATGACTGGAATTGCCTTTTAAATAAAAATGATATTCAACTTCTGTATGGAGAATCAAACTTTTCTAAAAACTCTATTAAGAAAGAAATTTCTTTCCCGAGCATAATAAATGAAATAAATGAAGGAAATATTGCACGAACAACACTTAAACAAAGTAGGGCTGAAATTTAAAAAAGTTATCATGAGAGGCAAAAATTAAAACGTAAAATTGATAATGCAAATTATTCAGAAAAGACACACACTTCCATTTCTTTTCCGAGAGAAATAAATAAAATAAATGATTGAAATATTGCATCAACAACACTTAAACAAAGTAGGGCTGAAATTCAAAAAAATTATCGTGAGAGACAAAACTTAAAAGGTAAAATTGACAATGAAAAATATTCAGAGGAGGCATACACATCCATTTCTTTCCCGAGAATAATAAATGAAATAAATGAAGGAAATATAGCATCAAAAACACTTAAAGAAAGTAGGGTTGAAATTCAAAAAAATTATCGTGAGAGGAAAAAATTAAAACGTACAATTTATAACGTAAATTATTTAGGTGAAAAGCACACTTCAACTAAGAAAAAACTTCAAGTCGAATCCAAAATTGAATATACTAAGAACCTTAAATTAAAAAATGAAAATAGTGATACAAGTTCTTTGTTAAAAACAAAGAATACTCGATTAAAGCATCAAATTAAAAATGAGTTAAATGTTGAAAATTATCTAGGTCCAATGAATAATTATTGCACACATTGTCAAGCTAAACATTTTAAAGATGAAAAAGTTGCTGGTAAAAAAGTTAGTTTTAATGACTGCTGTAGTCATGGAGGTTTTGTATTAACTTCAATACAATATCCAGATGAATTAAGGCTTTTGTTAGAAGGGTTTCATAAAAAATCAGGTCACTTTAAAAAGAATATAAGACTATATAATAATTCTTTTTCTTTTGCATCTTTAAATGCTAATGTAATTAATTTTAATGGCAGAAGAAGAGGACCATTTTGTTATAAAATTCAAGGTCAAATTTACTATCAAATTAATAGTGCTTTATATCCGGATAAAGGTGAGGATCCATGTTTTCGTCAATTATTTATTTTTGACCCTGACGAATCAATCAGATACAGATTAAAAAGTAACGAAAATTTGGACGAAGAACTTTTACAAAATATAGAAAATATGAGAATTTCAAACGCACACACAAAATCTTTTATGATGATATCAGAAGTAATTAAAATAGAAACTGAATTAGCAAGACAAAATAATGAAGATCTTCCAGAGTTACAACTATTGTTCACGTTGAAAAAAGGTTTTGATAAAAAAAGATATAATTTTCAAAGTTACAATGAAGTTGCTGCTATTTTTAATGCAAACTCAGAAGGAGAAATACCAGAATCTTATGTAACAGTTTATAATAAGTCTATAAAGGAACTGAAATCAGTTAGTAATTTAGATCCGAATGTTGAACCATGGATCTATACCATATTTTATCCACTTGGAAATAAAGGTTATAATATTAATATGCTTCGTAGTGATAGTGATTTTAGAAATAAAAAACATAATATTTCTAGGTCTGCCTATTGTAAATACAAAATTTCTATAAGAGATAAGGAATTCAATCAATTTTTATATGGGGGAAGATTGTTTCAACAAGGGGTAATTGATAATTATGTAAAAATAGAGAAAGATATATTGCAATTTTGTGCAAACAATCAAGCTCAATTGAGAAGTGAAACATATAAAGGATTAAATGATTATTTACAAAATAATGAGTTAGAAAATAATGTACATGTTGGAAAAATGTTTATGTTGCCTTCCACTTTTATAGGATCACCTCGTAATATGATGCAACAATATCAGGATGCCATGGCTATTGTTGGTCGTCATGGTAGACCAGATTTATTTATTACAATGACGTGTAATCCAAATTGGAAAGAGGTACAAGAAAATTTATTACCTCATCAAACTGCTTCTGATAGACCTGATATAGTAACTAGAGTTTTTGCATTGAAGGTGAAACAACTTTTAAATGTTATTGTTGACAACAAATTATTTGGAGAGGTTAAGTCTTATGTTTATGTTATTGAATTTCAAAAGCGAGGATTACCACATATTCATTTATTAGTTATATTAAAAGAAAATTCTAAAATATTAACAGTTGAAAGTGTTGATCGTTATATTTCTGCAGAAATTCCTGATGAAAATATTAAACCTTCCTTGAATAACATAATAATGCAAAATAACATTCACGAACCTTGTGGAGATTGGTGTTTAATTGACGGTAAATGTTTTAAAAATTTTCCAAAAAGTTACCAAGAAGAAACTACAATTGAAGAAAACTGTTTTATTCGTTGTCGTAGAAGAAATAATAATAAAACGTATGAGCGACCAAATGGATTTGTTGTTGACAATTCTAATGTGGTTCCATATTGCCCTTCACTTTCGGAAATATTTAATTGTCATATAAATGTGGAAATAGTTTGAAGTATTAAATCTGTTAAATATTTATATAAATAAATTTTCAAGGGTCATGATGCTGCATTCATTATTATTACAAATGCAAATGGTGAGGTTACTGTTAATCACAATGAAATTAATCATTATGAAGAAAATAGGTATGTAGGTCCTGTTGAGGCTGTTTGGAGAATTTTAAGTAAACCTTTAGGGAAAAAGAGCCATAGTATAAATCGTTTACCCATACATTTACCAAATGAACAGAATGTTATTATTCGCGAAAGGAAAGATAATCACAATGTTTCTTTTGATTTACAGAAAAATACAAAATTGCTCAATTTTTTTAAACTTAATGAGCGTGATAGTACTGCTCGTCAGTATTATTATACACAAATACCAGAACATTATACGTGGATAAAAAAACTCTTCAATGGCAAAAAAGGAGTCGTAAAGAAAAAGTATTGGGAAGAATGTATTCAGTTAATCCACGCCAATTGGTATTATTTCACCTTAGATTGTTGTTACTTACAGTAAAAGGAGTAACTTCTTTCCAAAATTTAAGAACAGTTAATGGAGTTATTCATGAATCTTTTACATCTGCCTGTTTGGCATTAGGACTTATAGAAGATGATAGTGAGTGGATTAGGACAATGGAAGAAGCTACTTTATGGATGATGCCTCATTCACATCGACAATTATTTGTAAGAATTCTAATTTATTGTCATCCTGTACATCCGGAAAAACTTTGGGAGAAATTTAAAGGTCAAATGTCAGAAGACTATTCAAAAATTGACAATATTGAAGCTGAAAAAATAGCTTATAGAAATATAAAATCAATGTTATTGTATGAAGGATATTGTTTAACTGATTTTCAGGGTTATTAGATATAGATGAAAATTTTCCTGCGCAGGTTGATGATATAAATATTTTTAACATATCGACGCCTCCTGTTCATATAATGCTTATTGAAAAACGAATGCCAGATGATTCTTATTCACTTTTTGGTGCAAGACAATGCTTATTCGATTTTCCGTGCAATAAAATGTTTATTCAAAATTCTATGCGAAAATGTACATTCTGAAATTAGCTTATTCTATGAATTTAATAAAATTTTCAATTCAGTATAATTTATAATTGCAATGGCTTAAAAAATATTTCTTAATACGTGTGATAGGATCCGTGTTTAAAGTTTCTTATAACAATAGACACGTACTAAAATTCTCAGATATTTAATTGGAATTTAATATTAATAGGAAGATTTAGGGTTACATTTATTGTTCTGTCAGTGGCAATTGTTTTGCACACAATTTTAAATAAGCATTTTATTGCACGGAAAATTGAATAAGCATTGTCTTGCACCAAAAAGTGAATAAGAATCATCTTGCATTCGTTTTTCAATAAGCATTATATGAACGGAAGGCGTCGATATAAAAATAGGAGAGCAGAATTATACTAAATTAAATGTTAAACAAAAAATATAGTTGATTATATACTTGAAGTAATAAAAGATTCTTTTTCTAATAGTTCTAAATGCTTATATATTAATGGTTGTGGAGGATCTGGAAAAACTTTTTTATATACTACCTTATGTCATTTATTAAAAAGTAAAGGAATAAATGTTTGCAACATGGCATTTACAGACATAGCTGCCACACTGCTTCCTAATGGGAAAACTGTACATAAAGTCTTAGGCTTACCTGTTCCATTGTACTATGATTCATCTTCAAATATTAAAGTTCAGTCAAAAGAAGAACAATTTTTAAAAAATATTGATGTTTTTATTTGGGATGAAGCACTAATGGCTCCAAAATATGCTTTAGAAATTATGGATTATCTATTAAGAGATATAATGAAATCAAATGAAGTTTTTGGTGGAAAAATTGTAATTCTAGGAGGAGATTTTCGACAAATTTTACCGATAAAAGAACGAGGTACTAGATCAGAAATAATAAATTTATCAATAAAAAATAGTCATTTATGGCAACATTTCACAAAATACACATTAACAGAAAATATAAGAGCTTTACCAGAGGAAACAGAATTTGTAGAATTTCTACTTAAAGTTGGTAATGGCCAATTAAATGATATAGATGATAACATCGAATTACCAGAACATATTATTCAACAAGGAAATATATATATTGCTGAAGAAATGTACAGTCATTTGATACAACAGAAAAAATTTAAAGATTTGTCAATGTGTGCAATTTTAGCACCAAGAAATATTGACGTTGATGATATTAATAAGAGGGTGGTAAATCTCTTGGACAGTAAAGGTGAAAAAATATATAAAAGTATTGATTCTACTGAAAGTTGTAATAATGGAAAAATTTCTGAAGTTTTATTACCAGAATATTTAAATACTCTCTCTCTCCACCTTCTTATCCACCACATGAATTAAATTTAAGAATTAATTCTTTTGTAATGGTTATTAGAAATGTTAGTATTAATGAAGGATTATGTAACAGAACAAGGTTAATTGTTTTAGATTTATCACATAATGTAATTAAATGTAAAATATTAACCGGATGTAAGACTGGAAATATTGTTTTTTTACATCGAGTAACTTTATATTGTGAAAATTTATATCCATTTACTTTTAAAAGACGACAATTTCCTATAAAATTGGCTTTCGCAATGACCATTAACAAATCTTAAGGTCAAACATTTAATAAAATATTCATTGATTTAAGACGAGATGTTTTTAATCATGGTCAGATGTATGTTGCATTATCAAGAGTAAAATCATTTGATTCCGTAAAAATATTTTTAGGAGATAATAGAAGTAATATGTATATAAAAAATTATGTTTATAATGACATTTTTTAGCCATTTAAATTAAGTTTAGAATAGGAATTTTTTATTTATTAAAGTGAAACTTTTAAAGTTTGAACAAGAAAATGAGAGTGTCAAAAATATATAATGTAAATTTATTTCTTGATTTTTCACATATTTCATTAAAAGAATAAATTGATTTCTGTTTAAAATTTTAAAACTTTTAAAATTTGGTTAAAATTATACTAATTTGAAAATAAAAATTTTACTTTAAAATGGCTTAAATGTAATATGTAAGATTATATATGCTTCCATATCTCAGAACCAGCAAAAGCTAGAGATTTAAATTTGTTTAAATTATAGGTTTCCTGGGTGACCGAAAATAAGAGTATTTTTATCCCGATTCGTAAATCTCTTTATAATTTTTTGCATTTGTAATTCTATAAAAAACATTCTTTTTGCTTAATTCTTGAGCAGTGTAGTTAAAATAATGATTTCGTGACCCAAATGTGCTAAATTTTTTTTAATACTTGATATAATCATATTTTTTTTGGGTCGCTGAATCCAAATATTTATTACTATCTCAATTTTTTCTTCAAAAACTGTTGTGTGACTATCAAACTATTAAAATAATGTTATAGAGCACATAAAAATACATTTGTTTGACCAAGGTTTAGAAATTTTCAACTTATTTATGAAAAGTAATTCTTTTATTTAAATAATTATTATTTTTATGACGAAGAAGCAATGTGTTCATGAAATGAGCAAAATTATAAAATTCATATAATATTTGTTATCAATAAATTATTTTAAAAAACTTTTAATATTTTCTATCATTAAATCTCTTTGAATATCCAAATTATGTAAAATAAATTATATGATTTTGAAAAGAGATCTATAAAGCTACAAATTTGACCAAAAAAGAATTTAAATTGACTAAAAATAAAAATTTTACATCAAATTTTAAAAATGATGTAAAATTAACGTTTTGAAACTTGAACTCGCAGAATATTAAGAATATTAATATAATGTTACTAAATTTTACACATTTATTTTAAAGTTTTACTGTAATAATGAGTATTTTTTATATCAAAATTTCAGTTTGTTGCACTTTTCTCCAAACTTTTAAAAGAAGACAATTTCCTATAAAATTGGCTTTTGCAATGACTATTAACAAATCTCAAGGGCAAACATTTAACAGAATATTTATTGATTTAAGAAGAGATGTATTTAATCACGGTCAGATGTATGTTGCATTATCGAGAGTACGTTCATTTGAATCCGTAAAAATATATTTAGGAGATAATAGAAGTAATAAATATATAAATAATTATGTTTATAGTGAAATTTTTGAATAATTAAGGAGCCGGATATAACACCTGCCGCTACGCGCCGCCGTAAAGGACCATACCAGTCAGTGAGTAGTGAGCGCTTCTGGGCCTCTCACTGCTACCTGATTGGTATTATTTCTTGTAATAGCGCGTAGCGGCAGTTGATACATCCGGCCCTTTAATTTTAATCAAGTTTAATTTGCTATATTTATGTTTATCGGAATTTTCAATGTGAAATATTTACAGTACCGGTCAAAATGTAAGTTCATCTATTTTCAAAGGAAAGAAAACAATTTTGTAACATAAAATTTATGAAAACTAAACTTTTTTCGGTATACATATGTAATATAATAAAATATGTTTTAATTTTAAAAATTATTTTTTTTAATAAGATTCAACAACCAAATGGATTATATACAAATGTTTAAAAAAGCTGAGAATAATATTTATTAGCATAAATTTATTATTATGCAAATAGAATATGTGAATTTTTGGACTGCTAATCGAAATCACGAAGGGTTATTAGTGAAGAAAATGACCACCATCATTATTTGTTAATTTGTATAACTGTTTGAAACTATCGCTGAATGAAACTAAATACCATTCTTATTGTAGTCCTCTTTTTTTAATAGTTCTATTATCTGTTTTCTATATCCTTAAAGTAATAAAAATCACCAAAAATATTAAGATTTCCCCTTTTCCCAGTTTTTCTTAAGGGGGGTAAGGTTTTAAAATTTTTTATTGCATTTTCTTAGAATTTTTTTAATGATTGTATAATATCTCCAGAATATTGTGTTAAAATTTCAAGTTAATAATAGCAAAATTAACGGAGTTATGAGTGTTTTAGTCGCGTAAGTACAGGCTTCAGGATTAATGTTTTTTATTAAAAGATCTACCCACTTTAAACACCCTAAAAAATGTTATTTTTGTACATTTTTTCAGGTTTAAATAATAAGTATTGGCGTATGAAGTTTTACACGATTTTTGCTTTTTGCAAAACTGACAAAATGGTGGTCATTTTTCGAAAAACATGTATAAAAATTTGTTATTTATCCCATATGCACAAAAATGGCGCTTTTAGATAGCTGACGACATGGAGTAAAGTCACTCATTTGTTCGACCATATGAAAATGGCGTCCATTTTCTCCCATGTGCAAACATAATCGCTGTTCCCATGCGTTATTTTTGCCCAAGGGAGAAAACGGCCGCCATTTTCATATAAGTCGAACAAGTGAATGACTTTTACTCCCTGTCGTCTGCTATCTGAAATCGCCACTTTTGTGCATTAGGAATAAAAAATATCGTAAGTAACACGGGAATAAAGGCAGCCAATTTGTTTACGATGATTTTATTCATTAAAGTACTAAGTTTTAAAGTTTAAACAAGAAAAGAGTGTCAAAAATTATTAAACATAAATTTATTTCTTGGTTTTTTTCATATTTCATTAAAAGAATTGAACAATTTCAAATTTACTATTTGAAATTTTTGACCTGTTAAAATGTAATCGAAATTATACTGATTTGAAATTAACAATTATATGTATTAATCTCCGTATTCTTTCATTCATTCTGTCCGCAAGAATTCCGTCCGCCCTCCTGCTGTGCTGTTGATGACAGAGAAGAGTTGGAGAGAGAAGTTTGTCAGAGTATATAAGAGAGAAATCATGATGAAGAGAAGGAGTGGGAAGTATCGTCTTATCTTTCAGTTTAGAGTAGAAGCGAGAGAGAGACGAACAGTTAAGAAAGTAACGCCTACTTTTTTTGGTTTGAGCATTATGGTTTTCTGTATTCTCAGTGACAGATATTATTAGAATAAATAAATGAAATGAATTCAATATAAATTTTTTTTTAATTGAGAGATGAAATATTATCAATCTATCCAAGTCAGGTTCGAATAAAAAACAATCTGTTTACGTTTCAACGACACAGTCGTCCTCTTCAGAAACGAAAAAAATGTCACAAAATTTGTTCAATCAAATGAACATTGCTGGACGAAGACAAGATTGATAATATTTCATCTCTCAATTAAACAATTTTAACCAAGTGATAAATTTAACATCATTATAAATTTTTTTTATTTCATAATCATATTTTTAAAGGAATATAATTTGATAATAACTGCAAAAATAGTAAATTATATATTTCTTGATTACAATTTTAAACAAGTTTTTTAAAATGTAAAAATATGTGTGCAAATTTCGAATACTCTATCCTTTCAATGAGAATTAATATGAAGGAATGATTTGATTCCAATTTCGAGTTTACGCAAAATTGAAGTATCTGCAAAACTCAAATTTATACATTTTTTCCTTTTTCTTACCTTATTTTTGATAAATAATTTACATTTTATTCCCAAAAAAGTGCATTTTTGAGTTTCATTTCCAAATTAAAAAATATATAATTTACAATATTTTTTATTTATTTTTTAAAATTACTATATTTTGAAATAACATTTTAAACTTGAACATAAATTGATTCCATGTAACTTCATTGTGTATGGGTGATTTTCACTTAACTGTGCAATTTCAAGATCATTTTCAAAAGAAAAAAAAATTTGTTTTTTTAATGTTAAATATCACTTTTTCTCATCATTAGGGCATAATATAGTTGTCATTTGAATGGTTTTACTACAGCTATAATTATAAAAAAATTATAACAAATTTTCGAAAATTGGCTGCCACGGAGCTGACCACCCTATGCATTGAATAATACTGCCGTCAACTGGGGCTACTTTATGTACGCCAGGTATTTAATAAATAAAATTATTAAAAAGAACTTCTTTGTCAAAAAACCAAAAATAAGTTAATTAAAATCCTTAAAACGATTAAAACTTCAACCGGTGAGCAAAATAACGACAAAAAATTAACTTTAATATTTATAAGTTTTTCAAATTAGTCTTAAAACTATTTCTCTCGTTTCTCTTAAAATAACTGAAAAAGTGTATTAGATATTTAATTGTTATTCATTTAACCTTAAAATATTAAT
The DNA here is from genome assembly GCA_032873175.1 of Leptopilina drosophilae. Classification (NCBI taxonomy): domain Eukaryota; kingdom Metazoa; phylum Arthropoda; class Insecta; order Hymenoptera; family Figitidae; genus Leptopilina; species Leptopilina drosophilae. The sequence goes on from CM065478.1 coordinate 29,994,077, forward strand.
TTCAAGTTTTTAAAAAATATCATATTCAAAACGTTTAAAAAAGCTTCTATTAAAATGATGATTTAAAGTTATTTACATGTGTTTAAATGATAGTTTTATAATTATTATAATGTATTATTGTAAAATGTATATTTAAAAAGAAAAAGTGTTATTTATTTTCAGAGTAATATAAGATTTTAAGAAAGGTTGTTAATTTTTAAAAAATCATGATTTTAGCAAAATCTTAGTATTTTATTTTACATTTTGTTGTATAATATTTACAAAATTTTTTGTTTAATATCTAATTTTTTTTAACTTACTCTGAAATATCTACACAAAAGATTTAATGAATAAGAAAGTATCAAAAAAATGTTTATGTAACATTATAAAAACATAAATTTCAATACACAAAGTAGCTCCATCCCGGGGTCTATTTTTGGAACAACTTTTAATAACTACAACTCCGACAAAAAAATTTATTTCATTGACTAACTCATAGAAAACCTTCAGAAGGAAGTATAACATATATATGCAAAAGTTGATTTTCTTTTAATTCTGAATTTAAACAAATCACTGAGTTAAAAAATGCATTCTAATGCACAAAATAGCCCCAGCAAAAATATTTACTATCAGCTTGACATAACATTATGAAATTAGCGCATAAAACTAATTGTAGAAAAGTATTTTCAAATAAGAGCGTTACAATCAACAGTAATTAAACTGTGCTTCTGCTTGGTTATTATAAAGGCGTGTTTTTTCGAATATTAAAGTGTTTTTTAATAAGTCAACGGTTGCCAAAGCACTGAAATATAAAAGGACACAACTATGTCTGTCCTCTTCTGTAATATGTGTTGTTGTAGCAACTGTTGATCCATGAATTTGCACCTTTACACTGTTCGCCACAGGCGCCACGGAACTGACATTTTATGTGACACCACGGAGCTGACATTTGACATTTAAACTAACCTAATTCCCACAATTTTGCAAAATAAATCTTTTCTTTTGGCAGATAATTTGTTTCTAATATAATCTTAAAAAAAATCGTAATAATTACCATAGAGAGTGTTTACATTAAAAGAATAGTAATACCACGGTACTGACCACTTTTTTTGTGAACTTCACATTTTTACAAAAAAAATTGTTTTTAAGTGTAGAACTTGAAAATTTTAAACCTTTTTTACTGATATTTGTTGCTAATGGATCTTATTTTAGATTTTAATTCTCAGTTAACATTAAAATGTGCCATAAAAAGTTAAATTATAGGGAAAAATATCTTATTACAAAATTGAAAAAATTTGTGGACAAAACTATTTTACATTTTATAAGAAGTATTAGAAGATGCATTATATGTAGAAATTGTTCACCTATATACATAATTCATATTACAAAAATTCTCGTTTTCAGTTTCAGCGTTTTCAATAAAATTTCTGAATTTTAACTTAAAGTTTTAAAAAACGGACACGCCACGGAGCTGAAATTTTGGAGGGAATTCTGCAATTTATCAAAAAATATAATATCTATTTGCACATATTTGTGGTTGCGAATAGGTTTTATATATACCTGTGAAATGTATCCATACCCAAGCAAAAATTTTTTATTTTGAATGTATTTTCTGTGACGCCGCCAAGTATTACAGTTACGTGAAAATTACCCGTATAGATTTTTAGGTCTTAAAACAATAAACAATATTATTATATTTTCATGCTTATTTACTTATAATTGATTTTTATTTCTCGTGAAAAAGCTATGTAGTCCTTTCAATAATAAAATTTTCTAAAATGTATTAAACAATTTGTGTATCTGTTTATAGATCTTGCTTTCGTGTGAACATGATACCTTCCATAGATTTTCTTGAATTCGGATGAAATTTTGAGGGCTTATTTATCACATTAATCTTTCAAAATGGACAAAAGGAATATAAAATATATCCCACACCAAAAATTTTACAGTTGTTTTTTTCAAAAACTTGTTCAAGTAAAAAAAATTTTTTTAGCAAAATCTAAATTTATATATAATAAAATTGAAATTTTTATGTCAAGACGAATCTATAAGTATATACAAAGTATAAATATTTAAATATTTTTAAATAAGCTTAGGACCATTAAAAAGCGTTTATTTGTTAACCCTCACGGGCTCGAGCCGGGTCCCTCGGACCCGGAGGAAAGTTTTTTTTCTACTACCGGTTAAGAAAATATTATTAGAAAATCAAATTCACATAAGACTTAAGGGCGTAAAAACACATTTTTCACTTTTGTAAAGAATTTTTAATTCATAAAATACTCTGGAAAATTCGCTTTTAAGTCGAACTTACGTAAAGACTCATGCCGGGTCCGAGGGACACGGGTTATAATTGCGTATAAAAAGTTAGTAATTTTTCTGCAATATTGCATTATTTTGTAATGTTTCAACATCACCTACTGTAATAAGTGTAAACATATCCCAAATAATTCCGGAAGTGACGTGGTGCGAAAAATATAGTGCGTGTTGTACGTTTTTTGGAAAATTCCATTCCTAAAAGTTAAAGAACAGAAAATCGATCAGATTTTCTTTAAAATCGGTACTCGGGGGTTTTTAGGGTCGCTGATTACAAATTTGATGTCAGAATTAAAAAATTCAATATGGCGGTCGTTAAAATTTTTTTTTTGGTTTTACGTCTAAATAAAGATAATTATTATTAGGTAATTTAGCTAAAGATTTTTTTCAGATGTTTTATATTTTTACCATTATTTTATATTACTATTATTTAAACTATTATATATATATATATATATATGTAACATACATATAATATATAAAATGTTGATATAATTATTTATACATTATACGGTGATTTGTCTGAAAATATTTATTTGTTCTTTATATTTTTTATTTTATTTTTTTATTATAAATAATGTTGTTTTTAAAACTATTTTTTTAAATAATTTCTCTAAAATGATACAATTATATGTTAGATAAAAAATATTAACAATTTTGCTGTCATATTTTTTATTTCTATTGATTTTAAATACCGGGTCCCTCGGGCCCGGCTTGTGCGCGCAGGCGGAAAATCGAACTCGAGCCCGTGAGGGTTAATAATTTATTCAAATTTTTGTTAAACGTTAGAAATGAGGTTTCTATCAAAATATCTGAATAAAATGTTAGCCAAATCACTTCTATAAGAACTTATTCTTTTCACAATTTTATAATAATTAAATAAAAAAAAATTCAGTTTTTATTAATTTTTTTTGTTTTCCATTCACCAAAAAATGGATAGTTTCTCACTTCTGACCGTGTTAAGTATATGTTTTATTCAAAATTATTAGAACTTTTCTTAACCACTTCACTAGCAGGGCGTTCCAAATGGCGTTCCACCCGCCGAGGCCCAGACTGGCAAAAACACCGAAATGGCGTTCCTAAAAAAACTCTGTTTTTAAAGAGTGTACACCACATTCAACTTTTGTAAAGGAATATTTCTATAGTTTAGACATCAGAGAACAAGATTATCACAATAAAAATTTAAGTTTTTGTTATTTTCAACGTTTTTCCGAACGTTAAAATCGGCTATTTTTAATATTTTTCGACAAATGGCGTTCCACTTTCTTTCAATTTTTACACAATAAAACTTGTATTTTTATTAAAAAAAGATATTTACATACAATATTATAATATAATAATACAACTATTTTATAATAATAATCATAGTATTTGACATTTTTTTAGGACATAGATACAATATGAAACATTCAAATTTACGTTTCAAAACCGGTACCGGTCTCCTCATCAGAATTTATTAAATCTATAAAAGTAATACATATTTTTATAATATATTTATACTTAATATTTAAAACATAGTTTTTTTTATAAAAGAATTAAAAAAATTTTTTGCATTTACATACCATATAATTATGCAAAATTTTACTGAAAGTGGAATAAATCCAAATGCAAAAATAACTAACATTTATATAAGCTGGTCATAATTAAAGAAACAGATCTTTTTGTTTCATTTTTTAAAAAATAATAATGTTTTGCAGATATTTTTGCAAATGTTGACCATTATGTCAAACATTTTTGCACCGGATCACACTGTATATTGATATTACTATATGTAAATTTGCGTGACATTAGACATTTTTATTACGTTTCTTACATATATGTATATTTTTGACTCAACCTGTTTTCTAATGTCACGCAAATTTACATATAGTAATATCAATATACAGTGTGATCCGGTGCAAAAATGTTTGACATAATGGTCAACATTTGCAAAAATATCTGCAAAAAATTATTATTTTTTAAAAAATGAAACAAAAAAGATCTGTTTCTTTAATTATGACCAGCTTATATAAATGTTAGTTATTTTTGCATTTGGATTTATTCCACTTTCAGTAAAATTTTGCATAATTATATGGTATGTAAATGCAAAAAATTTTTTTAATTCTTTTATAAAAAAACTATGTTTTAAATATTAAGTATAAATATATTATAAAAATATGTATTAATTTTATAGATTTAATAAATTCTGATGAGGAGACCGGTACCGGTTTCGAAACGTAAATTTGAATGTTTCATATTGTATCTATGTCCTAAAAAAATGCCAAATACTATGATTATTATTATAATTAATATATGGGACAAAACATTAACAAATTTTAAACTATTTTATATAAATATATATATATATATATATATATATATATATATATATATATATATATATATATATATATATATAAATATATATATATATATATATATATAAAAAATATACTAGGGGGGCTTTGCCCCCCTGCGCTCTTCGCGCGCCAACCCCCTAACTATTTCATATATTTATTTTAATTTTTATTTTCAAATTATATTCTCTTAATATAGCATAGTAATTAGTTAGAGTAAATTAACCCGTAGGTCAAAAATGCCCTTAAAATTTACCTACATTTTGAGGGTAGCATGAAATGTTTGTCAACTTTAGACGTTTAGGTCAATACTGTCCTCAAAATTGACCTAAAATTTGAGAATAGCAGAAATTATTTGTCAATTTTTGATATTTAGGTCAAAACTGCCCTCAAAATTGACCTAAATTTTAAGAGTAACAGACATTATTTGTCAAATTTTGACGTCTAGGTCCTATCTGCCCTCAAAATTGACCTAAATTTTGAGGGTAGCATGAATTGTTAGTCAACTTTAGACGTTTAGGTCAATACTGCCCTCAAAATTGTCCTAAATTTTGAGGGCAGCGGAAATTGTATGTCGAATTCAAACGTTTAGTTCAAAACTGCCCTCAAAATTAACTTAAATTTTGAGGGTACTTAAATTTTGTAGTATCATAACAGCCTGCAAGTAAAAAAAGTATCTTTGGCATAGGCTTTGACGTCCTATTTGGCGCTCCTATTTGAGGGGGCAAGCTCTGTCCTGTAGGTGAAACATAGATCAAATTTTGACTTAATGTGATGGCCTATTTTTTGACCTATAGGCCAAAAACATAAGTCAAACTTATATCAAAATTGACCTATTTTTGGACCTATAGGTCAAAAAGAGAATAAATAACGGCCTCACATTACGTCAAAATCTATGTATAATTTGACCTTTTTTTACCTATGGGTCAAAAACTTATGTCAAAATAGATATATTTTTTCCCTATAGGTAAAAAATAGGTCAAATTAGACATAGATTTTGACGTAATGTGAGGCCATTATTTATCTTCTTTTTGACCTATAGGTTAAAAAATAGGTCAATTTTGACATAAGTTTTGACTTATGTTTTTGATCTATAGGTCAAATAATAGGTCAAATTAGACATAGATTTTGACGTAACGTAAGGCAACAGCCTTATTATTTATTGCCTTTTATTTTATTGTTATTTATCCTCTTTTTGACCTATAGGTCCAAAAATAGGTCAATTTTGACATAAGTTTTGACTTATGTTTTTGACCTATAGGTCAAAAAATAGGTCAAATTAAACATAGATTTTAACGTAATGTGAGGCCATCATTTATCCTCTTTTTGACATATAGGTCAAAAAATAGGTCAATTTTGACGTAAGTTTTGAGGGTAGCGGGAATTCTTTGTCAAATTTTGACGTATAGGTCAAAACTGCCCTCAAAATTGACCTAAATTTTAATGGTAGCGGAAATTGTTTGTCAAATTTTGACGTCTAGGTCAAAAATGCCCTCAAAATTGACCTAAATTTTAAGGGTAGCGGAAATTGTTTGTCAAATTTTGACGTCAAGGTCAATACTGCCCTCAAAATTGACCTAAAATTTAAGGGTAGCGGGAAAGGGAAATGACAGAATCAGCGGCGGCGGCGGCGGCGAAATGATTTTATATTAATAGGGATAGATAAATAACTATTATTGATTATTATGAATGGTAATATTATACGTATGTGTTTTTGCCAGTCTGGGCCTCGGCGGGTGGAACGCTATTTGGAACGCCTTGCCAGTGAAGTGGTTAAGGAAAAATCAAACAGACAGTCGGAACCAAATTTAGTCCGATTACGTATTATTGTAGGGGAGATCGGGGATAAACCGGACAACTTAAATATTTCCGAAACCGTAAAGAATTTCAAACTGTGTAAATAACCTATGTAGAGTAGAGTGGGGCGAAACCACCATGGGGCGAAACCACCAATTCGCTTTTATTTTCGTGTTTTACGTGTTATCAACTTATCGTTCGATGTGAATAACAGTTCTGATATTCTCCGCTGGTGTCTGAAGTTTCAAAAAAAAATTTTTAGCTGATTATTAAATTATTGTTAATATAATGTAAAAATTAATAGACGAATAGAATTTCTTTATTCATTTGAGTGTTCTGAACGCATTGGTGTAGTTTTTTTTAAATTTGTTTAAGTGTTTTGGAAGTTATTAAATTTTTTCGAAAAAAGTGATGGTGGGGCGAAACCACCAACAATGGCTTTTAAATGGGTCAACATTAAAAAAATTTATATTTTTTATTAAAAATTAATTCAGTGAAGATTAAAAAACAAAAAACTTTCTATTTTATTAAAGATTAAGTCGGTGAAAATAAAAAATAAAAAAAATTATTTTATTACCGCCTTATAAGATCAACTGACTACGGTATATTACACATTTTCTAAATATCTAATTAAAATAAATTTAATTTTGCAAAAAATTTATTTATTTGTATTTATTTATTAGTTTTTTGTTGTTTTTCGATTGTTATTAATTAATTTTTACGTTTTTCATTAAAAAAATTGCAGTTGGTGGACCAATTGCACCAATTGCAGAGGTCGCGTAAAACGGCCGTATCTCGAAAACTAAAAGAGATAAAGAGTTGATTATATGGAGTAAAATTTAGCCAAGAAATCAATCTTTCAAACCCTTTTTGATTTGGCTCCTTATTGGCTTTAGTTTTCAAGTTATAGTCCTTAAAGTGCAAAATTGGTGGTTTCGCCCCACTCTACTCTACGCACAATTTCGTGATGCAAATGCTGCATGAGGTTTTAGGGACGTGTCATTTTTCTTGTAATAATAGTTGCCGTTAATATGTGAAAATGTTATTTTTTGAGGTAAAAGTAAAAAATTTTTTCTCATTTTTTAGAGTTTTTATCGTTAAAATTAAAGTCCAAATATCACACAGCAATTTTTCTTTTAGCTCATGGTGTACTGAGTTTAGTAGAAAAAGAGTTTAATGAAAAACGTTAAGAAGAAAAAATATATTGCAGTTTAATTATTAGATGACGGTGTGAGGCTGAATCGGACATCGTGATAAAAAACAACCAAATCTTTGAATACTTTAATTTATTTTATATTAATTAACTATTTTATATTATATTCTTTGCATAGAACCACTTTAAAACTAAATAAATAAAGAATTTATTTTAAAACTCGAATTTGCAAGCGAGTTGCTGCAAATAGACAAGTCTGAAAACTGTAATTCATTTTATATTATATTAATTACCGATTTTACATTTTATATTATATTCTTTGTATAGAACTACCTACATTTAAATAAGAGAAGAATTGATTTGACTTTTCTACAAAAAAACGAAAATTTGTATCTTATTCTTTAATTAATTAGCCGTGTCTGATTTATCCCCATGGGGTGTCCGGTTTAGCCATACCAATTTTCGGATTTTTGTTTTTGAGGTAGTCATCTTCGAAGCAACATATCTCCAAAGCTACTGTAGTTTTTCTACATCGAACAAGTGCGATTTGTTGGTGAAGGTACAAGCTTCAAAACGGTATATTACTCTTTAGCAAAAAAATTTTTTTGTATGAGTTTTTTGGCCAAAGAACATATCCGTTCGGTTTAGCCCCGGTCTCCCCTATTTTTAAAGAAAAAGCCCAATGAACACGTTCTATAATTATTCTATAACAAGAAAAGAATATAGGTCTTGAAAATTTGTACCAATAAATAAAACACAATCTTATTTTAACAATTATTATAAAGCATATTTTGTTATCAATATAAATAATATTTTATGCGAAAAGTAAATTTATATTTATTTAATAATTCTTTATATAATTTTATGTGGTTTGGTAAAGTAATAATTAGTTGTAACTGTTTTTATGCAACAACAAAAATCTCTATTCTAGATCTGTGTTTCGAGACGCCTAATAGATCTTTCATTTCTTACTGGATTTAGAAGCAAGAAATTTTTACTTGTCCAAATGTAAAGAAATTTCACGCGCGCCAAGGCGCGCGTAGACAGCTAGTTTTACTTAAAACGGAATAAATGTAATATCTAACGTTGCTTCCATATCTCAGAACCAGAAAAAGCTACAGTGAATTTTTATTAGAAATTGTTTAAATATTATTGGCACTCATAAACATACCCATACTAATATTTCAGGTCCAACTTTCAACCCCAAAACTACCCCTATATCGATTTAATTAAAAAAAATACTAATAAAACTAATAAATGTTTAACTTTTTTTAAATTAATCGTTGAATAATTATAATATCATTTTGCAGACTACCAGTTTTAATTTGTCACCTCAACCCTTATTTCAAAACTAACCCCTTAGCTAAACATACTAATCATACAGCCTTATGATATTTGGAATTTTATAAAATAACAAATCTGAAGTCAGTTTTTAGTTTTTTTTGTTGAAAGGTAAAATGGACGGATTTCTTTTGCATGAACTTGTTACTTTACTTCCCTAGAAAAATTTTATGAGGTACAAAAAATATTGATGCACCTGAATCGCCTAAAACTGACTGTTTACATTTACCTCGAGATTTTGAAATTTTTCTAAAATTCGGGGTGAGCCTTATGATATTTGGAATTTTATAAAATAAGAAATCTGAAGTCAGTTTTTAGTTTTTTTTGTTGAAAGGTAAAATGGACGGATTTCTTTTGCATGAACTTGTTACTTTACTTCCCTAGAAAAATTTTATGAGGTACAAAAAAATATTGATGCACCTGAATCGCCTAAAACTGACTGTTTACATTTACCTCGAGATTTTGAAATTTTTCTAAAATTCGGGGTGAAGGTTAACTCCACTGTAGTTAAGCGAGATTTAAGAAACAAGTTATTTCAAGTATACTACTGTTTTAAGGGATGGACAAATTGAAAAAAAAATTCTTCGTACACTGAGAAAATTTTGGGGACGCTGCGGGAATTCATGGGAGTCGCTGGCGCTCTCTGTCCACGATTCCCATCCGCTCCGGCAAAAGGCAGCATCTAGTCCTTAAGGGGCTGATTCTGACTTTTGAAAGGTAAGGATCAGTTCAATGTGCACGGAGTAAAGTCCATAAGAACAGATTCTTACCTTTTCTGGGGCGGCTGGGAATCGTAGGTAAAGTTGCGCTCCAGCTCTTTATTTAACGCAGCAGTGCCACCTACCAGAGCAGCATTGTTCCTAAAATTTTCTCAGTGTAGATATATAAGTAAATCAACCAGTTAACTGATAACACAGCAACACAAAAAAATAAAAGTTCTTACCTGGGGGTCTCACTATGTAGACTTTATGTTTTTTGGGTCCCTGAATCCGAATCCGAGGTACATTTAACCCCAGCAGATCAGGATTTTGACATAACCTCAAAAAACCAATATGGCGGACACGTTTTTGAAAAATTCATCGGATTCGTTTGAAGTTCGTTATTCGGGGGGGCTTTGGGGTCACAATATGGCGAACACGTTTTTGTATATTTGAATTCTGAAATCTGACTCCAAATTCGTATTCAGCGACTCCAAAAACTCCCGAGTAACGAGTTTTAAGCGAATCCGATAAATTTTTCAAAAACGTGTCCGCCATATTGGATCTGACATTTTGAATTTTTGAAATCTGACTTCAAATTCATAATCAGCGACGCCAAAAACCCCCCAGTAACGAGTTTTAAGCGAATCCGATAAATTTTTCAAAAAAGTGTCCGCCATATTGAATCCGCTTTTTTTTAATTTTTGAAATCTGACTAAATTCGTAAACAGCGACCCCAAAAACCCCCGAGTAATGTTAGAAACTTTTTCAATGTTAAAATATTTTCATATTGAATAGCAGAAAGAAAGGGGGCGCGCGTAGCGAGCAAGTAAAAGTGACTAGTCCTTTTATGAAAAGAGTAGATATGCAAATTAGGTAAAGAGAGACATTCGAATGGTATTTATCTTCGAAAGAGGAAGAAAGCAATAGCGTTACCTGAAGAGAGATAGTTTTATACTATGTTTATGGAATTAAAGAGAGATGGGTATGCGTTAACTTTTCTGCGTTATAAACAGAGACCGATTTATGTTATTTATCTAGAAAGAGGGAGACAGAAAAATTTTTCACTAAGTGGTATATTTGCCTTTTCATTGGGCAATCCAAGATAGTCCCGTGAGGGGAAGTAGCCTTTCCCCCATTCGGCACACTTACTCGAAACTGAGTCCCGAGCAACCCTGCTGTGAGGGTTGCCCTTTTAAGTAGAGTCTACAATGAGAGAAGGTGCACATCGACTTCCATAGCTATAGGTATACTAAAGTATGCTGTGGTATATCTATAGCTATGGACGTCGATGCGCACTATCTCTCATTGTAGACTCTACTTTACGGCAGTGTCCAAGACAGCCCCGTGAGGGGAAGTAGCCTTCCCCCCATTCGGCATACTTACTCGAAACTAATTTCGACATCGCCCATTCATTTTCCTTTTAAGAAGTGAAGTAAAAAAGTGTTTAAAATATAAAAGTGAAAACTAAAGAAATTGAAAACAAAGACAGGTAAATAAAAATTAGTAAATAAAGTCGTTTATTAGTTACATAATAGATATTAAAAGTGTTAGAATTCTTACATTATGTAAAAATTTGGTCAATAAAGTGTTTAAAGTTACTATAAAAGTGATTAATAAAAGTATAAAAATTAATAATTTAAATAAATATAAAGTAGTTCTTAGTTATAGAAAGTGTTAAAATTCTTACATTATGTAAAAATTTGGTCAATAAAGTGTTTAAAGTTACTATAAAATTGATTAATAAAAGTATAAAAATTAATAATTTAAAGTAAATAAAGTAGTTCTTAGTTATAGAAAGTGTTAAAATAAAGTAGTTCTTAGTTATAGAAAGTGTTAAAATTCTTAAATTATGTAAAAGTTGGGTGAATAAATTGTTTAAGGTTACAAAAGTGATTAAAAGTATAAAATAAATTTGGCTGAAATTTAATGTGAATCATCATGAATTATTTATGTTGATAAAAAGTGATCAAACGTGTAAAAGATAAATGGATTAAAAGATTAAGAGAAAAAGAGATAAAGAGATAAACAGTTTAAGAGCCTAAGAGATTATAATGTATAAAAGAGATAAATAGATAAAACTGATAAAGAAAGAAATAGATAAAAAGATAAATAGATTAAAAGATTAAGAGATAAATACATTATATATATATATATATAAATATATATATATAAAAATATATATATATATATAAATAATATATATATATATATATATATATATATATATATATATATATATATATATATATATATATAAAGAGATTAAAAGATTAATAGATATAGAGATACATATATAGAGAAAGAAATAGAGACACAATTTTATTAAATTAAATAAAATAATGACTAATAAAAAAGAATTAGTTAGTTTAAGTAATGAAAATTATGATATAATTAATAATAGAAATGAAATGTTGAATAATGATTATATGCATGAATTTTTAGAGCTTTTAAGAAGACAATCAAATTTGTTTTACAATATGCAAAACACTTTATGTTTACAAGTGCTTGATATGATAGTTCCAATTGAAAAAAATAAGAAGCACATTCAAATACTTTTTAGTGGTTTTTTCAAATCTGGTCACTGGATTTGCACTTATTATGATGGGACAAGGCTTTACATTTTTGACAGTCTTAACAGTGGCTTTTTAAATGAGGATCAATTGAACTACTTAACTAGATTATATCTATTTAAACCACCAGTGGTATTTTCAAAAGTTCATCAACAACCTTTAGGCAGTGTTGATTGTGGAGTATTTGCTATAGCATTTACGACATCTTTATTTTTTAATGAAATGCCAAACACTCTTTATTATGATTATTATCATATGAGAAACCATTTGAAGTTAATTTTTACAAACAATCGTTTGAGTCGTTTTCCGACTGAAAAAAGTTCTATTAACCCACGTTTAATTGTTAAGTATGATTGGAAGAGTCTTTCAAGTAATTCATTTAAAGAACCCTTATGTAAAACAATAAACAATAATCAAATTATTAATAGAAAAATTCCTTGTGGGAGAATTTTAAATAATACAAAGGAAATGAATAATCCTTCAAAAATGCAGCAATATAGTGCCATACTTAAATCCAAAAGTAAAATTGAAAATATATTTCATTCAGATAAAATAGACGCTTGCTCTAAAAAAATTCTAACAAGTAAGTTAGAATTCGATCGACAACATCTGAATAAAAGAAAGTCTGAAGCTATCAATAATGAAATAGACTCCTCGCATAAGAAGAGCAACATGCAATATCAAAATCAATATGAAGAAGGATTGCTTAAGCATAAAAATTTGTTGAGTCAAGTTAATGATTCAAATGACGATAACATAAATGAATCTGTTAATTTAGAAAATATCGTTGTTTTAATTCCCACAATAAAGAATATATATGATAGTTTGGAGAAAACAAATTCGTTATGCAAACCTGTTCGAAAAAGTGTAGCGGAAAATCAAAGAAATTATCGTGCTAGACAAAAATTAAAAAGAAATATTGAAAATATAAATCTTTCAGATGAAGTAGATCACTTGTCTATGAAAAGAAAAAAGAGTCGGTCAGAATATCAAAAAACATATAGAGAAAAAATTAAATTTAAAAAAGAGAAAATGAAATAAACTGTTCTTATGATTTAAATAATGTAAATTCTAATGAATGTGATTTAATAAATGCAATTTCTCCTGTTCCAGTAATAACAAATTCACAATTACAAAATAGTGAAAAGGAAAAAAACTCTTTAATTCAAAAATCTCGAAAAAGTAGAAATGAAATTCAGAAAAACTATCGAAAAAGACAAAATTTAAAACTTAATACACAAAAATCAATTGTTACTCTGCCAAGTATATCAAAAGACAAGATTATTCATGAATCAAACTCTAATGAAAATTATTTGGGAAAATTAAATTATTATTGCAATCATTGTCAAGCTAAGCATTTTAAAGATGAAAGAGTTAGTGTCAAACAAGACAGTTTTAATGATTGTTGTGGTCATGGTGGTGTTGTACTAGATTCAGTGCAATATCCAGAAGATTTAAGAATATTGTTAGAAGGACTTCATTCAAAGTCAGGTCATTTTAAAAAGAATATAATACTGTATAATAATTGGTTTTCTTTTGCATCTTTAAATGCTAACGTAATTAATTTTAATAACAGAAGAAGAGGACCATTTTGTTACAAAATTCAAGGTCAAATTTATTACCAAATTAATAGTGCTTTATATCCTGATAAAGGTGAAGACCCGTGTTTTGGTTATAGATTAAAAAGTAACGAAAATTTGTACGAAGAAATTTTACTAACTATAGAAAATATTTTGAGAACTTTAAATACATACACAAAATCTTTTATGATGATGTCAGAAGTAATTAAAGTAGAAACAGAATTAGCAAGACAAAATAATGAAGATATTCCAGAGTTGCAACTATTGTTTACGTTGAAAAAAGGTTTTGATAAAAAAAGATTTAATTTTCAAAGTTACAATGAAGTTGCTGCTATTTTCAATACAAACTCAGAAGGAGAAATACCAGAATCTTATGAAACGGTTTACAATAAGTCTACAAAAGAACTGAAATTAGTTAGTAATTTAGATCCGAATGTTGAACCATGGATCTATCCCATATTTTATCCACTTGGAAATAAAGGTTATAATATTAATATGATTCGTAGTGATAGTGATTTTAGAAGTAAAAAACATAATATTTCTAGGTCTGCCTATTGTAAATACAAAATTGCTATAAGAGATAAGGAATTTAATCAATTTTTATATTGGGGAAGATTGTTTCAACAATGGGTAGTTGATAATTATGTAAAAATAGAGAAAGATAGATTGCAATTTTGTGAAAACAATCAAGCTCAATTGAGAAGTAAAGCATATAAAGGATTAATTGATTATTTACAAAATAATGAGTTAGAAAAGGATGTACATGTTGGAAAAATGCTTATATTACCTTCCACTTTTATAGGATCACCTCGTAATATGATGCAACAATATCAGGATGCCATGGCTATTGTTGGTCGTCATGGAAGACCAGATTTATTTATTACAATGACATGTAATCCAAATTGGAAAGAGATACAAGAAAATTTATTACCTCATCAAACTGCTGCTGACAGACCTGATATAGTAACTAGAGTATTTGCATTGAAGGTGAAACATCTTTTAAATGTTATTGTTGACAAAAAGTTATTTGGAGAGGTTAAGTCTTATGTTTATGTTATTGAATTTCAAAAGCGAGGATTACCACATATTCATTTATTAGTTATATTAAAAGAAAATTCTAAAATATTAACAGTTGAAAGTGTTGATCGTTATATTTCTGCAGAAATTCCTGATGAAAATATTAAACCTTCCTTGAATAACATAATAATGCAAAATAACATTCACGAACCTTGTGGAGATTGGTGTTTAATTGACGGTAAATGTTTTAAAAATTTTCCAAAAAGTTACCAAGAAGAAACTACAATTGAAGAAAACTGTTTTATTCGTTGTCGTCGACGAAATAATAATAAATCGTATGAGCGACCAAATGGATTTGTTGTTGACAATTCTAATGTGGTTCCGTATTGTCCTATACTTTCAGAAATATTTAATTGTCATAGAAATGTAGAAATAGTTTCAAGTATCAAATCTGTTAAATATTTATATAAATATATTTTTAAGGATCATGATGCTGCATCCATTCTTATTACAAATGCGAATGGTGAGGTAACTGTTAATCACAATGAAATTAATCATTATGAAGAAAATAGATATGTAGGACCAGTTGAGGCTGTTTGGAGAATTTTAAGTAAACCTTTAGGGAAAAAAAGTCATAGTATTAATCGTTTACCCATACATTTACCAAATGAACAGAATGTTATTATTCGCGAAGGGAAAGATAATAACAATGTTTCTTTTGATTTACAAAAAAATACAAAATTGCTTGATTTTTTTAAACTTAATGAGCGTGATAGTACTGCTCGGCAGTATTATTATAGAGAAATACCAGAACATTATACGTGGATAACGAAATCTCTTGAATGGAGAAAAAGAATTCGTCAAGAAAAAGTATTGGGAAGAATGTATTCAGTTAATCCACGTCAATTGGAATTATTTCACCTTAGATTATTTGTAAGAATTCTAATTCATTGTCATCCTGTACATCCGGAAAAACTTTGGGAACAATTTAAGGGGCAAATGTCAGAAGACTATTCAAGAATTGGCAATATTGAAGCCGAAAAAAACAGCTTATAGAAATATAAAATCAATGTTATTAAATGAAGGATATTGTTTAACTGATTTTCAGGGATTATTAGATACAGATGAAAATTTCTCTGAGCAGGTTGATGAAATAGGTATTTTTGAACATATCAAGATAGAAGAGCAGAATTATACTAAATTAAATGTTGAACAAAGAAATATAGTTGATTATATACTTGAAGGCACAACAGATTCTTCTTTTAGTAGTTCTAAATGCTTATATATTAATGGTTGTGGAGGATCTGGACAAACTTTTTTATATATTACATTATGGCATTTATTAATAAGTAAAGGAATAAATGTTTGCAATATGGCACTTACAGGCATAGCTGCCACACTGCTTCCTAACGGGAAAACTGTACATAAAGTCTTAGGTTTACCTGTTCCACTGTACAGTGATTCATCTTCAAATATTAAAGTTCAGTCAAAAGAAGCACTCTTTTTAAAAAATATTGATGTTTTTATTTGGGATGAAGCACCAATGGCTCCAAAATATGCCTTAGAAGTTATGGATAAGTTATTAAGAGATATAATGAAATCAAATGAAGTTTTTGGTGGAAAAAGTGTAATCTTAGGAGGAGATTTTCGACAAATTTTACCGATAAAAGAAAGAGGTACTAGATCAGAAATAATAAATTTAACAATAAAAAATAGTTACTTATGGAAACATTTTAAAAAGTACACATTAACAGAAAAAAAAGCTTTACCAGAGGAAACAGAATTTGTAGATTTTCTACTTAAAGTTGTCAATGGCGAATTAAACGATACAGATGATAACGTCGAATTACCAGAACATATTATTCAACAAGGAAATATAGATATTGCTGAAGAAATGTATGGTCATTTGATACAACAGAAAAAAATTAAGGATTTGTTAATGTGTGCAATTTTAGCACCAAGAAATGTTGATGTTGATGATATTAATAAGAGGATGGTAAATCTCTTAGATAGTAAAGGTGAAAAAATATATAAAAGTATTCATTCTACTGAAAATTGTGATAATGGAAAATTTTCTGAAACATTATTACCAGAATATTTGAATACTCTCTTTTCACCTTCTTTACCACCACATGAATTACATTTTAGAATTAACCCTTTAAGTACGGGAAGGACAGATTTTTTATCGAAGATTCAAGGTCGTGGTTCTCTGTATTTACGTATGACAAAAATTTGTCAGGCACCATTCCTTAAGTATTTTTTTGCCCTCTTTCAGAATCCGTCATTGAAATTGCAAAAAAACTAAATTTAAAAAAGATGTGGCCATTTTTTTAATCAAAAACACGAAATTTTAAAAGTTTTTTGTCAAAAAAAATTTTTTTTCATAGACTAAAAGTTACAATATAAGCTGCTCACCTGAAAATATCGCGTCCGCAATACCCAAGCTTTACCAATGTGAAACACGTTTAAAACATTTCAAGATGGTGGTTTTAAAATGGCGGTAGAAGAGATTTTTTCAAATAATAATATAATTTTATTTTCCAAAAACAAAAAAAATTTTTTATTTTTTTATACTTATTATCCAAATGTTTTTGGGTCGCTGATTACGAATCTGATGTCAGTTTTGAAAAATTTAATATGGCGGAGAAAATTTTTGAAAATTTGTCGTAGTCGAAAACTTGTCACTCGAGGGTTTTTAGGGCCGCTGATTACGAATATGATATCAGTTTTTAAAAATTCAAAATGGCGTATCCAATATGGCGGACAAAATTTTTGAAAATTTGTCGTAGTCACTTAAAATTTATCACTCGGGAGTTTTTGGGGTCACTGATTACGAATCTGATCTCAGTTTTTTAACATTCAAAATGACGGATCCAATATGTGGGACAAAGTTTTTAAAAATTTATCGGATTAGCGAGAAGTTCATTACTCGAGGATTGCTGGTATCTCTGATTAGAAATCTAATGTCTATTTTTCAAAATTCAAAAAGACGGTTCAATTTAGAGTTTGAGTTTTAAAGATTTTTACTTTCTCTGGCCATCATAATATTATGATGTTTCCGACTTTATCCGCGAGGAGGTAAACGTGAAATGAAGAGTCTTAATTTTTTTGTATTTTAATTTTTTTAATTATCATTATGATTATCATGCCACCTTATCCAACAAAAAACTTTTTGAAAACTTTACAGAACATCAATGCCTCGACAGATTTTTTACAATTAAAAAGAAACATACAATGCTCTTAAAGTAATGATTAAACTCCATAAAACCCAGCACAAGTTCACAAAATTTTAGAAACATTTCGAAAAAAAATAAATTTTTGGCCTTTTTGTAAAGTGCTAAATTCATTAAGAAGATGATTAAATTTTACGAACGATATTTATTGCGGGACAGAAGCTGAAAATAATAATGTATTGAGTAATTTTGCTTTTAGAACAAGCATTGTACTAAAAATAATAGGACGTTTACTACTGTTGACTGCTCCCAAACAATGGCTTAATTATCACATCTTCTATGATAATCTCGTTTGTACCCTTTACGAATTTTAAGTGACTACGAAGAATTTCAAAAATTTTGTCCGCCATATTGGATTCGTGATTTCCAATTTTTAAAATCCGACCTCAGATTCGTAATCAGCGACGCCAAAAACCCCCGAGTAACGAGTTTTAAGTGACTACGACAAATTTTTAAAGATTTTGTCCAACATATTGGATCCGCCATTTTGACTTTTTAAAAACTGACATCAGATTCGTAATCAGCGACCCCAAAAAGCCCCGAGTAACAAATATTAAGTGACTACGACAAATTTTCAAAAATTTTGTCCGCCATATTGGATCTGCCATTTTGAATTTTTAAAAACTGACATCAGATTCGTAATCAGCGACCCCAAAAACATTTAGATAATAAGTATCAAAGAAATTAAATTTTTTTTTGTTTTTGGAAAATAACATTATATTATTATTTGAAAAAATTCCTTCCACCGCCATTTTAAAACCGCCATCTTGAAATTTGTTTAAACGCGTTTCATATTAGTAAAGCTTGGGTATTGCGGACGCGATATTTTTAGGTGAGCAGCTTATATATTAACTTTTAGTCTATGAAAAAAAAAATTTTTACAAAAAACTTTTAAAATTTCGTGTTTTTGTGTAAAGAAATGGCCAAAACTTTTTTAAACTTAGTTTCTTTGCAATTTCAATAACGGATTCTGAAAGAGGGCAAAAAAATTCTTAAGGAATAGTGCCTGACAAATTTTTATCATACGTAAATACAGAGAACCACTATCTTGAATCTTCGATAAAAAATCTGTCTTTCCCGTCCTTAAAGGGTTAATTCCGTTGTAATGCTTATTAGAAATCTTAGTATTAATGAAGGATTATGTAACGGAACAAGGTTAATTGTTTTAGATTTATCACATAATGTTATTAAATGTCAAATATTAACGGGAGATAAGAGTGGAAATATTGTCTTTTTACATAAAGTAACTTTATATTATGAACATTTATATCCGTTTACTTTTAAAAGAAGACAATTTCCTATAAAATTAGCTTTTGCAATGACTATTAACAAGTCTCAAGGACAAACATTTAACAGAATATATATAGATTTAAGAAGAGATGTATGTAATCACGGTCAGATGTATGTTGCATTATCGAGGGTACGTTCATTTGAATCTGTAAAAATATATTTAGGAGATAATAAAAGTAATATGTATATAAAAAATCAGTCGGAGAAGCAGGCGCAATGCGCCTACATCATAGGGTTTCGTGGCGTAAAATGATAAATAAATAATAATTTATCAATTACCATAGCAACGGTTGCCATGGCGATGGTTGTTATGACAACCGTTACCATAGCAACCGTTACCATTGCAACGGTTGCTATGGCAACCATTACGTAAGGCGTATGAAAATGTTGATAATCAGTTGCACAAAATTATAATGCTACATAATATTCACGGTCCTTGTGGTGACTGGTGTTTAGTTGATGGTAAATGTTCTAAAAACTTTCCTAAGTCTTTTCAAGAAGAAACTATATTTGAAGATGATTGTTATGTGAAATATCGTAGAAGATTAACTCGAAAAACTTATGACACATGAATTACATTTGCGAATATATTCCATTGTAATGCTTATTAGAAATATGAGTATTAATGAAGGTTTGTGTAATGATACGAGATTGTTAGTTTTAGATTTATTAAATAATGTTATTAAATGTCAAATATTAAGAGGTGATAAAGCTGGAAATATTGTTTTTTTACGTCGTGTTACATTATTTTGTGATAATGTTTATCCATTTACATTCAAAAGAAGGCAATTTCCTATTAAATTAGCATTTGCAATGACCATAAATAAATCTCAAGGACAAACTTTTCAAAAAATTGCTTTAGATTTAAGAAAGGATGTTTTAATCACGGTCAATTATATGTATCACTTTCTAGAGTACGTTCTTTTCCATCCTTAAAAGTATACTTAGGAAATCAAAGAAGTTATAAAAACATAAAAAATTATGTATTTCGTGAAATTTTGGAATAAGTTATTTTCTAATATTAAAATAACTACATTTGTAAATTGGTAATTGTGATTCTTTATTAATCATTTATTTATTTTTCGAATGATTTTTTTCATTTCATATTAATATTATATTCATATAATTAATTATATAATTTATATAATATATAATTAATTTAATATAATTAATTATATATAATTAATTATTTATATAATATATAATTAATATAATTAAATAATTATTATAATTAATATTTTTCTATTTTATAAAAAATTTTGTATAAATGACTGATTTGTTAATTAAAAATTTTAGCATAAAAGAATATCGATAAAATAAAATTTGATGTTATGGAAAACAGTTTAAATAAATATGATTGTATTAAAAAAGACAGTTGTTAATTAACTGAATAAAATAGTTGTTTATAGTATTAAAAGTGACTAAAAACAAACTGAAAAGGTCATATAACTGTGCAACCTGTATCGCGACAACGTAAGGCTGGTTGCCGTTTCATTCTGTAATTTCATACGACACATAGTGGTCGGAGAGACCCTATTTTATGCGAAAAATTAAAAGACTGCACCGATTGCAACGAAACTTTAGGATATTCTTAATTTCGTCATACTAAATAAGAATATATCATAAAATTTGACAGTTGACAGCTATCAAAGTGACTGTCAATTTTTTAAAAAATGAGTAAATCTATATAAAAATTTTATCTATAAGATTTTTAGGCTCACTGATATCGAATTTTGCGTAAAATTTATAATTTGACAGTTGACAGCTGTCAAAGTGACTGTCAGCTTTATAAAAATTAAGAAAATGTTTATAAATATAACTATTACATTTGCAGACTGAGTAGTCACAATATTGATATCGAACTTAAACTTTGACAGTTACCTTCTTTCACTGCATATCACTGAATTTCTTTTTTAAGATAAATTAACAATTAAAATGGAAGAAAGTAATTTAATAATAACATATTTTTATGGTGACTGAGATACAAAAAATAACAAAACGTTAAGTACATTATTTTTGAATCATCAAAATAATTGAAATAACTATAATAATAATATTGACAATTCTTGATAATTCTTTATCAACTTTATTGGTTAAAATATGCAAGAAATTTAATAATTTAATATAAATAGAAGCTACTAAACTCACTTTTAGAAATAAACTAATATTTTTCAGGACTAAAATGTAAGAAATTATTTACATATTACTTTCTATCTTTTAGATTCATCAACAGATATATGAAAAACCTTTGAATACTAAATTTTGTAGAAACTGAACAATTTTTAAAAATATTTGACGCCATATTGGAACCGCCATTTTAAAATTTTGAAAATAGATTTCACATTTCTCAAGACACACAATAAAAATCACTTGTAAAAAATACCTACCATGAATTAATTGAATATTTAATGTTATAATCCACTTTTTGTCATTTGGAACTACTGTTGTAATCGGACTCATGAAACAAAAATGTCAAAAAAATTTTTTGGCGCAAGTTTGCGCAGCTGTTTTTTCCGTAGGTCATTAAAGGATACTTTGGACTACTCTTCTAAAAGAGAATTAGGATCGTACTCGGTCGTACTTTTTTTGTATACCATTTTAAAAAAAATTATTCAAATAAAAAGATATATTATAAAGCAATTGATATTTTATTAACAAATTTTTTTTAGTTATAATTATTCAAGAAAACATCTTTTTTTAAGCGTGAGAAATGACATAAAATCGTTAAATATTTTTAATATTGACTCCTGGAGTACAAAAACTTGTTAAGAGAACTCATGTTATAAAGGGTAAAAAATGTCACTTATAAAATTCGCATTTTAAACATATATATCGCCTTTCCCAATCAATTCTATTGTAAATACCAATCAGTTTTGAAATCTAGGAACACTTATGAGTAAGAATCGCTTTATCTAATTTAATTTAACGCAATTTAAAAATTACCATTTTTCGCATAAAATAGTATACCTCCGACCACAGTGCGACATCAAACTTCAAAATTGTAAATAACTGTAAATGTTTAAACTAATCATTGTTAATAAATAATCACATAAAAAAATATGCATATAATTATTTAACGAAAACCCGTAATTTCTTCAAAGTAAAACGATTCCACACTTAAAAATAAATGTTAAGACTTAACAACTTGATAAATCAGCGAATTATCTCTTTTTTATTTCTTAATAAAACTACCCTTGTATTAGCTCGAGAGTAAAACTAGCTATTAAAAATACAACACTTTTTAAGAAAATCCAAATTGCTTTGTTAAAAAATTAATATTTTATAATAAATAAAACATAAAGGTTATTTTAAAGCTTGTTGTGACTTCACAACTCAAGTAGCACGTAACATTACTGGAATGTTGCAGTAATGTTAAATGTAATGTTGGTAACATTACAGTGTAACATTGCAGTAACATTGCAGTAATATTAAAATGTCAGCCCTAAGGTAGTACTATAGGTAACGTTGCAGTAACATTACCATGTAATGTTACAGTAATGTTCCTGCAATGTCACTGTAATATTATGGACGCAGGATTATTCTCCAAATGTAATTTTTTCGAAATGTCATTTTACCGAACTGCACTTTTGCGAAAAGTCATTTTTGCAAAAAAGCCATTTTATCGAAAAGCCATTTTTGCAATTAGCAATTTTTCCGAAAAGTCATTTTTACGAATGGTCGTTTTTGCAAATTGTCGTATTTGCGATAAGCTATTTTTGCGAATTGTCATTTTTGCAAATTTTTTTGATAAATGTTGTTTTTGCGAATTGTCACTTTTGCGAATCACCATTTTACGAATTGTTACATTTGCGAAAACTCATTTTTGCGAATTGTCATTTTTGTGACAATTACTATAGTAAACTTGTATGCATGTAGAGATTTACCATACCAATTTTCGCAAAAATTACAATTCGTAAAAATGATTTTTCGCAAATGTGACAATTCGCAAAAATGACTTTTTGCAAATGTGACAATTCGTAAAAATGGCGGTTCGCAAAAATAACAATTCTTAAATATGACAATTCGCAAATGTGACAATTCGCAATAATGTCTTTTCGCAAAAATTACAATTCTCAATAATAACTTTTTGCAAAAATGGCTTTTTGATAAAATGTCTTTTCGCAAAAGTGCAGTTCGTCAAAATGACATTTCGGATGTTCTCTTTTGAATAAATTTTCATATCATTAAATAAATTTTTTAACCTCTATAATTATAAAGATTAAGAAATAAAATTAATTTTCATAATAGAGTTGAAGTTAGAGTGCTAGAGTTAGTTTTGATTTTAACGTTGTAATAAAATGACATGATGCACGCATAGAAAGGGTTTGCTGTGGCAGCGAGTAGTTTCCTGCCACAACAAACTTGTTCGTTGAAATAGGGACAGCGAAAAAGTTCGCCACTGTAAATTGTTTGCTGTGGTAACTAACTTTCTGAGATTTCACAGCAAACATTTGTTTACTGCTGCAGCTAATTCCTTTTTTTCCGTGATGTAAGTGTATTAGGATTAAAAATTGCATTGCAAAATAGAGGAGAAATTTGGGCGCGTGTAGCGCGCCATTTTAGAGACTAGTATATATTAATCTCCGTATTCTTTCATTCATTCTGTCCGCAAGAATTCCGTCCGCCCTCCTGCTGTGCTTTTGATGACAGAGAAGAGTTGGAGAGAGAAGTTTGTCAGAGTATATAAGAGAGAAATCATGATACAGAGAAGGAGTGGGAAGTATCGTCTTTTCTTTCAGTTTAGAGTAGAAGCGAGAGAGAGAGGCGAACAGTTAAGAAAGTAACGCCTACTTTTTGGTTTGAGCATCATGGCTTTCTGTATTCTCAGAAACGAAAAAAATGTCACAAAATTTGTTCAATCAAATGAACGTGTACATTGCTGGACGAAGACAAGATTGATAATATTTCATCTCTCAATTAAACAATTTTAACCAAGTGATAAATTCAACATCATTATAAATTTTTTTTATTTCATAATCATATTTTTAAAGGAATATAATTTGATAATAACTGCAAAAATAGTAAATTATATATTTCTTGATTACAATTTTAAACAAGGTTTTTTAAATGTAAAAATATGTGTGCAAATTTCGAATATTCTATCCTTTCAATGAGAATTAATATGAAGGAATGATTTGATTCCAACTTCGAGTTTACGCAAAATTGAAGTATCTGCAAAACTCTAATTTATACATTTTTTTCCTTTTTCTTATCTTATTTTTGATAAATAATTTATATTTTATTCCCAAAAAAGTGCATTTTTGAGTTTCATTTCCAAATTAAAAAATATATAATTTACAATATTTTTTATTTATTAATTTAATATTAAGTCGAGTGTATTTTTTATTTATTTTTTATAATTACTATATTTTGAAATTACATTTCAAACTTGAACATAAATTGATTCCATGTAACTTCATTGTGTATAGATTTTTAGGCCTTAAAACAATAAACAATATTGAAAAAAGTGAATTTATCATTCGGTAGTATTAATATTGAAGATGAAAGAATTTATCAATTATCCGAATCAATCAAAGCAGGTTTCTGTATTAGGACAGCTGCGCTGTCGATACATATGGAAAATATATTGTATTTTCATAACGAAATCTAGTGCTTACTCAAGAAATTTATTTTCGAGAGTTTTGATTGATTCGGATAATTGATAAATTCTTTCATCTTCAATAAACAATATTATTATATTTTCATGCTTATTTACTTATAATTGATTTTTACTTCTCATGGAAAAGCTATGTAGTCCTTTAAATAATAAAATTTTCTAAAATGTATTAAACAATTTGTGTATCTGTTTATAGATCTTGCTTTCGTGTGAACATGATACCTTCCATAGATTTTCTTGAATTCGGATGAAATTTTGAGGGCTTATTTATCATATTAATCTTTTAAAATGGACAAAAGGAGTATAGAATATATCCCACACAAAAATTTTTACAGTTGTTTTTTTCAAAAACTTGTTCAAGTAAAAAAATTTTTTTAGCAAAATCTAAATTTATATATAATAAAATTGAAATTTTTATGTCAAGACGAATCGATAAGTATATACAAAGTATAAATATTTAAATATTTTTAAATAAGCTTAGGACCATTAAAAAGCGTTTATTTGTTAACCCTCACGGGCTCGAACCGGGTCCCTCGGACTCGGAGAAAAGTTTTTTTTCTACTTCCGGTTAAGAAAATATTATTAGAAAATCAACTTCACATTAGACTTAAGGGCGTAAAAACACACATTTTTCACTTTTGTGTAGAATTTTTAATTCATAAAATACTCTGGAAAATTCCCTTTTAAGTCGAACTTACGTAAAGACTTAAGCCGGGTCCGAGGGACCCGGGTGACCCGGCTTATAATTGCGTACAAAAAGTTAGTAATTTTTCTGCAGTATTGCATTATTTTGTAATGTTTCAACATCACCTACTGTAATAAGTGTAAGCATATCCCAAATAATTCCGGAAGTGACGTGGTGCGAAAAATATATTGCGTATTGTACGTTTTTTGGAAAATTCCATTCCTAAAAGTTAAAGAACAGAAAATCGATCAGATTTTCTTTAAAATCGGTACTCGGGGGTTTTTAGGGTCGCTGATTACAAATTTGATGTCAGAATTAAAAAATTCAATATGGCGGTCGTTAAAATTTTTTTTTTGGTTTTACGTTTAAATAAAGATAATTTTTATTAAGTAATTTAGCTAAAGATTTTTTTCAGATGTTTTATATTTCTACCATTATTTTATATTACTATTTTTTAAACTATTATATATATATATATATAATTATTTATACATTATACGGTGATTTGTCTGAAAATATTTTTTTGTTCTTTATATTTTTTATTTTATTTTTTTATAATAAATAATGTTGTTTTAAAAACTATTTTTTAAAATAATTTCTCTAATATGATACAATTATATGTTAGATAAAAAATATTAACAATTTTGCTATCAAATTTTTTATTTCTATTGATTTTAAATACCGGGTCCCCCGGACCCGGCTTGTGCGCGCCAGCGGAAAAACGAACTCGAGCCCGTGAGGGTTAATAATTTATTCAAATTTTTGTTAAACGTTAGAAATGAGGTTTCTATCAAAATATCTGAATAAAATGTTAGCCAAATCACTTCTATAAGAACTTATTCTTTTCACAATTTTATAATTTTTTAATAATTAAATAAAAAAAATTCAGTTTTTATTAATTTTTTTTTGTTTTCCATTCACCAAAAAATGGATAGTTTCTCACTTCTGACCGTGTTAAGTATATGTTTTATTCAAAATTATTAGAACTTTTCTTAAGAAAAAATCAATCAGACAGTCGGAACCAAATTTATTCCGATTTCGTATTATTGTAGGGGAGACCGGGGATAAACCGGACAAGTCAAAATTTCCGAAACCGTAAAGAATTTCAAACCGTGTAAATTACCTATGTACGCACAATTTCGTGATGCAAATGCTGCATGAGGTTTTAGGGACGTGTCATTTTTCTTGTAATAATAGTTGCCGTTAATATGTAAAAATGTCATTTTTTGAGGTAAAAGTAAAAAAAAATTTTCTCTTTTTTTAGGGTTTTTATCGTTAAAATTAAAGTCCAAATATCACACAGCAATTTTTCTTTAAGCTCATGGTGTACTGAGTTTAGTAGAAAAAGAGTTTAATGAAAAACGTTAAGAAGAAAAAATATACAGTAGAACCTCGATTATCCGAGGTAATGTGGGGAAGAGGTACCACGGATAATCGAAAACTCGGATAACACGGAACCAATGAAAATTTCAAAATTTTAAATTACTTTTCATGTGTTTAAAGTGTTAGAATAATATTAAATGACAAAAATGGACGAAATTTTAAATGTAATGATCACAAACAATAGTTTTGTAAAGTTTATTTTCTAAATTTAATCACTCGATCCGTTTTATCCGAGATATTCCGCATTATCTGAGCATGTTTAGTGCCTCGGATAATCCGGAATCTCGGATAATCGAGGCTCGGATAGCCGAGGTTCTACTGTATTGCAGTTTAATTATTAGATGACGGTGTGGGGCTGAATCGGACATCGTGATAAAAAACAACCAAATCTTTGAATACTTTAATTTATTTTATATTAATTAACTATTTTATATTATATTCTTTGCATAGAACCACTTTAAAACTAAATAAATAAAGAATTTATTTTAAAACTCGAATTTGCAAGCGAGTTGCTGCAAATAGACAAGTCTGAAAACTGTAATTCATTTTATATTATATTAATTACCGATTTTACATTTTATATTATATTCTTTGTATAGAACTACCTACATTTAAATAAGAGAAGAATTGATTTGACTTTTCTACAAAAAAAAAAACGAAAATTTGTGTCTTATTCTTTAATTAATTAGCCGTGTATGATTTATCCCCATGGGGTGTCCGGTTTAGCCCCACCAATTTTCGGATTTTTGTTTTTGAGGTAGTCATCTTCGAAGCAACATATCTCCAAAGCTACTGTAGTTTTTCTACATCGAACAAGTGCGATTTGTAGGTGAAGGTACAGGCTTCAAAACGGTATATTACTCTTTAGCAAAAAAAATTTTTTTGTATGAGTTTTTTGGCCAAAGAACAAATCCGTCCAGTTTAGCCCCGGTCTCCCCTATTTTTAAAGAAAAAGCCCAATGAACACGTTCTATAATTATTCTATAACAAGAAAAGAATATAGGTCTTGAAAATTTGTACAAATAAATAATACACAATCTTATTTTAACAATTATTATAAAGCATATTTTGTTGTCAATATAAATAATATTTTATGCGAAAAGTAAATTTATATTTATTTAATAATTCTTTAAATAATTTTATGTGGTTTGGTAAAGTAATAATTAGTTGTAACTGTTTTTATGCAACAACAAAAATCTCTATTCTAGATCTGTGTTTCGAGACGCCTAATAGATCTTTCATTTCTGACTGGATTTAGAAGCAAGATATTTTTACTTGTCCAAATGTAAAGAAATTTCACGCGCGCCAAGGCGCGCGTAGACATCTAGTTATAATTATGGATAGACAAGATTTTTTTTGAAAAATTGAAAAATTCTTTATTTAATTCAATTATTTTGCGAATTGTAGATTTATGTTCAAAATGAAATAGATTTAAATTTGATGAGAAAATAAAACCGGGAAAAATGGGGAATTTAAAAGTTAAACACAATTTATAAACAGTGACTATTGATAGAGTAAATGTCGGTAAAGTTATATCTTATTATCTTATTGGCGGTCGTTTTTCATTAACGATTTTAGTTTTTAACACTGTTTTTTAATGTTTTGCGACTATTTTGTTTTATCTGTAATTTAATATCTATAAAGTCAAGGAAAAATAAATTTTGTACCTGGAAAACCGGGAGAAGTCAGGGAAATTCAAATTGAAACATTGTGGCAACCCTAAAATTTAAATTTATTTAAAATATCTGCTTTAATTGCATAATCAGAAGCATCTGTTATTAACGTAAATGTTTTATCAAAAGCAGGATATTGTAAGATAGGTTCTTGACATAATGCATTTTTAAGGGTTGTAAAAGCCTCTTCATGTTCAGGGGTCCAGATAAATCTTTTTTCCTTTTTCAATAGGTCAGATAGAGGTTTGGCTCTCTTAGAGAAGTCTTTTATGAATCTACGGTAATATCCTGCAAGTCCAAGAAACTGACTGATATTTCGGACATTGAGATGTATGGGAAAATTCCTTACTGCCTCGATTTTCTTGGGATCAGGTTTCAAACCATCCTTGCTTATTATGTGACCCAAATAAATTACTTCTCTTTTTAAGAATTCACATTTTTCAGGTTGAAGCTTTAAATTAGCTTTTTGTAATTTGGAAAATAATCTTTTAATTTTTTTATCATGTTCGCCTAAATCTTTTGCATAAACGACAATATCGTCTAGATAGACAAATAATTCTACTCCTTGGAGACCTCTAAGGACTTGGTCCATTAATCTTTGGAACGTTGCAGGGGCGTTTTTCTAACCAAACGGCATTCGAATATATTCGTAGTGTCCATTTAATGTAGAAAATGCCGTTTTTTGTCGATCTGACGTATCGGTCTCTATTTGATGAAAACCCCAAGCAAGGTCGAATGTCGAAAAATACTTAGCTTCCCCCAAGTGATCAAGTATGTCCGAGATATTGGGCAGTGGATAAACGTCTCCTATTGTCTTTTCGTTAAGGGCTCGAAAATCTATTACTAGACGCCATCTTTTATTGCCTTTGGCATCGGGTTTTTTTGGCACTATCCATAGTGGAGAGTTATAAGGGGAGTTAGAAAGTGTTATTATTTCTTCAGAAAGCATTTTAGCGATTTGACGTTCAATTTCTTCCTTTTGGATAGGAGGAAAACGGTATTGTCTAGTATTTATGGGTATATCGTCAGTTGTAGGAATTTTATGATGAACTAAAGGTGTAGATGAAAGGTTATCACCTGGTAGGTAAAAAACATTTTGAAATTCTGTGATTAGTTTTTCTACATGTTGAATTTCCTCTGATGTTAGATGATCTAATCTAAGTTTTTCAAAGATTGCTTTAGTTCGATCTGCAGGTATTTCAATAGGTTCGTTAGATTCAAAACATTCAAGGTATTCGTCACCTGGTATATTATAATATTCGAATGGTATTAGTTCTTGAGGATCTAATTGTATTGCAACATCATCATTATTTGTATTTATTGCTAAAACATAAGCGACACCATTTCGATTGGTAACTGCTGCTTCGCCTATATATATACCTGGGTCAGTAGAAATTAAAGGGAGATAACCTTCATTTATTTCTTAATTTAATATATCAATGGGAATGGTTTTTCTCATTCTTGCTTGGATTTTAAACATTTTAGGCTGTCGATTTTTAATCAATTTTTTATCTGGTTCAAATGATTCTTTGTCGATAAATGGAATTGGTTTAGTGGGTTCTGAATGTGTAACGATAGTGTTGTGCCAGAAAGATATTTCAGTTTTTTCTTGTCGTAGATAATTTCTACCTAATATTCCGTCTGTAGAAATAGGGAAATAGGATGAAACCACGTGAAATTTCACAGGAGTTTTTCGAATCGATAGGATTATTGTTCCAAAGGTGTTAGCTCTAAGTTTTGTTATCCCAGAAAGTTCTATAGCTTCTGTCAAGTCGATAAGTAATTCTTCCTTCAATTGATTTACCTTTATTAGATTTACGTCAGCTCCTGTATCTATTAAAAATCTGACTTTATTATTCCTAAATTCAGGGCCAGATAATTCTATTACAGGGGACTCATGACATTCTCCGGTAGTTTGGAAGATGTTTCCGTATTTTCTAGAAATTTCACACTCATCTGACGCTCTGGACGCATCTCGTTCGTCGTCGCGTCGTTTCGACGAACGTAGTTGGAGTTTAAATTTTCTAGGCGTTTTGAAAATGATGGAGATGTAGAACGTTGTTGTGATAGTGTAGGGTTAGTTGGTTTAGCATTGAAGGAATTGTTAGATTGTCCTTGAGGAGGCGGAAATTGTGGTGGATAATAGGGATAAGGATTTGGATATGAATAATAAGGGTAGGCATATGGATGCCTAAAAGTTGAGGATTCTTCAAAATGCTTATCTGTGGTTTATTTGGTGTTTGAAGAACTGGTGGTTTAAAATTTTGGATTGGACTGGAACTTCTATCAGGCATAGGTGGACCAAATTGGTTATTATGTGACCTAGAAAAACGATAAGCACTAGGCCCATAAAATTGTTCCTTATGTCTTGCTTCAAAGTGAAGGGCTGCTTCTAAAGCTTCTTCTAAATCTTCTGGATTACGTACGTCTACGTTGGTCGACATATCATCAGAGAGACCACGAATAAAAGCCTCTAGGGCACAATCTTTAAGAGGAGAGGTCATATTTATGGCTTCAGCACCGTATTTTTCCTCTAAAGCAGCCTCAGCTCCCGACCGGAGGAGGGATATTTTATCGTAAAATTCGTTGACTCCTTCACCTCTTCTCATACGAACTGAAGCTATTTCTTGTAAATACCAAGGGAATGATTTTGTTG
The DNA here is from genome assembly GCA_032873175.1 of Leptopilina drosophilae. Taxonomy (NCBI): domain Eukaryota; kingdom Metazoa; phylum Arthropoda; class Insecta; order Hymenoptera; family Figitidae; genus Leptopilina; species Leptopilina drosophilae. The sequence continues at coordinate 30,025,401 of CM065478.1, forward strand.
CACCGAATCTTTTCTTTAAATGTTGGGTTAATTCTCTTAAATTATTGAATTGTTTTTCACGGACACTGTCCCTAGCTGCTCCCTTTAAACGGCCTAGTATTGCTTTAATATATTTCCTGTGACACGATGGGGGAATGTAAGCTGAATCATTTTGAATGTCTTGGATGAAATTATGTACGCGTATATTTCTTCCGTCAAAATTTTGAATATTTAGAATACCTTGTTGTAATGCTATACATTGAGCTACATTCGTAACCATTTCAGTAGTGACGTTGTGGTCGATTTCGGTTCCTAAAGTTAAATCTTCAACAGGCTGTTCGACGCGATTTCGATTAGCCCCATCATTTTGACCGCCATTGTTATCGTGTTCAGACATTATGGAAACCTGGTTATTGGATATTTGGTTTCTTAAAGAATGTCTTTGAAAATATTTACGTTTCTTTTTATAAGGTGGTGTCATAAACTGATTTAGGGGATTTAGTTCGATAAATTCTAACTTGCTAAGTAGAGTTTATTTTTAGTAAAATATGTTTTTAATACTTTTTTATTGATTTCGCTGGATTAGGTTGATATTTATGACAATATGAAATAGATTGTCCTCGTTGATAGCAAAATTCGCAACTATTAGACCACTTATATAATTTTAATTTTGGAAAAATTAAATTTTCTATAGGAGAAGTTATAACAAAAGTTTCACTTCGATTTTCTGATTTTTGTTCACTAAAATAGTATACTTTATTCAGGACTTCTAAAATTTTCTTTGCGGCAGAATGTTTGGCGTTTCTAATTCTTTTTTCACCGCTTCCTACTTCACAAAAATAATTATTTTGATAATAATCTTCAACAATGCATTTTATGAAGAAAATTCTATTTTGCGAAGGTCCTGTTTTATGATGGAGAGAAAGAATGGGTTTTGACAGATCATATTCTATTGTTAATTCTTCAAGGATTGATTTTGGATATTTTAAAGAATTGACTTCTCCTTTAGGAAAAGTCAGATGTGTAACAATTTCTAATTTTGGAAATGTTGTGTTAATGTGGGTTTTATTTAAAAACATAAAAAGATGCAACGATAAACTTGCAAGTACCTCCTCTAATTCGAGTATTAATGACTTTAGTTTTTCTTTACATTCGAGTTTTGAGGATTTGGACAGGGGAAAATTAGGGAATAATTCTCTTTGTATCTCTTCCCACTTGCGTTCAATAATTCTTTTTCTAAGTCTTTTACGTATCCTGACCTTTCTTGGGTCTAGTTGATTCATGTATGCAAAAACATCAAACACTTTTGTTTAATACTTGGTTATCTTCTTAAAAGTAACTTAAATTACTAAAATTACTAATGACTAATGACTAATTACTTAAAACTTATTTTAGTTCCTTTTCGAGTATTGAAACTCGAACGTTACAGAACAATCTTAAATCTAACTTAAAATTAATATTATGCAATAATATCGGAACTTAAAGGTAAGTGTAAATTATTAACTTATGATAGTAAGTATAATTCAGTTCTTTCCTGTGAGTATTGGAACTGCAAGCACTAAAGAACAACTTAGACTAACTTAAATTTAGCTTAATACAAATAACATACATTAATACTAGAACTTAATTTTAGGTATAAAATTATTAACTTATGATAGTAAGTATAATTCAGTTCTTTCCTGTGAGTATTGGAACTGCAAACATTAAAGAAGCTGAATTAGTTAATAATTTAGTTCTTTCCTGCGAGTATTGAAACTGCAAGCACCAAAGAACAACTTTAAACTAACTTAAATTTATCTTAAGATTAATGTCATACAATAATATAATTATAATATATTAGTTCCTTTATTCAAGTGTTAAACTCAAAGATTAAGAAACTACTTAAAATTAAACTTACGAATTAACTTAAAAATAAAATAAGACTAAAATTAAAATTATATGATAATAACCAAGCAGTAGGCAAACGAGTGTATTAAATAATTTTTATATGCAGTATTGCAATAAATAATTTTAAGTAATTATGAAAAATGAAAATACTTATTTAAAACTCTTAATTAATTCAGTGGTATGTGATAAAATAATATTCGTAGTTAATGGTATTCCCCTTTTGGTTTATGAATGGGTTTGAAATGGTTTATGATAAATGAATTAAAATTTTGAACAGGCACTCAAGATTTGTGATTCTCTAACAATTACAAGTGTTTCAATTAGAATTTAAATGTAGAAAATATTCAAGGAATGATTTAGAAATGATTAGTCTTGTTAGAGAAGAAAAGCCTGAAAGTAATTTAATTGTGAATAACGTCAAATTTTGGCAAATATCCCACCGCTGCCACCAAAAAATTGCTAACTGTTACGTTTATATTAAAAATAATATTTCAATAATAATCGTGGTTTGAAGATCGAGCGATGTACTTTCGGAAGTTGTTAGCAGTTTTCTCGCAAGATGGTAAGTCTTGCGAAAATTATTTATTTGTGAGTTCGTTATTGCTTCAGCTCTATGGGAGCTGTTATGACGTTATTCTCAATTTAGAAGGATAGAAGAAAATATAGATTTAGAGTATAAGAATCTTTTATTTTAAAGAGAGTTATGGTTATAAAGGTAGGTATAAAACAGATATTCTTACCAACTACTTACAGTTGTTGTATCAGTTTGGATAATGCACAAATACTTAATACTACTTTCAAATATTTTATTTGAAAGGCAAACTTTTAAAATGAGTAAAAACGGGATTAGAACGATCCGTAACAATCGAAAACCGTTTTGAAACTCAAAGCTTTACATCAAGACCCTGATTATTTTGAGTATCTCGATTTGTAAGAACTCGTGTTAAATGCAGAATTCGACGGCACGAATAATTTAACAGACTATGTCTTTTATACGATTACAAAATAATTCAAAAGGGCATCTGCCTGATGGGACAAGATCTCTGGTTACTTCGGTAAGAGAACGGAAGAAAATGACGATTCGGAAGAGGGCTTTCCGGTTTATATGTAATAGTCCCCACTTGCGGAAAAAGGGCGCAAAGTAATGAGTAGCCAATACGGATGTTTAGAAAAATGTATGTCGTCTTCCAGACCAATCTGGAGCCGAGTTATTTTAGTTAACCAATCAAATTTAACCGAACAGGCCCTAGGTTATTGAACTTTGGTATGAGTGGGGTTACTATGCGTTGGATATCCCTCTTTAGAGTCGTTCTTATATAATACAAATTCGAAGAATTATTAAAGTATTATATAAGTTGATTTTTGTTACTAACAATTCATACGTATACCCATGCATAGTCACGATAATAATATAAAATTAATAATATAAATTTATAATATAACAATAACTCATACATATGTTTTACCATGAATATAATTTTTGCTGGCGAAGAATCTATTTATAATTAATGTCCACACATACAACCATATAGTGATAATAATGTAGTTAGTTATCACACTTGTCGTATGAATATCTAATTGTTTAAACAATTACATTTTTGGTTTGGTTTCATCTTAAAATCTCGTGTAATTATGATAAGGTGAATTAGAGAACATGTACATAAGATGAGTAATACTCTGAGGTCAACAGGAGTTATCAAGAATTCTTTCACATTTCTCTTATTCTTTACCGGCGCTATGAACTATCATTCAGAGTGTCAATTTATGATTATTTTTACTGTACGTTCTAATGAGTAATGCTTAACACTCCTGATGCTGACAAGTGTATGCTCATAAATACAGTTTATGCATATACTTTCATGTATCCATAACAAGCAAATATTAGAGTTTAAAAAAAAGGTTACTACAAACAACGTAACAAATGATTTGAAGAGTTTTCACTCGGTGCCAGTAAAGACATAGCAGTGTAGAAAGATGACGGTGATGCAGGAGGTAAAGACGTCGGTGAATTTGGATATGATGGAGGAGGTGATGATGCTGAAGATGAGGATGATGTTGTTGAATCAGGTGCTGCGTAAATTATACGTACATGATTTAAATAATTTTTTTGTATTTAAAATACTGAGTATAAAAAAGGCTATATAAAAAAATGCTTGTTTTTAAATATTTATTACAAAAAACTTACCAAAATTCTTCTGAGAGTCAATCATTTTTGTCAAAAATGTAATTAAAGGCCTAAGCAAAACAATATTTGGTGCGGGTAAAATATGACTGCGGGATATGAGCTTCTGAACCTCAAAATGTATGTATATGTTACAAATCCGAAACAGTACACTGAAAAAATTTTAGGCGATTGGCTGTACTGGTTCCAGAACAACGAATTTCCCTTTCGACCAGCACATCAGACGTGCTGATTTCTAGATAGTAGACGTACTTTTTCAGCGCATGCGTTGTTCTGTTGACTAGAGAAACAGTTATCGGCACGGCGGTTGAACAGAAAAAGTAAGTTTACTGTCTAGAAAAAGGAACTCTGACGTGCTAGTCAGAAGGAAAATACTTGTTCAGGCGTTTTAAGAGAACCAGTACAGCCAACCGCCTAAAATTTTTTCAGTGTAGCAGAACCAGAATTTACCTAGGGTGGGGTCATCTATAGATTTGGCGAGCGACAACCATAATTAGCTGACCATTTTTCTATTTTTTATGTATGCATTATCATACATAAATTAAAACAATTAAAACGTCGTATAAACTAATTTCCTTATTCAATACAATGTGTGGTTATTTATGTCTTTTGGTAATTACTGTTATTTAAAAATTAAATAAAATTTTTTTCCTGGATAATTGCTGGAGAAATTAACTTCCATTATATATATATGTTTTTTAACGGGAAGTAATCCATCAACAAATTTAAAACCACGAAAAAAATTTATTGTGCAATTATTTTATAGGTTAAGAATTTTTTATCTAAAAAATACCAATTTTTGGATTTCTAATAAAGAACTCGTGGAGTTTATAGCTACTAAATTTTGTTAGAAATTTTCCCTGCTATATTAGGTCTTAGAATAAAAGAAATGTAAATACAAATTTTCTAAAAATTGATTAAAATTAACTATTTAGTGAACTAATTAAAATCAATAAATTATAATTATTCATAATTTAGTAATTATTTTTACTAATTAATTAATTGATTATATTTACTTATGAACTTATTTCCTTTTATTGTATTATTTTGATAGTTAATCAGATTCAGAAAATTTTTTAAATCTCAAAGAAAAATTATAGTGACATCTACTGAGTTTATGCTAAACTTTCATTATACATATTCCCTTCTATCAAAACTTCTACTTCTGGCACAAAAACCTTGATCGTCTTATTTTTCCGTAAATTGTAAATTCCGTGAAATGACCACACACCCACTTTATCAATGTGAATAATCTATAAATATTATAGACATTTTTGAATTTAAATAAAATCTCACTAAAAGTTCAATTCAAGTTAAAACAAAAATAAAAAAAATTTCAGAAATGTTTGATTCACTGATCTATATATTAACTGGATAGCGGATGTGCTGCCAAAAGCCGTAAAAATTGAACGCCATTTTTTTCACGCCGAGTGTAGTTCGTGTGTTTTCGGAAACATTCGTATTACTGTTTACGTTTCAGTTAATTTTTTTGGTATACCATAATAAAGCCGTAAAATGTCATCAGGGCTCAGTGATATTATTTAAATAAATTCTATAAAAATGCAATATAGGTGTATGTATTGTGGCGAAAAAGTTAACACAAGTCGATTTTTAATAAAGTAAGTATAAGCATTAAAATTATTACATATGTTAATTATAGTTTTATATACTATTTACATTTATGCTCTTTAAATTCGAGGTTATGCGGTGTCTTTTTAAATTATTTTACTAATTTTCTTATTGATGTTTACTATTAATTTAGTATAAAAAAATTAAATAATAAAAAATAAAATAGTTTTATATATTGTTTACATTTATGTTCTTTAATTTCGACGTTATGTGGTGTCTTTTAAATTCTTTACTAATTTTTGTTGAAGTTTACTATTTATTAAATATAAAAAAATTAAATAATAAAAAAATAAAATTATATTAATTAAAGAATAAATAAAATAAAAAAAGGAATTTAATTTTGTAAAAAATAAATAATAATAATTAATTAATTTTAATTAAAGTAATTAAATTATTTTCAGCTTTAAATTAGGTTTTTTCTTTTTTTTACAATGCAGGTTTCCTTTAAATTTTCACATTTTCACAAACGTTAAAATATATTACTAACCTTTTCCCAAAAATTAATGTCGCAAATATGGATTTAATATCCATATTATTATTATTATTATTATTATTATTATTATTATTATGAGGTATATTCTTTTAGAATATGTGTCACGCTCCGAGGAAAGGTATCTAAGAAGCAAAAAATTGGAGGTTATGTTTTTACTTTTTTAAGTAAAAATACAGAAGGAAAATCAATTATTAATCAAAAATTATTGATTTTCAAGTCTTCATTATATCCAAAATATTCAATAAAAATTGGTTTCAAATTCAAATAATTAAAAATAAATACTGTCACGTCAAAACGAGAAACCTTTTCAAAATATACCTAACGTTCCTCGTTTTAAATTAGTTTCAATAAAGAATCTAATTTGGGATGAGGATAAGTCAATGAGCCTACTAAATGTTGTGAGAGAATAATTTATTTAAAAACCAACAAGAAAGAAAAGTATTGACAAAAATACAATGAGTATAGTTCTAAATTATAAACCTTACTTTTAAGAATAACGATTACTGATGTTGACTGATGTGGTGATATTATCTAGTAATCCGATTTTGAATGGTGTTGAGGGGTAGTCGTAAAAGGGCCTCAAATAGTTGTCCTTAATGTTCGTGTATTAGTCCTCTTGTTTACACTAATGAGATAGTGTATTGTATTTTGGTAATATTTGCTTTCGTCCAGACGGATGTCGGCTCCTTAGCAAATTTCGATGCTTCGAAATTTGGAATGTGTTGTTTCAATATAAGATAGATACTTGAATTTATTTTCAAATTTATATTTTTGAAAATAGTAAAAATCACTTTAGGGGAAATGATTCTCTTTTAATCGTAGTACGTTTCAAAGCAATACTTTGAAAATAATTTTAAAGTTCACTTTTAAAGGAAACACTTTCAAAATAATATTTGGGGATAACTTGTTCTTCACTTTTTAGGTTATACTTGGAGTTCACTGGACGATGGTAGATTGAAGACTAATTGATTTCCAAAAAAATATTCTCTGTTCTAATCAGAAATGTTCTCCCTTTTTATATAAAAATTTCCTCATTAGACGAATGCTCGTAGCTACAAAATTCGTCGTGACCTTAATAGATTTCAGTGCGGATGACATCGCTTCGACCTCGCATAGACTTGAAGGCGGAAGATCTCGCTTCGACCTTGCATGGAGTTGAGCTCCCAACTTTGTCTTTGATCCTCAGGCGTGGCGTGTGTACATATTAATAATCTGTATCTTCGATTTTGAATTTCTCGTAATCGTTATTCTTTCGACATTCTTTCAAAATACTATTCTTTTTTGGATTTGTAATAATAAACACATGATATAAATACAATGTTCGTTCGAAAATACACTGAATATAATGCAATTTGAAAACATACAGAAAATAAGAATTAAAAGTACTGCATATCATATCATGATGAAATACATTATTTTAATAGAAGATGTATGCATTATCAAATAAATACAATATATGAAAATAGATACATACGTGAAAATATATAGTTAAATTAAGTATATTAATAAGAAGTTACGGACGTAACAGTACCTTTCTTCGGAGCGTGTCATATATATTTATTTTTATACTCCTTTTCTTGAAGAAAATTTCATAAAATCGTTAAATTTTAAAAACATAATATATTATTGTTTTGAATATTCGCGCGAAAAAATCACAAAGACCGCCGAATATGCACGAGTCACAGTCGGAAAGAAAAAAATGGCGTTCTATTAGTCGCATAAACAAGCTTCAACATTGCATGGCATACGCCATCCAGTTAGTATATAGATCAGTAAGAATAACATGTTCGTTTTTCAGAGAATCAGGTTGATGATAACGGGTATTTTTGAAAATCAGCTTCGAATATTTTTGTCCAATTCATCATATACTTATTGAATAATTAAATATTGGTAATAATTTTTAATAATTTTAATTAGAGACTAATTATTAGGGATTAATTACTTTTAATTTTTGATACCTTTAAATATAAAATATCTTCAAAATTAAAAAAAATGAATTTGTTGATCTTAATTTTCCATTTCTCAGATGTGGTTATATCTGATATTTCAATTTAATTTTTTTTCTTATTATTTGATTTTGGTCTTATTTTTTATACTTTTCTTCTTGAAAATTTTGTCAGTTATTAATTGAGTGTTTCGGTGCAATAATCGGTCTTATACGCGTGAACGCAAGCGCTAATACAAGTCGGGTGGCAGTGAAGCTGAGTCTCCAATAGGTGCTAATATGCATGTGCAAGTGCCAGTGCCAAACCCATTTAAAATGTATTGGAGATTGGCACTGGCACTTGCACATACATTGGCACCTATTGGAGACTCAGCTTGAGAGGCCCAGAGGCGCTCACTGACACCCGACTGGTATTAGCGCTTGCGTTCACGGGTAAGACCGGTTATTGCACCGAAACGCTCAATTATATATTTATACGTAATTGCTCTATGCGTTTAATTAAAATTTTTCATTGAATGAGAAACAAATATTTTAAATATTAATTGAAAAATAAATAAAATATTATATGTAAAATTAGTTATTTTACATGATTTTATTTAAATAATTTGGAATAAATTATGAATAGAAATAAACAATTAAGTTTTTTTATATATAAAGCAGTTTTAAAATGTATTTTCAAAATTTCGATATTAATCTGAATAATAATATAGAATTCAGTTCCTCATTTGTATTTAACTTTTATGTCAGATAATTTTTATTAAAATATTTATTTGTAAACGAAATTTTTTATTTTATTAGGCCTGTCGCCAATAAATATTTTGAGCTTCCCATGGTTTAACACCTGGGGTATTTTCGGCTCTTACTCAGAGTTAACTCCAGAGTTAGCATAGGCGCCGAAACAATTTATTTCTGTTAACGCCAAGTTTGATTGGTGCTAAATTGTAAAGTTATGAAAACGTGTGAAACGTGATTTACGTTCTAGTAAATAAATTTACAAAATAAAATTCATTTCCCTAGTTTGTATGAAATTCCCTAAAATACTTTTACTTAAAAGACCCAGAGTAACTCTTGATTTATAAGCGATGTTAAGGGTAAGAGTAATATAACCTGAAACAGTTGACAAGTGAAATATCATTTGATTTCTAATGTTTAAGTTTTTAAAAAATTTAATATTTTATTACAATCAGAGTGTTTAAATTAATAAAGAAGAGAAATAGAAGAAGGTATGTATTAAAATTATTATTTAACATAAGTCAACGTTAACAGTTTAGAAATTTATAAACAAATATATGGCCATTCTTTTTTTAAAAAATAAAGAATTTGTTTATAAACAAAGTAATTGTTTATTTTTTATTAAATTCTTAAAGTTGTTGAAAGAATGCATAATACATGGTATAAACATTTTTGAGTTTAAAAAATATCGAAAATGTTTACTAATGTTAAAGTAACTTGATTATTGTTTATATAAATGTAAATAACAATGATAATTATTAACTTTTAAAACATTTTTTATTAAAATAAACATAAATTACTTAGAAAATAAATAAATTTGTCTGAAAAGAAACAATTTTTTAAGTACCCAGAGTCGTTTAAGGAATATAATATAATTTTAATTTTTTGTTAGGGCGTGAAGAACATATTTGTTTCTGAACATTTTATAAACAAATAATATAAAAAATTCTAAAAAATAAATTTTTTTAAGATGTTTACAAATAGTGAAATTCAAATTGAAAAAATCATTATATTGTTTTTTAAATCCTTCACTAAAGAAATTCACTTGTTAATGGTTTTGTTACAAAAAAATAATTTTTGCATAATATTTTAAGGGATTCTTCTGAACCATATTGAGAATCAAATAAGAATATTTCTGTTTAAAAATAAAAGTTTGTTATCCGTTTGAGAAATAAATTCTTACCCCGTATACACATGATTAAACTACAGAATGTTGTTAACTTATAATAACAAATGTTTATATTGAAAATACAGTTGATCCTGTAGTGATGGTTGCCGCTGCAGCTTTTAATGTTATGTTTGATGATGATGAAGATGAAGAGGAAATAATTAATTTCTATTTGGCCACTGAGAAGCAGAGAGAAGTACATGCTAAACATGAAAATTTTTTTGAAGAAACCATTCCAAGGTATTCATTGTCAGGTATAAATAAATTTATAAAGTTTCCTACTTAAAACAAATTCTTTCCAGAAGCTTCTATTGGAATCTTTCCAATCTTCTTTTGAAGATTTGAGGCTTTTCTTTAAAGCTTTCTTGAAGTTAAAATATCCAACAGAAAGAAAGTTTCCTCCAGAATCTTTAGGCTTTCTTCCCCAGAACTTTTAGGAAATTATTTTTAAACATTTCAGTAGAAGTTTTTTTTATTCCAGTTTCTACTGGAGGCTTTTTTTAAGGTTTCAATGCAAGCTACTTTTCAGATGAACTTGTTGCGCTGAACAGGTCTGTGATATGTGAATTTTAGTGTAAAATGATTATCGTATGAATTCGAGAAAAATGTATAATTTATTACCTCTAATATATTTTATTTATAGCTTTAAAAAGAAAATAATAATTTACTATTTAACATTATTTTTCAATACTGACAGATTTTAAATCTCACTTTCGAATGACAAAGGCGACTTTTAAAGAGTTAAGCATCATTCTAGGCCAGGATTTAAATTCGCCATTTTCAAATATACCTGTGATGAAAAAATTGACAATAGCAATTTGGTATTTTGCCAATCAAGACGTTTATCGGTTGGTATAAGCATTATATATTTTTTAATATTTTTAATTTTTAAAATAAATCTGCCCTGTTCTGTACTGTGATGCCTGTAATTTATGTTATTTTCAAGGAAAATCTATTATAGTATATAATCAACAAAATGTTTTATAATGTGTTTATACCATTTTTAATTCCTCTTATTTATTTACAATATAATTAAAAGATATTTAGTAAAATTAATACTTGTTACAGAGAAATCTCTGATCGATTTGATGTCGCAACATCAACAGCATGGGAATGTACAATTGATGTCGCAAAAGCTCTTAGTCGTCGGGCATGTGATTTCATTAAATGGCCTACAGGCGAAGCAATTGAAAAAAAACATGCAAGAGTTTCGGGCAATTGCTGGGTTTCCGGGTGTCATAGGTGTAATAGACGGAATCCACATTCAAATTAATGCACCAAATGAAAACCCTGCAAGCTACATTAATAGAAAAGGATATTCTTCTATTAATGTACAGGGTATTTGTGATGCTCGAAGGCGATTCATCCACGTTTATGCTGGATGTTGTGGTTGCATTAACGACGCAAGAGTTTGGCAGTTAAGTGATCTCAGAGAAGAGAGTGAGCGTAATTACAATGCATACTTCCCTAATCATTCACATCTTTTGAGAGATAAGATTTATCTCACGCTTTTCAATTTATTGCCACCTTACAAAGATTATGGTAACTTGGTAAGAGTACAAATTTACTATAATCTAATTCATGCAAAAACGCGGCAAATAATTGAGAGAACCTTTGCCTTACTTGTGGCTCGCTTTCGTCGTTTGAAGTATCTGTATCTTCAAAATGTTGAATATGCATCTCTCATTATTCTCGCCTGCTGCTGCCTCCATAATATTTGCATTTCTTTAACCCTCCGTCACACACCTTGGAAAAAATTACGACTTTACACACGTTTAGAGGGAATCCCTCACCACATTGTAAAATAAGCGACATAACAACATAAACAAAGGAATCAATATAAATTTAATTTTAACACAAACTTATAAATATGTAGTAAATTATTCTAAATTATAAAATTAATAAAATTAATTTTCAGTCTCAAAAATAAAATTTAATTACACGAATGCACATCTTCGAAGGAATTACACTTTACATGTAAAAATAATGTAACATTAACAAATAAGCAAAAAAATCATTAAATAATTTATTTTAATTACATTTATAATATAATTTTGCCATTAGCCAATAGTGGAACAAAAAATATTTTGAAAACTTGATTTTTTTATTTAACATAACCTCACTTTTTCGAGTTTTTTCTGGCTTTGAAGCTTCATAATTAAATATTAATTATGTTTAAACTAAATGTTTTTTTAGAAATATGTTGAGGAGTAAATTGTCGAAAGGTATAGAGACTGATTTTATTTTGCAATGAGGAAAACAAAAGTTATTTAAAAAATACTGAAACCGAAGAGGGAATCCCTCCCTAGGTGTGTGACGGAGGGTTAAATGATGAATTAGATGAAAATGAAGTTATTGAAGTGGATCCTTCAGATGATGAACAATTCAATGACAATGGAGATGATCTGCTATTACTCGAAATGCAACCAGAAAATCCACGCTTCAGTCCCGATATAAAGCGTAATATAATTGCAAACTAGCTGTATCTTCGGCGGGAATAATAAACGTATTTTACGAAAAAATATATTCTTATTATAAAATATATTTCTATTCGAATATCTACACACTTAACAAATTTAAAAAGTACAATGATTAAGTAATTCACAAGATTTTAAACTATTTTTCATTAAAAACAAAAAGAACATTAATAAACCTGAGCGCATTATCAATTATAAATTTCAAATAAAAATAATTTCTGATAACTTTAAAATATGTAATATAAAACGAATTAAAAATAAGAATTGTAAAAAATTGTAAAAGTATTATTCGTTACTGAAACTAAAAATTTATTAAAAAATCGAAAAAAGTTGAAAAATTGGTCTATTATCAGAATAATTAAGCAAACCTTTTAACTTTACAGATCACATGCGCCTAGAAACTGGACTTATATAGAAGAATAAAGTTTTAGGATAAATTAAATGATACATTCTATAGATTTAGAACAAACCGTGACAATTTATTTCTTAATCTATTTTCAATACAAATAGAAGATTTCTCAATAAGTATACTATGAATTATAAACTTAATTACTTCTTTAGCGTTTATTACTTTGATCAATCGCTGCTTTGTATATACACTACCGTCCAAAATTGTGCGAACGCTAACATCTCGAGCTATTAAAAAACACACCCGCACAGAAACAGTGATAACTCGGTTAAAAATGAAGCTAGATGCTTTTTTTAAATTGCATTGGAAAGCTTATTAAATTTCCAATGAAATGCCACTATTTTAAGTTGTATTGTGTAAATAGGAAGCAAGATATCATGTTATGAAGACAAAAAAATAATTCTATTTTTTTCGGAATTTCTTACTCTGACTTTGACTCCTGGCACAGTTTAGCAAAGTTTATGAAAAAAATTGTTACTTTTACAGACTATTCCTTGTAACCTAAGCTTTAAATAGAGACCAAGAACAGCAAAAAATATTTACGGGTTCCCGAGATATTACAAAAAGAGTCGGACCGTGCCAAGCAGAATTTTCAATCATCGATTTCTCTAATTCGCCGTTGAGTCAATTACTTGTCTGTGAAAAAAGTGTCGAAAATTAATTTTACCAAGTACATTCTTATCGGGATCCACTTTTTAAATATCGATAAATAATAAATTAAATTAAAAAGTGGATCCCAGTAAGAATGTACTTGGTAAAATTAATTTTCGACACTTTTTTCACAGACAAGTAATTGACTCAACGGCGAATTAGAGAAATCGATGATTGAAAATTCTGCTTAGCACGGTCCGACTCTTTTTGTAATATCTCGGGAACCCGTAAATATTTTTTGCTGTTCTTGGTCTCTATTTAAAGCTTAGGTTACAAGGAATAGTCTGAAAAAGTAACAATTTTTTTCATAAACTTTGCTAAACTGTGCCAAGAGTCAGAGTAAGAAATTCCGAAAAAAATAGAATTATTTTTTTGTCTTCATAACATGATATCTCGCTTCCTATTTATACAATACATCTTAAAATAGTGGCATTTCATTGGAAATTTAATAAGCTTTCCAATGCAATTTAAAAAAAGCATCTAGCTTCATTTTTAACCGAGTTATCACTGTTTCTGTGCGGGTGTGTTTTTTAATAGCTCGAGATGTTAGCGTTCGCACAATTTCGGACGGTAGTGTAAGTAACAAATTTTTAAAGTATTAGTTTATTATTTCAAAAATTTTCAAGAATGAAATTATTCTTTACCCTTACTTTTTTCAGAATTGAATATCACATTTCACATTTAATTAGTTGCGACAATATTTTATTTATTATTTTTCATTGAGAACTTGATATATATTTCTAAAACATAAACAAAAAATAATTTTTCAATTTACGGGAAAATGTAAATAATCAATAAATTACTTTATTTTTTACGTTCTCAAAAAAATGCATTATTTACTTTTATGTAAGCATAAAATAATAATCAAGCATTTGTTACTTTCATGAAAGACAAAGTTTATCAAAGTTAGAAGCTAAATAAATAACTTAGTTTTTGCTTAGGAATTATGTCTCTTATTACTTAAACATTAGTTTAATTATTTTAATTCATATCAATATACAATAAATTTTTTTTACAAGTCAGTCTCAACAAATTTTATTCAGTCTCAACAAATTTTATTTCTATAAACATTTCAAAAAAATACTTTTATATTTATTTCTATTCGAATCTGTCGAAAATAGAAAATATTTAATGCGCGAAAGAAATATATTAATATTCATTATAAACATTCTAGTCAAAAATTAAATTTATCTTGTCCATATACTAACTACACAAATTTTAGTGTTGTATCTGCAACTATTTTTATAAATCTTTAATGTATTTGTAGTAAATAGATCGTAACAACAATTTTGAAAATTTTCAAAAATAAGAAAGTAACAATAATTTCAAATAAATTTCGGATCTAAAACATTACTAACAAAAATGAAAATCATCTGATGCATGAACATTGATTTAACTGCGGAATAAACTGAATGTTAATAATGATGGCATATTAATGATACGAAAACAGCCGTTACTTCTTGTTTTCATTATTTTTGTTTTTTAAAAATTGCACATAATCAGAAAAACTTGATGTAAATTCTCTTCTAATTGACATGACTTCCTCATGACGAGTGGCCCTATCCTCTATTTCTTTTTTTAACCATTCTGGATGATTTTCTTTTTTAATTTTTTCCTTTTTTCGAGTAACCACTTCGTCTTCTTCGTCTTCTATTTCTCTTGAAATTTTTCTCTTATATCCAGCTATGCTGGAAGCCGTTGATACAGGTGAGATGTCCGGATTTTTAAACAAAATGTTATGAATAGGTTTAAAGAAACACCAGGAAGGCGGACTTTCGCCTGTACTATTCACCTTCTTTAAATTCTCTCGATAGGTGCGAGAAAGAAACTTCCACTTAGCCTTACATTCTCCAAAAGTTTTATTTATGCCTTTTGTTGCAAAAAATCCACTAATTTTTTTCCAGAAATCAGGACTTAAATTATACTTAGTTGAACTCGCGACATCAGAGTATGCCTCTATTAAACCAGAAGTCTGCATATCAGTCCAATTTCCAGAAGACTGATGATTCGAAAGAACTAAAAATAAATTTTTCTAAATGTAATATTATACAATATTTTAGACACATTTTTTACTTTGCAAAAATTTTATTATCCCTTGTTTTTCAATGAAAAACTTATAAACCCTTATTCTTACTAAACTTAAACGAATATTTAAATATGAGCCGATAATAAATTTTTTATAAATTTATTAAACAAACGTTGGTTTAATAAATTAAAGAAAATTTTTGGAATTTAATTCTTATGATATAAATAAATGTCAAAAGAATTTTTTTCAAACAAAAAAACAAAATTTTTTAATTAAATAAAATTAGACAGATTTGAAAATACCAATGAAATAAACATTTAAAAATATCAGGAGGAAAATCAGCGATTGGAAATTTAAGCAATTTTTTTACAACTTTTAAAATGGATCAAATTTTGCACAGAAACTTTTGTATGTACACAGTGTACTTAAAAACAATTATTACAAACGTAAAATATATAAAACAAAATGGAATTTTCAGAAAATTATTGCAAAAAATGGCTATGTCAGATTGAAAATAAAAAGAACTGCATGAAATGTATTTTAAAAAATCGTATGTATGCAGAAATTTAAAATCTACAATTATTAGTATGAAAAGAAATTAAGAAATTATGTTTGTTACCAGTTCCGGTTGGCGGCCTTGTTCGTGAATCAGCGTATCGATGAATTTCATCGATACAGGTTGATTGGCCAGAAGGCCCTGGTTGAGTAGTTCGACAAATTTCGGTTGATAAGTATTTTTTTGATGAATTAGAAAGTCTATTTTTATCAAATTTTATTGTCAGATCTCGTTGAACATTTTGACTAATTTCGGTTGATCAGCCTGCTTTTAAATAGGCATTTTGATTAGTACGCCTTCCAGATAAAGCAACTGTTTCTTCGTTAGCACGTAGATCATTAGGCTCTGCAATACAATTTCGACTACGATGAATTCCGATTGACAATTCTGTTTTGAATAAGAAGAATAATTTACTTTTATTGTATCCTTATAATGCTAAATACTAATAATGTATTATAAAGGATACATTTAATAACAAAATCTATTTTTTAAAGGAAAATTTAAATTTTTTACTACTTTTTTATGGTAAGTAGTTAACAACTCGGCCTTAAAAAAGCAAAGTTATGTAAATTTGATCCTAAAAAAAGAAATTAAAATTTTGCAACCAAAATTGCAATTACAGAAAGAAATAATGTTAAAAATTATGAGTTTAGAAAAGAAGAAAATGTTCAAAGAAGAAAATGTTCGGATGAATAAAGTTGAAACTTACACCTAAGTATCAGCACCTACCTAATTTGTAACATAAAATTTTTTTATGAAGTTTTAGCTTCCACTCAGTTATTAGCTTATATCAGCTTTCACTTAATTCTTAAAAATTTAATGTTGTCCTTAATGAAAACAATCATTCTTAAATTTAAAATTAAATTTTTAAATTAAGTGAGTGCTAATAATTGATTACCATTTCCATTGTTTTACATAATTTCTATTTTTAATCACAATTTAAGAATAAAATTCTTTTTTTAATAAGCAATTACATTACATCAAATTCATTTGTCAATTAAAAGTTAGGCACATATTGTCAATTTTTTATTTTGACTCCTATAAATATAAATCTGTAAAATTTTAAATAAAAATATAATTTTTTTTATGTTTATTGTTTATATTATTATTTAACTATAATTTAATTAGTACCAATTAATATTATTAGTTAATTAAATAAATATTTTGTTCTTTATTAATTATTAATTAAATCATTATTTAATTACAAAACTATACAAAAATATTTACATATTATATTTATTCATATATGTTTTATACGGAGAGAAGTAAATATTATTATTATAAATATATATGAATATATAAATATTATTATTATAATAAAAATAAAAACCATTTTCCGTTAATTAAAAAAATGTATTATACTTCACATAAAAATTTATATATAAATTTATCGAAAAAAAATATTCTTGTTTTAAGAGGATTCCTCTTATTTCAATGCATATTTTCCTCTAGAATATGGCTCATAAAGAATCCTCTTATTTTAATAGGATTATTCTCCACATAACAATATTCCTCTTAAAATAAGATGAAAATACTCTTCGATTAAGAGTATTCCTCTTGATTCAAGAGGATTTTTGCAAGATGAATTTTCCTCTCAAAACAACAATATTTTTTTCAGTGTATTTTTATCATTAGGCCATGCGTATTGGTCGTTGAATGTGTTGAATGTTTGAGAGGAAGTGCTCATGTGTGTGTGACCTTGGTACATACAAGTAATATTCAAAGGCAATTATATTGTTTTTTTAAATTCGAATAATGTCTACTTCATCTGTGATTGTATGTGTAAAAATAATTACTTAGAATATTTTTAAAAAATACTGGGTTTTCAGTATTTTTATTTGTATGTATCAAAGAAAAAATGTTACAGGAATTAATTAGTTACTATTAACTAATTTAATTAGAAAAAACCTATTTCTCATCAACATCTCAAATATTGTACTAACCTGAAGATTCCATGAGACTATTTTTAGGATCAACAATTACTTCTCCATTTTTTCCAACGTATCCAGTAATTATTATTTCGCCTTCACTCATTTTTCTTGACACTTTTTCACACGTGCGACGCAAAATGATATGGAAGAAGAAGCCGGTAAGTAGACCCAAGCTGGTAGAATAGTGGTAGCAACAGTAACCAATTAAATAAAGTTTTCATAAAATCCAGTCATCTGATTGGTCAAAACTGTTGACTATTTTATCACCGTAGCGCTACACTCAAATTTCCGATAGAACAGGGAGGGCACAGTAGGTAGAACACGTTTACTTTAAAATTAAAGCCTATTTCACAACTTTCCAATTTCAAAATATTTACAAAAGCCGTTCCTACACCACTGTTAACTCTCGAGTTAACTCTTGAGTAAGAGCCGAAAACACCCCTGAATGCTACATATCCTTGACCGTGAGCGAAAACATCTTTTCTTAAATCTACTGCAATTTTTTCAAATGTTTGGCCTTGCGCTTTATTTATCCTCATTGCAAATGCCAACTTTATTTGAAATTGTCTTCTTTTAAACGAAAAAGATATTTATTTTCGCAATAAAGTGTAATGCGATTTAAAAACACTACATCTCCTGCTTTATCACCTGTTAATATTTCACATTTGAACATAATTTATGAGGCGGAAGAGAAGTATGTGACAAAGTATTTTGTCAGTATTCTGGTTATACAGCTTAACTAATAGCACCATTATCATTACAATTTTCTGTACTATAAACGCTAGAATATTTTTTTCGGTTTTTGCATCTAATAACTCTAATACTTTCATGTTTCATTCATGAACATCAATATTTCTTGCAGATAGAATTGCACATTTTGTAGCTAGTTTGTATTCTTTTCGTTGTAAAAGGTCACTAAATGTATCTATAACTATACCTGATTCTGGGGATGCAATCTAATCAATTGCCGAGATCATGCTAAATATTCCAAAAAAGGGAAATTTGGCACCTAGATTAGAGAATCCATTGTACCAAGCTCCAGCTCGCTCGTTTACAACAACCCATTAGAGTCCTGTTCTTCTCCAGAAGTCCAGTATTTCCTCTATAGACGACGTCTCATCACTCGTTTCACACAGTCTACACATAGGTGAGACTTTATTTTCTATCATAGGAAAAAAAGCTAGAATAGCTTCTCTAGAAGTCTTAGGGATGCTTCACCATGCCAGAATGCTTTATCAGGTCCAACATATCTTCCATAGATAAAATGTTTTATTTCGTAATGATTAACAATAGATCACATATATTTATAGCAGCTGAATTATGTCCTTTATACATATATTTATGTAAGTACTTGACAGATTCTATTCCTCTTCCAACGACCTTAATAGTAATATGAAAATTGTATCGTTCAGACAAAAATGGATAATAAGGAACAACATATCCATTATTATCAACTTCATGTTCCCCTGTTCGAACAAATGTTGTTTTTGTATCTTTTCGATGATAATGTCCTTGACAATCTTTTATTTATAATCGTTTCTTCTTGAAATGATTTTGGAAATTTTTTAGAACAATTTCCATTTACAATGCATAAACCTTCTCGATAAGGTAAATATATATTATGCCTCATAATAATTTCATATAAATCTGGTTGAATATTATCATCCGGAATTTCAGCTGAAATGTAACGGTCGATGATAATTAGAGTAGATAATTTATGATTTTGTTTTAAGATTATAAGTATATGTGCATGAGATAAGCCACGCTTTTGGAATTCAATTACATATAAATGTCCCATTGCGTCGCTAAAAATTGTTTCTTTTATAACACAGTTGATTAAACTAATTTTCTTTATGGTAAAAACTCATGCACAGATATCTGGACGATCAGCGGCTACTTGATCTGGAAGAAGATTTTTAACAATGTCTCGCTACTTAGGATTACAAGTCATTGTTATGAATAAATCTGGCTTGCCTAATTTTCAAACAATAGCCATTGAATTTTAATAATTTTGCATCATATATTGAGGTGATCCAATAAAAGTAGATGAAAGAACAATCATTTTTCCAATACGACCATCTACACTATTTGCAATATTCTGCATGAAATCAAATAATCCTTGATATGTTTCAACTCGTAATTTAGTTTGATTAGATTTACAATATTCTGTCCAGGCTTTTTCAATTTTTACGTAATTATCCTACAACTTATTGTTGAAATAGTCATCGACCTAAATTAAAAGTGTTAAATCCATTATTAGGAATAGCTAATCTAAATTGAAAGTATGCAGATCTGGTAACGCGTCGAGGACGTTTATCTGTGGTTCGTATTATATCTTTGTCCCAACCTCTTGTTCCAAAAGGATAAAAAAGTGGATATACCCATGGTTCCAAATTAGGATCCATTGTGATGACTTTTTGTAAAACTTTAGTTTCTCTGTTACATACTACAATATACGAATCTGGAATTTCTTTATCAGCAGTAGTCGAAAATACAGCTGTAACTTTATTTGTTCTTTGAAAATTATATCTATTATTATCCATACCTGGTTTTAAAGTAAATAGCAATTATAATTGGGGATTTTGTCGTTGCTTTCCGAAGCTAATCTTTCTTGATTACGTATTTCTTCTCCCATCATTTCTCAAAATTTCTGGATCAAGATGGATATTAACATTTGACCTAATTTCTGTAGCTTCATTTGAATAAATTATAAAAAGTTGGCCATAACTTGAATTTTCACCCAATATGGGACACAAAGTTGTATTAATTTGATAATAAATAGAACCTTGAATTTTGAAACAAAATGCTCCAGAGCTTCTTTCTCTAAAATTCTCTAAATTTGCATTAAAAGATGCGAATGATAATAAACTATTCTAACTGCGAATATTCTTAAAAAATTATTTTATACAACTTATCAGGAAAATGTGTTCAATTTATGTCCATTGATCCATTATAATGTTCTTGAATGTTAGTAGAATTCTTTGTAATAATTCTTACAGATTCTGTTCTTTTACGCTCTCGACAATTACGTTGTCATTCATTAGATAAGATGGTTTCACTTTGTGTTTGTATTGTTCCTTCAACGATTTTTTGAACATAATTTTGTTCGTTCCATTTCCTTATTATTTCATTTTCTCTATAGCGTCTTTAATTATCAGCTTTTATTTCTCTTTGAAGACGTTTGAATTCATCCTCTTCTTCAGCTGTACGATATTTTTTTCTCTTAGGCATAGTAATTGAATTTTAATAAAATTTATTAATCATATAATTATATATTTTTTTAAATTGAGCCGCCGGATCGTAGAAGGGCACGTAAATTTTTCTCGGCCGAAATCGAAGTCCCCTGGACATCTAAAATTCAACTTTTGAATTTAAATATCAAATGTACATATCCTTATAGGAAATTTCATTGCGCATCTTTTTTTCTTATAAAATTTTTTTGTATCTATTACCGTTTTCGAAATATAAGGAAAAAACTGTTTTTTTAAAAACCGAAATTTTAATTGTTTTTTTCACATCAACTCGCGATTACTCAGTCAATTTTACGAATTTCTTAATGAAACAAAAACGAAAATACGCGTTATTTTATCCTACGAGTGACTAAAAAAGAAAAATTATGTTTTAATTATAAATAAAAAAGTTATTAATTTTTTATTGAGATATTGCAAAATTAGTAAACTGAAATTTTTACTAAGCGGGGAAGTTGAGCAAATTTAGAGCAACAAAAAACTTCCAGCGAGAAAGTTGTTCACTAAAGTCTAAACAAGTTTTTCCCGAAAGATACAGTTCAATTAAACAATTAGTTAACAAATGGTGAATGTTAAAAGTCGTCTACACTTCATTGTAGTTATCACTTGTTTCTTTTCTACTGCTTATAACTGTTTGTTTTTGGTTTGACACAAAACGTCAAAATAATCAAATATTCAATCAAAAATCAAAATATTTAAATAGTTGTGATTGTGATTGATTGTGAGAATAAAGAGGACATATTGTGGAATATTGAAAAAATATTAAAGATACGAGTACTCAAAGATACTTGTCATTTTATTTTCAGGTATATAATTTATAATTAAAAATTTACACTTTATTTATAAATTATAAATAATATTATTTTTTAATCATTTATATAACTCTTATATTGAATATTTTTATATTATATTGTATTCTTTTTGAATAATATATTTTTTTCTAAATTCCAAATATAAGGAAAAAACTGTTTTTTAAAAACCGAAATTTTAATTGTTTTTTCACATCAACTCGCGATTACTCAGTCAATTTTACGAATTTCTTAATGAAGCAAAAACGAAAATACGCGTTATTTTATCCTACGAGTGACTAAAAAAGAAAAATTATGTTTTAATTATAAATAAAAAAGTTATTAATTTTTTATTGAGATATTGCAAAATTCGTAAACTGAAATTTTTATTAAGCAGGGAAGTTAATCAAATTTAGAGCAACAAAATACTTCCAGCGAGAAAGTTGTTTATTAAGGTCTAAACAAGTTTATCCCGAAAGTTACAGTTGAATTAAACAATTAGTTAACAAATGGCGAATTGTTTAATTGAACTGTAAGTTTCGGGAAAAACTTGTTTAGACCTTAATAAACAACTTTCTCGCTGGAAGTATTTTGTTGCTCTAAATTTGCTTAAGTTCCCCGCTTAATAAAAATTTCAGTTTACGAATTTTGCAATATCTCAATAAAAAATTAATAACTTTTTTATTTATAATTAAAACATCATTTTTCTTTTCCAGTCACTCGTAGGATAAAATTATGCGAATTTTCGTCATTGTTTCATTAAGAAATTCGTAAAATTGACTGAGTAATCGCAAGTTGAAGTGAAAAAAAAACAATAAAAATTTCGCTATTCAAAAAAACAGTTTTTTCCTTATATTTCGAAAATGGTAATAGATACAATAAAAATTTAAAAGAAAAAAGATGCGCAATGAAAATTCCTATAAGGATATATATTTTAAACATTTAAATTCAAAAGTTGAATTTTGAGTGTCCAGGGGATTTCGATTTCGGGCGAGAAAAATTTACGTGCACTTCTACGATCCGGCAGCTCAATTTTAATATATTTTAAAACATCAATATCTAATGTCTAAAGTTTCTGATATCAAGTATCTAATATCTTAATGTATCTAAAAAGGTCTTATTACACTGGTCAACAAAAAAAGGCTTACTTTTTTATGAGATATGATAGTGGTTTCCGAAGAATTTTTTGACGCTGAATACTATCCCGGGTCAAAAAATTGGCCATCACGTCAGGATTTTGAGAAAAGTGGCGGTAAAGATCCCAAAAAACGTGTTTTTGAGCGTTTTCAATATTTTTTTCTCCTAAACCTGACGTGCCAGAAACTCCTACTTAGACTTAAATTGAAGCTTGAATTGTCCACTACAAGACCCATATCTGTAAGACCAAAAAAAATTTAAATTTTTTTCAAAACATTAGGTTGAAGTTACCAAAAATGTGTATTTTTAGGTTGCTTCAATGGATTTTTTAAAATCGTTTTGAATATGGGTCTTGTAGTGGACAATTCAAGCTTCAATTTAAGTCTATGTAGAAGTTTCTGGCACGTCAGGTTTAGGAGAAAAAAATATTGAAAACGATCAAAAACACGTTTTTTGGGGTCTTTGCCCCCACTGTTCTCAAAATCCTGACGTGATGGCCAATTTTTGGACCCGGGATCGCGTTCAGCGTCAAAAAATACTTCGGAAACCACTATCATATCTCATAAAAAAGTAAGCCTTATTTTCTTGACCTGTGTTATTAAAACCTTTCAGTAAACCTTGAATCCTGATGAAAAAATAAATAATTATTACTATACATTTGTTATTAAATTATTACTATATATGGTCAATTCAATTCTTAACTCATAAATTTGGACAATTAAACACAAATAAAAAATACGTATCTATTTTTTCGATACAGAATAGAAAAAAAACATTTTTGACTGATTATAAGAGATCGACTAAAATCTCACGTGGAATTGTCCATATGTATAGACAAATATACAGAAGAACTGTAGTTATCGATACTTTAGTTATTATGTTCTCGAATAATGCGGAAAAACTCGAATAAAACGGATTTAGTGACCAAGTCTAAAAAGGAACAAATAATCTTGTCTGTTTATAATTATAATTGAAAATTTGATTATTTTATTAAAACTATTTTGATAATAATTGCATTCCTGCAAAGGATTTTACTATTTATAAAAATAATTTAATTCTTTCAAAGACTGTTATTATTTTTAAGAAAAATAAATAGTAATAATTCATTAAGTACTTAATAAATTTAAAAAGGGAAAATTATTTGTTTATAAAAGTTCAATTATCTTCAAACAATAAAATTGAAAAATTTCACTATTCAGATTTTTTAAAAGAACTTTGTGAACTTTCTTCTGTACATCAGAAAATATCTGGAAAAAAATTGGAAAAGTTATAAACATTATAAAAAAAATGTCTATACGGTCGGACCAGGTCTTTACGGTTGGGCCACCGTAAAAAAACAATGTGATATCAAGGAATATTGCTAAAAATGGCCCGTAAATTACAGAAGAATGCTCAAATGGACTTGAAAATGGAAAAAGGAAATTTAAAATTCATATAAAAATTAATCTAAAAGCATTCTCAGTACACTAAACGTTTACAATACCTTATCGAAGGAGATGTGAAATAAGACTGTTTAAAATGTTTTACAAACGTTTTTTGAACATGAATAGATTTTCTTCACTGCAAAATGATACTCTTTACACATCTCTACTTTAAACAAATGAATTTCCGATGTCAGAACGCACAATAATTGTAAAATTATATGTACAAACCTGCACGATGTACGCAAAAAAATGGTTTGGTTGAAGAAAGTTCGGATAATTGAAAAAAAGGACAGGTTGTCTCAACCGAACTAGTTCAGTTGTGGAAATCAAATTGTTTCGGTTATATGAAAACCAAACACATTCATTTCTTACTTCATAAACGTTACTTCATGTATGTTTTTAAATTCTAAACTGTCACCGCAGTTAACAGAAAAATTACTAATTTCAGTCAAGAATATACTCTTGACAGTTTACCCTTCACAGTTTATAAACTTAAAATATTTTAATAAATAAATTTTCTTATTTACTCGACTTAAGTTACGTTTCTTTTATTACTAAAGTTATTTGATTATTATGCTTTATTATTATCTAACTGCTTCTGAAAAGCTAAGTATAAAAAATTATTATTTATAACTTTTTCAACATTATAATTTTTTTAACCTTTTATTATACTTATTTATGTTTCTTGTCATTCACAAAAACCTCTTAATATTAAAATCTTTTAAAATTTTTATAATGTAAAAAAAGAAGAAAATGCTTTTAATATTATTTGTAGTTTTAATAACCAAGATTCTTTAACCTATTTTTAAATTAATGCCTAATTCAAATAAAAATTAAAACATAAAAATTGAGTTTGGTTTTAGAATAACAGCCCAGCGGGCACAAAAACAAAAAACGTTCTTTGAACGTCTGTAGAACGTTTAATGTCTGCTGTTTTAAGTTTTAAGAACGTCTGAACGTTCCAAAAATGTTTCGGAACGTTCGGACATTCTTAGAACGTAAATTGGCAGACATTAAACGTTCTACAGACGTTCAAAGAACGATTTTTGTCTTTGTGCCCGCTGGGAGTCAGTTTAGTTAATGAAACCAAAATAAATGGAACCGAATTTGTTTGGTTGCTAAAAACCAAGTGTTCGGTCAGTCCTATTTTAAAGAGAGAGTTCGGTTGTGGCAAACAAATTTTCTGTTGAACCAACTAAACATTTTTTTGCGTGTATAAAGGGACCTGACCGTAAGTTTCGCGTCGTTTTGATCTTTTTAGCACACAGACATAAACGCACGATATAAAAACCAAATAACATACCAAAGTATTCATTGGAACTTAATGAAAGTGACGAGAAAAGTTTTCTACCATCACTAACAAGTAGGGGAGGGTAGGCTACATTGAACCGGGTATTTTCTAAAGTCCAAGAACTAATTAAATTTTACGAATTTTGATCAGGTTTTTGTGTCAACATTAAGCTGAAGTACTCCTTTAGTTAATATACACGTTACAAACCCAAATTATTATGATTAAATAATTAAATTTAATTTTTTTCTAACAAGTTACACTTTTCTTATTTTGAAGAATCTGTGTCTACATTGAACCACCTTTAATAAAACACTACAATTTACTTCAAAAATAGTATTTCCACTTACACATTGTAAAAAATATTATTTTTCATTAAAAAAAATAGAAAATTGTTGTTAAAGAGTTATTATTTGTTAATATAGGAGGTTAATATATTTTGATGTCAGGTTAGGTAGGTAAAGTGACAGTTTGAGTTTACCTCGTTCACAATTGTGATGAAAGCATGTCTTCTAGTATTTTTCTTACTTATTAGTAGAGCAGACAACTTTACCACTCTTAAAATTGAAAATTCTTTGCTTTTTCGGGTGGTTCAATGATGCCGCACTCACTGCATTCACATGACATTCACAACAAAAATTGTTAATAATAAATTTATGTAAGGCTTAAAATTCTTTATCACATCGGAATATTGAAGTTGACACCCTAAGCGACATAAATCACAAGTTTACTAATTTTTAAAACTTCCTATTTGAATAAAAAAAATTCATTATATTTCCACAAAATTTTTTGTTTTGTACGTGAAAAACAGTTCTTTTCGTTTTTCTTTGTAAATAATAAACCTACGTGCTCGAAATTTTTGGACGTACTCGCTTTCGGTAATACTAATTTATATATATTAAATAAGAAAAAATTCCACTCAGTCATTTCTTAGAAAATTAAAGTGGTTCACTGTTGACGCTGGTTCAATGTAGCCTACTCTCCCTTATTCGTTACTTTAATTACTTATTCAACTTAAAGTAATAGGATTTTAATTATTATTATTACAATTTTTTTTAAATATGATAGTACCTAGGCGGAAATTTCCAACCGGCGCGGATCCTAGCCATTACTGACGCCAGTGTAACTCTACTGGCTCGGAACTGCCTGCCAACCGAATGTGAACGGGCATTTTACCGAATAGTGACTAGGTCAGGAGCGCGCTGGCAACCGGTTCGGAACTGGCATTCCTACTGGCCGGGAGAAGCCTTTCTGTGTATAATTCAACCGGCTGGGACCTGGCACTCTACCGACTGCAGATTTTCAATTTAATAGCTGTCGTTCTACCGCCTGACAACCGGATCGAATCCAAATGATAATTTTAACAAATATCAATTAAAAAAATAATAATTAATTGCAAAAGATAAAAATACTGATGACAAGTCATTGACAATTCTCTCTTTACACATTTCTTTATACACTTAAACGCAATTTTTTATTACATAGACATTTGAAAAATCCTAACGCTTGGGGGTACGAACTGACGCCTAACCGAATATTTCCGCACCGAAATCTCGCACACTAACCACTATGCTACGCTCGCATAGGACTCTCAAATCTTAAATACTCTTAAGTGTCACGAGCTGAAATAAAACTTGTAGAATTACTACTTGTCAATGCTACAGCTATATTTTTATCATTATATAATATATTAAATAATTGTTACTCAATATAATAATATTGAACATAATAATATTAAAATTTTAATTAATATCTCAATAATAATAAATTTATATTAATAACATAAATTTATTTATAATAATTATAAAGTAAAAGTGTAAGACAAATATTTTTAATTGTTTAATTTTAAAAAAAGTCTCAATAAATAATTACTTAATATATTGATTAAATTTATTTATT
Source organism: Leptopilina drosophilae (assembly GCA_032873175.1). Taxonomy (NCBI): domain Eukaryota; kingdom Metazoa; phylum Arthropoda; class Insecta; order Hymenoptera; family Figitidae; genus Leptopilina; species Leptopilina drosophilae. The sequence goes on from CM065478.1 coordinate 30,053,250, forward strand.
AATTAATCATTATTTTCTAAAATAATGCAATTAATTATTGTAATAGTTATTTAGTTATGACACATTTATTAAAAATAAATTCATAATGTGATTTATGATGTGACAATAAATAACAAGATTCGCAGTCGGATCCGGCCCAGCACCTAGCCAGTACGGACTTAACATATCCGTCATTCTTCCGACGCCGCAGAAGAATAAGATCCGCGGGCGGAAGAACTCCAGTACCGAGCCCGTACTGACAATAGTGGGAAGACGGTTCCGACAGTCGGAGCATAATCTGTACCGCGCCGGTTGCGTTTTCAGATCCGAATCGGTACAGACCGTCGGTACTTGCGGTCTGTACGGGCGCGGATCCCAACCGGTTGTAAACTCCGACATTCGTCCGACTTTTCCGCCTGGGTAAGGTTATTAAAATTTTGTTAAAAAACGTCAAATAAATTTAGTTTAATAATAATTAAGTTAAACGATTTAAAGTGAATTCTAAAGTTAAAATTGTTCGGTTTCTTTAAAATCTTTGATTTTTATTAATTTTAAAGGAAAAAATTTTCTAATTATGAGAAACTTTTATAAAAGTTTCCTTAACAATTTAATATTTTTTATTTCATACTTATAATGTTCTTTTAAAAGGTAAGATATTTTTATTTTCATAAATGAAAACTTAACCTATAAATTCCATTTAAATTTGAAATAATAATTTTTAAGAAAATTTCTTTGTTTCCTCTTTCAGATCATTTGATTTCTTTATTTAATCCTTTTTGAAATCTTATAAACTATATGTCTGACGTGTGGATAACAACATGTTTATAAAATTTTCATCCCCTGATGAGGAACTATATAGTTCGAAACTAGTTGGGATTTCAATAAAATTCTTTTAAAAAAACAAACCGTATCTAGGCCTTCTCATTACTAAACAAATTAATTAATACGGTCAACCAAATGCAAAAATTACAAATTTAATTAATATTATTAAAGAAAATCTATATATTAAGCGAATTCAGGCTTAACTGTATCGAATGTAATTTTCGATATGTTAAACTAAAAGACTTAATATTTATTCACCCCAAGATAAACGTTTAACTCTTCATAAAATAATTGTTATTTTTGAAAAAGTAGAGGATCCCACTTTTCAGTGTACTATTAATTCAGAACCTCCGATTAGACGGTATTTTAATTGAAAATATACAAAAAGGAAAAAAGGTTGTATATAGTTGTAGACAGTAATGACACACTTCAGTTATATGAGTAGTACAAATATAAATTTTATTCAACTCATAAAACTTGAAAAATTGATAGAAAAATCGAACAATACAAGAATATAAATTATCTTTAAATTATTTAGGGGAGAGTAGGCTACAATGAACCAGCGTCAACAGTGACGTCAACAGTTAATTTTCTAAAAAATGACTGAGTGGAATTTTTTCTTATTTAATATATAAATTAGTATTACCGAAAGCGACTACGTCCAAAAATTTCGAGCACGTAGGTTCATTATTTACAAAGAAAAACGAAAAAAACTGTTTTTCACGTACAAAACAAAAAATTTTGTGGAAATATAATGAATTTTTTTTATTCAAATAGGAAGTTTTAAAAATTAGTAAACTTGTGATTTATGTCGCTTAGGGTGTCAACTTCAATATTCCGATGTGATAAAGAATTTTAAGCCTTACATAAATTTATTATAAACAATTTTTGTTGTGAATGTCATGTGAATGCAGTGAGTGCGGCATCATTGAACCACCCTAAAAAGCAAAGAATTTTCAGTTTTAAGAGTGGTAAAGTTGTCTGCTCTACTAATTAGTAAGAAAAATACTAGTAGACATGCTTTCATCACAATTGTGAACGAGATAAACTCAAACTGTCACTTTACCTACCTAACCTGACATCAAAATATATTAACCTCCTATATTAACAAATAATAACTCTTTAACAACAATTTTCTATTTTTTTGAGTGAAAAATAATATTTTTTACAATGTGTAAGTGGAAATATTATTTTTGAAGTAAATTGTAGTGTTTTATTAAAGGTGGTTCAATGTAGACACAGATTCTTCAAAATAAGAAAAGTGTAACTTGTTAGAAAAAAATTAAATTTAATTATTTAATCATAATAATTTGTGTTTCTAACGTGTATATTAACTAAAGGAGTACTTCAGCTTAATGTTGATACAAAAACCTGATCAAAATTTGTAAAATTTAATTAGTTCTTGGACTTTAGAAAATACCCGGTTCAATGTAGCCTACCCTCCCCTACTTGTATAAATCGTAGTAAATATTACTATAAAAAAGTGTCCTTTTAATAGAATATAATTAATATAAGATTCTCAATATTTATATAACAATATAATTTCGATAAACAACAACAATTTTTATTTATATAATAATTATGTTTTATGTAAATTTGTATTGTTACATCCCGGTAACAAAAGTTCTTTTATAAAAAAAAAATTAAAACTTAAAATAAATAATTTTTTTTATATATCACATAAATAATTTTCTGAAAATAGTATAATATATTATCAAATTTAGGAAGTTGTCAAATAAATGCTTTAGGTATGACTGTTGAGACAGGAACTGTGTAAAACATGATACAAATGTAGCCGGATTAGATTCTTGCGCTGACCCTCTCTCAATCGTAAACATCACGTACGACTTTATTAAAACATTGACGCATGGTATTGAGTATATTGAACTCTTTATAAACGTTCAGATCAGAACAAGGTCTTAAATGAAATACCTGAAGCATTTAAACCAAAATTTTAAAAAAGGGAAACATATTTTTTTTATTCTACTAAACCACATTGTTGAACGTACAGTTCTATATTTTTTTTAATGATAACTAACGCTATTATAAATTTTACATCGTTCATTGTCATTAATATTATAACAATGGAATTGTATAGAAACCATGTTATTTGGTGAAATTTTGTATTAATTTCAAAATTTCTGAAATAAGTTCGAAAATCAAAATTAAAATTATAGAAGCGAAGCATTGCTGGATCTAAACATTTGTTTTACGTGATCTAAGGGATGCTTCCATTCGCTATACAAAAGACTTCTTTGTCTAAGAGGATGCATTTTCAATGAATCCATTTAAGTCTAGGAAATTCTATTCGTGACTCTAAAATTATAACTCGATCAAGACGTGATAATTGACCATTTTATTGCATTTTGGCACTATATAAACCCCAGGACTTTCCAGGGTAGAATCAGTCATATCTTCACTTGCGCGATATTGTGGTCACTCTTCACGTCAGTCCGAAACTCTGCAGAATCTTTGACAAAATTATAAGTCTTGCAGTTTCTAACAGTACAAGTAAATTCGTGTTCGTAAATTCTCTTGATCGCCTGAATTGTGAGCCTATTTTAAAATTAAAGATATAAGTGTTTCCTTAATGTGACATTTTGTGAACAATATTTTGTACAAGTTGAAGCGACCCTTCGGTTTCACACTATTGATATCATAAGACTTGCAGTTTCTAACAGTACAAGTAAATTCGTGTTCTTAAGAATAAATTCTCTTGATCGCCTGGATTGTGAGCAAAATTTCAAATTGTTGAAAACCGTCGTATTAGTGTAATTCTATAATGAACTCTAAATTGACGGGTTAGATTTCAAGAATTACGAACTAAAACAGTGAGTGTGAATCAACTGTTCCGTAAGGAGTTGTATGAACGTAAACTACGTCAAAATCTGTATTTCGTTTTCACCCTCATCAGGGGTAATTATAAGTACTTTTAAAATTATAAACAACACACACAATATTATCATTACCAAAAATTTTAACACTATAAATTGTATTTTTCTCTCATTACTTTTATAAAATAAAATATAATAAAGAAAAGGAATACATAAAATAATTGATTAGACTCTTATTGTATTTCCCAAATCATAAAATTAAATCAAGTATCTTAAATAATAATGAAGCAATAGAATCATTTTCTTTTAAATAAAGACAATCCCCATAGGGTTGATAGATAACAATGATCTCACAAACAAATAAATAATCAGAACTTACCAATCTGATTGTAATCAGCCTACCTTGCCTCCCTATACAAATATATATTTCTATTATTTTATCTTAAACAATTATTTAAATAATAATTTAACCTCGCCTTCTGCTCGGGATGTAACAGCTGATTTGGTGGCAGCGGTGGGATTGTTTATCTTTTTTTATTAAAAAAAAAAAAATTAAAAAAAAATTTTTTTTTTAATTTTTTAAATTAAAAAAAAAAATTTTTTATTGCTTGTTTTAAGAAAATTCCATATTCTAAACCATTATTTTCAATATTAAGGAATTAGAAGGAAATGCTCTTATGCCGGACGGCAAATTGTAGTTCCGTAAATGACATTTTATGCCGTTCGGCAAAATTGTCTATCTATTTCTTTAAATTGATAATATATCCTTTTATTAACAAGTCTGAAAGAATTGCAACCAAAACTGCTCTTATGCCGTGCGGCAAATTGTAGTAAATCTACTAATCATGTTTATTTTACAGTTTAATTATAAACATGAGTGACTATGAGAATATTAAAATATTAAAAATCAAAAAACGGGGAGGAAGAAAAGCTCAACGGAGATTTGAACAAGAGCAAAAAGTTAAATCGTTTATTAAAACATCTGACAGAGAAAATATAAAATCTTTTATTTCCTCAGAAGAATTTTTAAAATTTTTTGAAGACTTATTGGAAAGAACTGAAAAGTTCTTTGACAAAAAGCAGTAAAATAAAATTTATTACGAAGTGTAAGTGTAACTCGAATCGAACACTTAAAAGTCCCTATTATTTTAGATTGAAACTTATTGTTTAATCATACTTTCCTTAATTATATACTAAGTAACATTTTTGTACAATATTAGAACAAAATATTAATTTGTCAATTAATTTTATCAGTTTAAAATTGAAAAAACGCTTAAATTTCATTTGAAACTCTCAGAGAAGTATACATTTTTAACATTTTTATTTTTGCGGCGTGTAAAATATTAATTCAGCTACAAGGAAAATTGCTAATAGACATATGTTTTCAAACTTTTTTCACTATCCTATTAGTGTGCTATGACTGTAAGAAAAGATATAAAGGTTTGATTGAGTGATAACACTTTTTAAAAAAATTTAATTACACGTCTTCTTATGAAAATACCTAGTGCGGCGTAGAATGAAAATAAAAGTTCAATAAGTTTCTAAATAGACAATAAAATAACGAACATTTTAAGACCTTTTTCGTCAGTGTGCCTGTATTTGTATTCCTGTAGAAACAATTTAAAGATGTTAATACAAATCGTGATTTTATTTAAATTTAGCCATTTTTTAAAGGCACAACTACAATTTTACTTGAAACAAGTCCATGTATAGTGTGATCGAAGCATTGTCTTACAGATATTTAAAAAAAGTATGCCGCTTGAAGGATTTTAAAAATATCATTTTTATTAAGTTAAGAATATGCTTAAAATTTCAGAAGTTAAATTCTTAAAAATCAAAAACTTTAATTATTTATTTTTAATTTAAAATAATTAAAATTTTAACTTTAAATTCGTAATCAGAGACCCCAAAAACCCCCAAATAACGAGTTTCAATCAAATCCAACTATTTAAATTTTTCATCCGTCATAATGGTGCCGCCATTTTGAATTTTGAAAAACCGACTTCAGATTATCCAGCGGCGATCCCAAAAACCTCAGAGTAAAAAGTTTCAACTGATTTAATTGATGGGAAGGTCTTACACATTTTTGGTTCAGTATACATTATTTGAGTTCCGGAAGGGGTTAATAATAAGTGTTAAACATTGGCGGCATGAGTTAAAAATGAATCACGCATACGAATTTGTAGTGCTAAAACATTATTGAACACGTATGCAAAGTGATATCTATGTGCATACAAATTGAAAAAAAAATTTTTTTCTGAAAAGTTAAAAGTTTTATGGATTTGCCCATATATTCAACTTTCTTATAAAAAGGCGTTGGCGAATTTGTTTATAATCCAACTTTAAAATTAAATTTAATTGAACTAGAAAAAATTGCTTCATTTGTTCAAATAGATTATTCCAAAATACATATAATAAAAACTTCATTAATAAGTACAGTGGGCACAGTAAAAATTCCAATTTTAGGTAAATTTTTAAAATTTAATGCCATTAATAGTAATTTAAAGCCAAAATACATTATAGGAGTTGTTGGAGAATCTTTTATTAAAGAGCTAAATTTGCCTATTCCAGAAAATAAGTAAAAAAAAAGAGATATACAAAAACACCAGTTTTATTTACAGTGCACCTAAAAAAAAATACCAATCTTTCTTATTTTTTATAATAACAAAGCAAATCTCATTCACCTCATTCTAACAACATAGATAAAAAAAGGGGGTTTAATTAAAATAAATAAAATTTTATATTTTGTATAAATATAATCATACACCATTCCACCCATCTTAAGCAAAATGGCAAATGCAAACGCCACTTGCGCTGGTACTATAAATCGTACGCTTAGCGATGCTATGGTAACATCCATGGCTGAATGTTTTGCTATACAACAAGCGACATTAAACATACCATTTTATGACGGAAAAAATATGCGTGTTAGGGATTTCATTCAAGATGTAGAAAACGGGGAAGCAAGCGTACCTCCAAATTGTGAATTGCAATATATTAAGGCAGTTTTATCGCGTTTAAAAGGAGCTGCTAGAGATAGCATACATGGAAAGGAATTTTTAATTATAAGAGCATTGTTACAGCATTTAAAACAACGTTTCGCAACTAAAAAATCTTATTCGTGGTACTTACATGAAATTTCCACTATTAGAATGTACCGAACAGAAAATGTTAGTGAGTTTCATGATAGAATAACATTATTAATTTCTGGTGCAAAAGCATCGCTTAGGGATAAATATCCGGAAGCTGACCCAATAATAATGAATCCTTTAAATGATTGTGGTTTAGAGGCCTTTATTAATGGATTGCCCGACAACATGTCAGGAGTAGTACAAGCTCAAACCCCAGAAAATTTAGAAGGAGCCTTAGAATTAGCATTAAAATATGAAACTAGAAATCAAAATCATTCTTTTAATTATCATGACTATAGATATTCGCGGTCTAATTATGAAAATTTTAGAGAACGTAGCCCTAGTCCTCAAGTGAGATTTGCTTCCTCTCCTGATAGAAAATTCTACTCAGAACAAAATACACCGGGAATAATCAAAACAAATGATAATAAAGAATATTATTATAAAAATAAGCCGCCTCAGCGAAATTAATCTACACTACATTCATATGGACATAATACACCTCCCAGAAGTCAATCACCCACTATATCAAAGTCGCAGCATTTAAACTACAACAGTGCTCGTCGACCAGACGCTCCGACGAGCGAGGAGAACACTAAGCGTCAAACAAGTGTACGAGTTCTGTTGAAGCGCGAAGAATCAACAAAGCAAAATTAAATAATGAATCACCAGTAATAAAAATACTTGCACCGCAGTTAAGATGTAAACAGGGTTACTTCTTAGTAGATACAGGCGCGGATGTAAATATTATTAAGTTGAACTCATTAGATGAAAATGTTATGGTAGTTGAATCGGATGCTATTGAAATTATAGGAATTACAGATGTAAAAATTACTACTTTAGGAACAACATATTTTAACATAGGAGATGCCAATGTAAAATTTCACGTTATTTCTCCATACATTTTCTTAGATGTTGATGGCATATTAGGAAGAGAATATTTACGTCAAGAAAAAGTGCAAATTTCTTTTTGGCACAATGCTTTAGTAACTTATTCGAACCCTATAAACCCAATTCCATTTATAGATATTGAATCAATAAAAATCAATAACGAAATCGAACCAGAAAAGAAGAAACAAAAAGCAGTAATATTAAAATCAAGATCACGACAGATAATACCAGTTAAAATTTTTAATCAACAAATTAAAGAAGGATATTTACCTTTTATAAAAACTGAACCAGGAATATATATAGGAGAAGCTGTTGTAACCAACACTAATGGAAATTGTCACGTCTTTGCGATAAATACTACATCTGACGATATAGAGCTGAATATACTGCCACAAGAATTAATTCCTTTTGAGTATTATAATTTACCAGGTGAATGTTCTACCGATGAATCAGACAATAGTGATAGGTCTTTCACTTCCGATAGATATCAGGAAGTAGTAAATTTATTAAGACTAACACATTTAAATAAGGAAGAAAAAACACACGTTTTAGAAATAGTTAATGATTTTCAAGATATTTTTCATTTACCTCATGAACACTTAACATCAACACCATTAGTTCAACATCACATACATACTAGTGACGATATACTTATAAATACTCGTCCCTATAGATTTTCACCTTCACAGAATGAGGAAGTAGAGAAGGTCATATCCAAGATGGAATCTAAAGGAGCAATTTGTCATTCGAAATCACCTTATAATTCACCGTTATTAATAATTCCAAAAAAATAGACGGTACAGGAAAAAAGAAATGGAGAATTGTAATTGATTTTAGATTATTAAACAAAAAAACGGTTGGAGATGCTTATCCACTACCATGTATTTCTGAAATACTTCAGAATCTTGGTGGAGCTATTTATTCTACTTAACAGAAAAACGAAAAAGGTTAAAAAGAAGCAGAGACAATTTAACATATAATAAAGATAATTATGTACATTTTCTTTCAGCTGATTGTGAATTCGTTACTCCTATTAGTCGATTATTAATAGAAATTGGTTCATTAGATCCAATCTCTATCAAAAACATCAAACCAAAGATTGGACAAGTAATTGTTACACCGAGAGGAAAATTTAAAATCTATACCTTGATAATTTAAGCACATTATTATGATGAGTTATTGAAGGAAAATTTGGAAATCGCATTATTAAATTTATCAAAAATAATGCAAGACAATAATGAAAATTCTTTTCGAATTTTACATCAGGGTAATTTGACAGATTCTCTTCCCAACGGAATCTTGTTTGAATTATTAACTACGATATTTTCTTATAAAGACGAGATAACAGTGTGTTATGGAAATGTTATTTCTCCAAAAATAGAAATGCAAGAGGATATTATAATCGAAAATCATAATAGCAAATATGGAGGACATAAAGGTGTTAATAAAACCTCCAAAAGAATTCGTGAAAAATATTTTTGGCCAGGTATGAAAGATCAAATTACAGAATACGTACGAAAATGTATTGTGTGTCAAGAACAAAAACTAGTTAGAGCAAAAACGCATGAACCTATGTTAATTACAGATACTCCCTTAGATGTTTTCGAAATGGTTTCTATAGATACAGTTGGAAAATTACCCACTACCCCAGATGGAAATCAACATATTTTAACCATTCAAGACAACCAATCTAAGTATTGTATTGCGGTACCTATACCAGACATTACAGCTACTACAACTGCCCATGCACTAGCAAAAAATTTATTCTGTCAATTTGGATCTCCCAAGGTTATTTTGTCCGATAGAGGAACTGCATTTACCAGTACACTAATAAAAAAGTTATCAAAGATATTTGGAATTAAACAAGTAACAACTTCCGGATATAGACCACAATCAAACGGAGCTCTTGAAAGAAGTCATGCTGTATTAATGGACTACATTAGAGCATATGCAGAAAATTTCGATGATTGGGATAGGTTGCTATCTTTTGCAATGTTTAGTTATAATACATCTGTACATCAATCTACTAAATTTACTCCTTTTGAACTAGTATATGGAAAATTAGCACGCACACCAAGCTTTTATCCAATAAATGAAAATTTAGAAACTTATGGGTCCTATTTGCAAGAATTGATAATAAGATTAAATGAATTAAAAATATTAGCTGCAGAAAATTTAATAGAAAAGAAAATTAATTCAAAAAATAATTATGATAAAAAGGTAAAACCGTTTTTAGGGAAAGTAGGCGATTTGGTCTATGTTCAGAAAGAGGTGAAATTACATAAAAAATTAGATAGTCACTATCATGGTCCTTATAAGATTTATAAAAAATTAGATAAAAACAATGTTATTCTAGAAAATAAAGAAGGAAAATTTTTTCAAAAACATGTAGATAAATTGAAACTTACTTATATATAAAATCAATATATTAACAAAGCTTATCTGTTTAGGAATACCATGGAAGAATGTATCCTCACCAAGCCTTTAAGAGGACAATTTTACCCATCCTACATTCTTCCTAAAAGAAGAGTGGAGGAAATTGAATTTGCAAAATCAAAATTGGAAGAATTAGCTATAGAATATGACTTATCTAAACCTACGGTAACGTTGGATCATACAGAAGGTCCACAAAAAAGTCAACTTTTTTATATGAAAATAATTATCGAAGAAAGAAGATACGGAAATAAGTTTATGGCCATAGGAGATGGAAAACCTACAAAAAAACTGTTCTTACACTCAGCGGCACGAAAAATATTATTAAAATTGCAGGAAGTCTATTTTTTTAGTGAAGAAGAAAATGTATACGGCATACAAGAAATTACGTATGTATATTGTCTAAACTGTCCTTTGAAAATATTAAGGATAAAGCTCTACAAATGGGAAAATTCTTGCCAATTATGTTTCGCTTGAGGACACGTAAGGACGTATTGCCACAATCGAATAAGAAATAAAAGATTTCTTTCATAAGAAAATATGTAAACAAAGAATGGCAAAATTATAATAACTAAATTTTTTTTTGCATGATGTGTTAAAGCATACCAAGATGTAAATATTCGTTCGTCACTAACATACATGATAAAGTACACTATATGATACTAACAAAAAAAAAGTAAAAAAAAAAATATATATATAATAAAAAAAAAATTTATATATATTCCATTGCATCCATTATACAACAGGGTTTATGATTTTATTATTATGCGAAGTTGCTGTAGCTGCATGTTGCTTAATATACTAATTTTAAGATTTAATGCATGAACATTATTTAGTCTCAAGTTAAATGGCACGAATCTTCACTGTATTAACACCAATCACAGTAAACAAAAACATATATACTATTATAACATTATATCTATACAACTTATAATCCTTTATATTATATTGTCACATTTTATCAATAACAATTTAAATATTCATACTACAATACCTAATGTTAATTATATACTCTCAATAATCAATAAAATTAAGATTTATTCTACCAAGATTGTTCACATACATTTAGTTTTAGCATATTTGCGGTGCGTAAAATAATTCTAGTTTTATCATTCTCTTTACAAAAACAATGATTTATCTCGTAATACTTTATTAATGGTCACACTAATTTTATTACATTTACACTTAAGCTGCTAATTTCAGTAAAATAGACACTTAGTGTTTCAAATATCGTAAATACACTATAATAAATATCTATAACCTTATTATATTCAATCCAAGTACGAATAAAAGTTACCGGTATGAATGATACAAATAAATGTTTAAACAAAATAATTGTTTAAATATTTAGTTAAGCTAAAAAAAATACATAATAAGCATTCAAGTTGACAAAAGGAAAACAGAAAGTTTACACAATTTATGCCTTTTTCTATCATACAGTCGTCCTTTAAAATACATTATATAAAATAAAAAAAAGGAGTTATTTTATTAAGAATTATATACATGAATTTTATTTTTAAGTCAGATTGTTCTCCAGACAAAAAAATATCATAAATAAAATAAGTTTAAATTATAAGTTACTTATACACTTTCATAAAATATTAATCATAGCGTTAGTGGCATTACTATATATCTGCCTTTTTTTTATTTAGAAATAATTGCTTCTTTTAACAATGATATTTTTATATATTTTATCACTATATTTAATCGTATAACATTACATCAGTAACCATCATATACATTAACACATTTATTAAAACAGTTTTGAACCATTTCTATATCGTTAAAGTCATATTATATTAATCTATCATTTATAACCCCTATATAATATATAATATATATATATATATATATATATATATATATATATATATATATATATATATATATATATAATATATATATATATATATATATATATATATATATATATATATATATATATATATATATATATATATATATATATATATATATATATATATATATTATATCAACACATAATGTTATATTAACAAAATTCTATATTATCACACATTATAATAATAATAAGTAGATATTAGTTAATCTTACCATGCTATTTTACATTGCATGCATCTTCTTAATAAAACAAAAACAAAAAAAAGATACTTTATTTCTCTCAGAATTAATATTACAAATACCAAGCATGCGAATATCAAACTACCTATATAATCACAATATACTTGTCATAAATATAATACTATTCCATAAAATACACATGTTAGATTAATCAACTATATTCTTCTATCACTAGAGTTGAAATCAACCACAACTGCATAAGAAGCATAATATTAATTATATACGGCAATAATAGTCTCTGACAATTATTACCAAAAATAATCAATATCTAATCTTTTTTTTATTTACTATTGTGTTTACTTTCAATATCTATTAATTAATAAATAAAATATTAAGAAGTTCTACTGCATAAAATACAGCGCTTGATAAATGAGTATATCTATATATACACGAGTTCGACGTATGGACATGCTGGCGTAAGCCCAATAAATATATCTATATATATGCCAAGCTCAATATGGATATACACTACGTATGACTCCTCGGTAATACCCCGCTTCTTCACATTCAATGGTCTCCCCTTTCGCTCTTCTATTCCCTTACACAACGTTCGCCACCATTCTCCCGCCTCCCGCTTCACCAACCTCAGTAATCACCACCTCGAATCACCTACAAGATTTCTATCGCACATTTAAGCGTGTAGAATTGCAGTATAACTTTAAAAAAAAGAAGAATATATATAGTAATTCTTATTTTTCTTGCACATTTATGAATAAATATTTAATCATTTTATAATATTATAATATATATATGTATGTACATATATATATATATATATATATATATATATATATATATATATATATATATATATATATATATATATATATATATATATATATATATATATATATATATATATATATATATATATATATATATTTTATATAAGAAATAAAATTGAAATTAAACACAACATTATAGGTAAACGGAAAATAATTATTACAATAACAATTCCAATATTTCCGCAAATTTTCCCTTTACCTACTACCATTAAGAATGAAATATCTCTTTTCTAACAATTACAAAATTGTCACAGATGGAAATTCCTTTCTTTGGATGGTTAGCAGATTTTAAAACCTATATACTCATCGTCTTTCGAGTAATATTTTTGATTATAATTCTGGTTACTGCACGATACATATTTTGCTGCTGTAAAATTATCTACAATAGACATAAAAGAGCAAGAAATTCTCCAATTGGAAATCAAAATCTTCCCAGCCAACGCGTTATTCCTTCCATTTACATCGAGGACGATGCAAACTTTTAAGGAGGGAGGACAATGTAAAAAATAATAATAATAATAAATTTCGTTATATCTGAAGGTCATCACCATCAATTTTAAGTCGTACAATTGCTCTTTCTATATGAATGAAGTCACATAATATCGACCAACTATGTTCGCACTCCTTGTGATACAACATTAAACAAATGAAGTAGAAAGAAGATCAACACATCGCTCATCGATAACAACTACGTGATTGCGATTACAGCATGTAACCTAATGACCAATATTCTGTGTTAACATTAAAAGCTCTTATACAAATTACATATTACTGTTTTAAAAGAAAAAGAAAAACTACACAAAGAAAATAAATTTAAGTTTTATTGATTGACACACATATATATGTATGTCTAAATGTAAGCACTTACATATATATGTGTATACATGTAATAAATTATAAAAATAATTATTTATAATTTTATAGAAATACAAAACAAAGACAAAAAAAATAAATAAGAGATAAAATAAAATAAAATAAATAAAAAAAATTTTTTAAAAAATGTTATAAAAAAAATTATATATATATATATTAAGAATTATACACCAATAAATATTAGTAAAACACTAAATAATTATTTTTATAAAAATCTTTCCAAAAGACAATAATAATTATGCTAAATAACAAAAAAAAATGTATAAAATACATAATGCAAAAAGGATGGAGCAACAGGTAAAAAAGGAGTCAAATAATAAAAAAAAATATAAAATAAAATAATAATAATTTTTATATTAATAATTTTATTCAAAATTCTATTTAAACCACATCTACGAATCCACTTACACACACAACATATGTAACATTAAAACATTGACAATTATACTTCTGGATTACACGTTCAATTGTAATGGAACCAATCAAAAACAAAAAGGGGCAGTATTGGAAAGTCCTTTACTCTTATCCACGAGAATTTCTTCAAACAAATGGCAAATGGACATCAAAAGGCAATGTAAAGTCAAGACCCTGAACCAGAAGATCGACTTGCGCTGAATCTATGACAATCTGGACTACTCCTACATCAAGATCAGCTACTATATCACAATCTTCTAATTCCATGGAGGAGAAACCTTTTTATACAAAGTGTGGACCTGCTCCCATATCTGTGTATGATTTAAAACAACACTTAAAAATCATCACTTTGTTCAAGAAGTCGCACTTATTTTTCTAACATCTATGAGGAATTCAACCTTTACCTACAATGAAGTCCTCATAAACCCAGGTTTCTGATGAGGAAACGTCCACAATCCATGATTTCGATATCTAATAAAGATTTTAACCCCACTGTCATTCTTAGGGTAAGAATGCATTGCCTCAACAAATAAGCAAAACCTGCAAGGATATTCTGCACATACTACAAGTCATTAAACCTTTGAAGAAGAAGATGAGATCATACTTACATCATCACTGCATCAAATACTATACATACACATATCACTTCATTCAAATTTAATTACATATTTTAATAAGATAGTAAATTAAATTCATTTAACTTCTTTGCCACACGCTCTGTCCTCACGTTTGTAATCAAAACACTACATTGATACGTTCCGTATATACTATGTATCTGTATGAAAAGAATGAGAGAGAACTTTATAAAATAATTAAGGAATTATTGCTCACAAATTCAAATAATAAAAAAAAGAAATTATTTATTATACAGATAAATAAAATTTACAGTTCATTCGGGACAATGAACACTTTTAAGGAGGGAGGACTGTTACATCCCGGTAACAAAAGTACTTTTATAAAAAAAAAATTAAAACTTAAAATAAATAATTTTTTTTATATATCACATAAATAATTTTCTGAAAATAGTATAATATATTATCAAATTTAGGAAGTTGTCAAATAAATGCTTTAGGTATGACTGTTGAGACAGGAACTGTGTAAAACATGATACAAATGTAGCCGGATTAGATTCTTGCGCTGACCCTCTCTCAATCGTAAACATCACGTACGACTTTATTACAACATTGACGCATGGTATTGAGTATATTGAACTCTTTATAAACGTTCAGATCAGAACAAGGTCTTAAATGAAATACCTGAAGCATTTAAACCAAAATTTTAAAAAAGGGAAACATATTTTTTTTATTCTACTAAACCACATTGTTGAACGTACAGTTCTATATTTTTTTTAATGATAACTAACACTATTATAAATTTTACATCGTTCATTGTCATTAATATTATAACAATGGAATTGTATAGAAACCATGTTATTTGGTGAAATTTTGTATTAATTTCAAAATTTCTGAAATAAGTTCGAAAATCAAAATTAAAATTATAGAATCGAAGCATTGCTGGATCTAAACATTTGTTTTACGTGATCTAAGGGATGCTTCCATTCGCTATACAAAAGACTTCTTTGTCTAAGAGGATGCATTTTCAATGAATCCATTTAAGTCTAGGAAATTCTATTCGTGACTCTAAAATTATAACTCGATCAAGACGTGATAATTGACCATTTTATTGCATTTTGGCACTATATAAACCCCAGGACTTTCCAGGGTAGAATCAGTCATATCTTCACTTGTGCGATATTGTGGTCACTCTTCACGTCAGTCCGAAACTCTGCAGAATCTTTGACAAAATTATAAGTCTTGCAGTTTCTAACAGTACAAGTAAATTCGTGTTCGTAAATTCTCTTGATCGCCTGAATTGTGAGCCTATTTTAAAATTAAAGATATAAGTGTTTCCTTAATGTGACATTTTGTGAACAATATTTTAGTGTAATTCTATAATGAACTCTAAATTGACGGGTTAGATTTCAAGAATTACGAAGTAAAACAGTGAGTGTGAATCAACTGTTCCGTAAGGAGTTGTATGAACGTAAACTGCGTCAAAATCTGTATTTCGTCTCCACCCTCATCAGGGGTAATTGTAAGTACTTTTAAAATTATAAACAACACACACAATATTATCATTACCAAAAATTTTAACACTATAAATTGTATTTTTCTCTCATTACTTCCATAAAATAAAATATAATAAAGAAAAGGAATACATAAAATAATTGATTAGACTCTTATTGTATTTCCCAAATCATAAAATTAAATCAAGTATCTTAAATAATAATGATGCAATAGAATCATTTTCTTTTAAATAAAGACAATCCCCATAGGGTTGATAGATAACAACGATCTCACAAACAAATAAATAATCAGAACTTACCAATCTGATTGTAATCAGTCTACCTTGCCTCCCTATACAAATATATATTTCTATTATTTTATCTTAAACAATTATTTAAATAATAATTTAACCTCGCCTTCTGCTCGGGATGTAACAGTATTATGTGTGTGTATAAAATATGTAAAATGGAATAATTAGTAATCAACTCACCAACTTACAATTTATTATTTTTATTAAGAATGGAAAAGTATCCTGTTACTTTTCTCAGGAGAATTATTCAGATTCACACCTGTGACAGAATCTCTTATACGAAATATTTCTTCCTTATTTTAATTACTTTCTTTGTATTCTTCTTCAATTATTTTCTTTGTTATTTAATCCTTTATTATTATCAGCATTATATTTTAAATTACTTGATCAAAGAAAATATCAAAATTGATTTTAATATTTAAAGTTCGGGGTCACCGAATTTAAATTTGTAATCAAATCTGATATTATTTGACAATGACAATGACAAAATACTTTCAAACCACTAGATAGAGGTTTGATATTTAACTTACTTTTTACTTACTAATTACTAATTACTAATTTTTCTTTACTTATTTCACTTTAATATTTTCATTCTTTCACTTTATCAACACAATATTCTCTTAAATGATTCTCTTTTCTTTAATTTCCTTCTTTTTATACTTTATGTAATTATTCTTTTAATTTTATTATTTCACTTAATATTCACTTTTCGTATTCGTATTTTTTTTTAATATTTATTTTCAATTCACGTTAAAGAATATTACAAATTCTCAATTCAATTCACTTTAATCAATTAATCAAATAAAAATTCAAAATCAACCCTTATTTCTGGGGACAAAAATATAAACCTCCGCCTTTTGCGGGAAATAAATTCACAACTAATATATAATCAACCGCTTTGCGGGAAAAACAAATTATTAAACTCTCTACCGATTTTCGGGAGGAACTCTTAATTTTACGCAGCTTTACTGCGGGAGGAACAAAATCGGACTCATTAGTTAAAACGATCGAAAGTATGGATCACACCTTGAAATTAATATAAAACGATAGAGTGGGGATGCCTGTGCACACGGCTCGCCAAACTTCGTTGTTGCCAGGCAAGCTTTTTAGTTCGATGCTCTGTATCCTCTATTGTCAATGTTTAAGTGTATACTTTTTCTTGGTATTTTACCAATACAATTAAGAGACTTTTCTGTGGAAAGTAACTTATAGCAAAGTAGACAAATTCCTTTTGAAATAAGAGTGATATCCATATTCTTTTAATCAATTTTAGAATTATAATTTTAAAAATAATATTGAATATTATTGGGAATGAAAACAATTGAAGAATGATTATCGTTATTTTTTAGTTTGGATAAAACTTAATTATGAAAAAATAGTTTTAAGACAATTTAATTGATGAGTTAATTATGTAAAAATCCTTTTATGTCCTGATGATATGTGTATTGAGTACTTAATTCTATTTACAAAAGTCCCAAATTTTAAATGCTGTTATACAATATAACAAATTTTTAATTAATAAAAATAATTAAAAATAGTTAGGAAGTCATACGTAACAAACATTATTATTTTAATATTATATCGATACATACCTGCCTAATCTGCAAAAATTTCTAATAAATTTTAATTTTTTTAATCAATACAAATTTTCAAATTGGGGTAAACGTTTTATTTTTCGATATAAAAATAAACAATTTTCAATATTTCACCACAACACAACAAAACACATTTCGCAAAATAATTGTCTATTAGAAAAGTATATTTATCAAATTTGACGTTTAAATAATTTAAATTAAATGTCAAAACGCAAAACAAATCTGAATACGATTCATAATAAATTTGTAGCGAAAGTTAAAGTATTTAATTTAAACCAATCAGCTCTTCGGAAAAGCGGCAACAATACATTCAGAGATAATCGTGACAAGCCTTCTTTTTAGAAGTGGATTGTTATTTAAAAAATGTTTAATAACAAGAATTCATAAATAGGGATCGAAATATTGATAAAGAATTTAATAACAAAGATTTCACAAAAATAAAAAGCGTTTCAGTAAAGAATTGTTACCTGTAGAGTAATTTTTTACGTCCGTAACCTATTACCCTGTAAATTATATTACCCAGGCAGAAAAGTCGGTAGTGTGCCGATGCCTACGACCGGCTCGACACCGGCCCGGTGGTAAAGTCGGACAATACCCGGTACCGGCACTGTGGTACCGGGCAGGATTCTAAAAGACAACCGGCCCGACACCGATCCGGTAGTAAGGTCGAACAATAACCAGTACCGGCACTGTAGTACCGGGCCGGTTAATAAAAGACAACCGGCCCGGCACCGACCCGGTACCACTACTTGATACCGTTTTTACACCGGCGATGAACTTTTGCCGGCACCAGCCCGGTACCACTAGTTGATACCGTTTTTACACCGGCGATGGACTTTTGCCGGCATCAAAATTAGTACCGGCCCCGTTCTGGCATTCGATGCAGTTTTTACACCAGCGATGAAGTTTTGCCGGCATCAAAATTAGTACCGGCCCGGCCTTGGCCCTGTTCCGGTATTCGATGCAGTTTTTACACCGTCGACGGACTTTTGCCGGCATAATATTTTTGTGTCTTAAAAAGTCTAAATTTTTAATTTTTTGAAATTTTTTTTTTACACCATTCGGAAGAATAAGAAAATCAAATCTCTCGAAATCAAATGTTTTTTAAAATCTTTTTTTATATAGTTGGAAAAATTACATTTCATTAAACTCTATTAATTCAGCTTTAAATTGTCCGGGAAAATCACTCAAAAATCAGGGAATTTGTTACTGCCGAATTACTAGACACCCTATAATAACTTTGTTCGTTAAAAATCATTTTGGTCAGGTTTTATCTGATTTATTGTTATAAAATTTTGATAATCTAACAAGGTATCATATTAATTTCATTATACTAAGTTTCTGCAAGTTTTTTCTATAAAGCCGGTACCAGGCCGGTGTCAAAATTTCACTGGCCCGGTACGTCTACCCGTGGGGTGCCCGGGTGCAGAATAGGCCCCCTGTGACCGGCTACAGGTCGTAAGAGGCGATCATATGAGGTTCGGAGTGGCGCCACTGCTTGCGGTTAGTACTCGGTTCGTCCCAGGCTTTCTTATAGAGCAGTGGCATACGATGATGATGGGCAGTGCCGTGACGGCCCGGCAAGTCTAATTATAAACCGTCGACCTCACTTGCCGAAGCAAGGATGGTAAGACTCTTAATCGGTACTCATACCAGAGTACTAAACGGTACCATGGGGACCGGTCCGAGCCCGGGGGACTTGCCGAAAGGTCTTTCCTTCGGTCATTGGGTTGGCCTCGTGGGGGCAGTGGTTATAGCCTACATCGCTTGAGGCTAGGGGCGCTATGAACGGACCGGAGCTTCGCAAAAACGGAGTAACGGACCTAGTAACTAGCGCTTCAACATGTGAGTTGTGGTGCTAACTCGGGTGGTTACCTGCAGAGTAACCAGAGATTGGAAAGGTCTCGCCCTTCACCGAAGGGTCGCAAATGTTCTTACCAAATTTGCGGAGATCGGAAGATGGTGACTTGTTGACCATCGGCGTTGGGGAGCGTGATCTCTCTCAGTTACGCTCGTATGCGAGCCGTGTGGTTATACTAGTATTGGGAGGTGCTGCACGTATACTCTAAGTAGGCGCTGGCCCTGTACGTCTCCGGTGTCGTGCCGGCAATAAACCGGTACGAAAACACTGAAAACAAGAACCGGCCCGGTACCGGGCCGATGGTTTTCCGGCAAGGTGCTGGACCGGTGGTTTACCGGCACCGGGGCGGATATTTCCCGGGTTATCATTGTTGACTGGACCGGTTCCGGGCCGGCGGTAATGCCGGTCTCACGCCGGCACCGGCAAGTCCGCCCTTGGTACCGGCCCGGTACCAAGCCGGTCGTTGATTTCTGCCTGCATGTATGCGTAGGGGAGACTGGGGTAAACCCGCGCACAGGGTAAACCCGCTCACTAGCCATTTGACACTATAAACTCAACTTAAGATGGAGATATTTGTACTGTGAACAGTACTTAACATAAAACTAATGTTAACGAATTGTCGTTTAGTTTCATGAATTCGTCATAGAATCTGAGGCGGTCAATTGTTTTTAAAAGTGTAAAAAAAGAAAAATGATCTTAGGATTTTTAAGTTTTTAGATTATTATTTTTGAGACTTAATTTATTCAACAATTTTTTTTTATGTTATTGGATGTCCTTTTTCGAAATATATGTGTAGTTTTGTTTGATTTCAAAAAGATTTATTTAAATTTATTCTGAAATTTGAGAAATACATACGGGGTAAAGCCGCTCATTTATTAAATCTGTGTAGGAAGACGAATCAGTATAAACAGTATTTCTTTTCTTTTAAATCTTAAAATTTTTAATATTAAAAATATTTATTAAAAGATAAATAATATTCATTTTCTAACAATATTATTGAATTATTGGGTAATTAGTTGAATATTTAACATTTTGAATGTCCCGCATTTCGCGATTTGTGGCGTTTTTTCAACAGATGGCGCCGACACAGGCAGAAATCAACGACCGGCTTGGTACCAGGCCGGTACCAAGGGCGGACTTGCCTGTGCCGGCGTGAGACCGGCATTACCGCCGGCCCGGAACCGGTCAAGTCAACAATGATAACCCGGGAAATATCCGCCTCGGTGCCGGTAAACCACCGGCTCGCTACCGGGCCGGTAGTAAAAAAAATTATTAGTTATTATTATTATACATTTTTACATATATTAAACGTTAAACAATTTTATTCATTAATCAATTTAATTGTAAACAATAAATAGAATGCTGAAACATATGAATTATTATTAATTATTAACGAAAAATCTGAAGACATGAAGAATTGAACTCAGGACCCTCGGGCTACAAAGTTGACGCCGCATCCGCTAACCTAAACCTGCTTATGAAAAGTGAATGGAAAGTTTATATATGAAGTGTGACACCAGGACTAATTACAAAATGTTCTAAATTAACAGAAAAAACCTTTTCTAAAAGACAGTTAGAATAATGTAATGTTAAAGTTAATAATTATAATAACATTTGTTAATGTCATTATACGTTGGGACTAAGGCTAAAGAAAAACCGCTGGCATGGTACCGGCCCGGTACCGGCTTTATAGAAAAAACTTGCAGAAACTTAGTATAATGAAATTAATATGACACCTTGTTAGATTATCAAAATTTTATAACAATAAATCAGATAAAACCTGACCAAAATTATTTTAAACGAACAAAGTTATTATAAGGTGTCTAGTAATTCGGCAGTAACAAATTCCCTGATTTTTAAGTGATTTTCCCGGACAATTTAAAGCTGAATTAATAGAGTTTAATGAAATGTAATTTTTCCAACTATATAAAAAAAGATTTTAAAAAACATTTCATTTCAAGAGATTTGATTTTCTTATTCTTCCGAATGCTGTAAAAAAATTTCAAAAAATTTAAAATTAAGACTTTTTAAGACACAAAAATATTATGCCGGCAAAAGTCCGTCGACGGTGTAAATACTGCATCGAATACCGGAACCGGGCCGGTGCCGGGCCGGTACTAATTTTAATGCCAGCAAAATCCCGTCGCCGGTGTAAAAACTGCATCGAATGCCAGAACCGGGCCGATGCCAGGCCGGTACTAATTTTGATGCCGGTAAAAGTCCATTGTAGGTGTAAAAACAGTATTAAAAGGTAGTACCGGGCCGGTGCCGAGCCGGTTGTCTTTTATTAACCGGCCCGGTACCACATTGCCGGTACCGGTTATTGTTCGACCTTACTACCGGGCCGGTGCCTGGCCGGTTGTCTTTTAGGACCTGGCCCGGTACTACAGTGCCGGTACCGGGTATTGTCCGACTTTACCACCGAGCCGGTGTCGAGCCGGTCGTAGGCATCGGCACATCACCGACTTTTCTGCCTGGGTAACTATCAATATTTGTTGGCAACATTGAGCGGAATAATGTCTATATTAATCATTATTAGTGATTATTAGGTTATAACGGTTATAACAAACAACGCAAACAAATAATCAAAATTTGTAGCTGTCTTTTTCGGCTAAAAAAGGACATAAATTAAAGTTTGTTGTCTTCGTTCAGTTCACGTTTTATCATTGTTTATTTTTAAATTTAAAAATTTCTAATTTTTTTTGTTATATTTTATCAATAATAAAATCTATAACTGTAATGTACATTATAACTGTAATGTAATGTTTTCTAAATAAATACAAGGAACTTAATACTCATCCTGTGTATTTACGTTAAGAAATGAATTACCTAAATATATAATGTCATAATATCTTATATTTTCCAAAAAACGGTCGTTGCAGATTTTTAACCATTTTAGATCTGTATTGTCGGTAAGTGGGATTCCCTTAATGGATTTGGTAAAATGTTTGTATTTTATAAAACTGAACATTTTAACTCTTACAATAATTAACTTTAACTTTTCAATAGTTATTTAAGTTGTCTGGCAGAGTTTAAAACTTCATCCAAGGTTAGCATACCTTTACCATGCAAAGTTTAGGTTGCAAATCTATTGCAAGTATTCGGTTTATTAGTATAACCTCCTTTACATATGAGAGTGAGGGAGTTGATATTTCTGTTGTTAATAAAGTCGGGTAGGGTGCCAATTCCTGTTTTTTGGGTCGCTGAGACCGAAAAATACCACCAAAAACAAATGTCTTCCTCTCTTTATCCCATAGAACCCTTACTCGTGTGTGGAGTGTAAGGGGATCGCTAGGAGGAAAATGGTCTCTTAACAAAATTTTTCTGGTCATATTCGGATTCAGCAACCCCAAAAAAGTAGGGATATAAGAATCTATCCTCTGGGTCACGAAATTTTTATTTTTTCGTGTGCATTGGTATTATTATTAAGAATATCTATTTTAAATTTTGACTTTTTATTATATCTTTTTTAATCGTATCCAATTTATGAAATAATTTTTTTGTATTTCAATATGGACTACAAAGAACTTTTAATAAATAATCCATAAGATTAAAAAAAGATTTTCAAAATACAGTATTATATTATCTATTTTTAAAATGATTTTAATTTAGACAAAATTTTCAGTTTAAAAACTATATTAAAGCTTTGTCACTCACGTGAAGAGGATGTGTAAAATATCTCCAATTAAACCATTATCTTTAATTGACTTTTCCGCAAATTCACAAATTGTACGTAATAGACAGGCTTTTCCTGGAAATCCTACACTAAAAAATATATAAATTATTAAAAAATATTAACAGTAGACATATGCCAAATAAGGTGGAAACTTTCTTAGGTACCCGTGTTCTGTCTACCCACATAGCACAATATCTTGCTGTAAGTTTGTGGTGTGGATTACACGTATAGTTTGTAAGGATAGGGTTGTATACTTGTGGTAAACTTAAGGTAAACTTTAAAATTCCGCCATTACCGTAAGCTTACAAGTAAAGGATATTATAAGCTTACAGGTAAAGGTTACTGTAAGCTTACAAGTAAAGGGTATTATAAGCTTACATATAAAGTTTACTGTAAGCTTCCAAGTAAAGGTTATTGTAAGCTTACAAGCATAGTTTACTGTAAGCCTACAAGTAAAGGTTATTGTAAGCTTACAAGTAAAGGTTATTGTAAGTTTAAAGGTTGCTGTTAGCTAACAAGTAAAGGTTATTGTAAGCTTAAATGATAAGGCTGTGGTAAGATTACTTTAAAGTTGTATGGTTGTGGTAAGCTTGTGGTAAGTTTATTAAATAAAGTTAATCTTTACAAAATTATTTATACTATAATTAAAAAATAAATAAAAAATTTTTTAGAAAATTTTTGGTCTTGGTCCATTTTGGAAATTTAACAAGCTATTGAAAATCTTGAACACAAATTTAGGAGGACTGGGATTCGAACCCGGGATCGACGCGCATAAACCTAACATTCTAACTAACTGAGCTAAGTGGGGAACTGACAAAGAAAAAATCAATATTGCTTTTAAAGAGTTAGTCATCTTCTTGGTTCACCTTAAAAGCATTATTGATTTTTTCTTTGTCAGTTCCCCACTTAGCTCAGGTAGTTAGAATGTTAGGTTTATGCACGTCAATAAGGGGTTCGAATTCCAGTCCTTCCAAATTTGTTTTCAAGATTTTCAATGGCTTCTTAAATTTCCAAAATAGAGCAAAACCAAAAATTTAAAAAAAATTTTTTTTTAATTATATTATAAATTATTTTGTAAAGATTTACTTTATTTAGTAAACTTACCACAACCGTACTTCAACCTTAAAACTTTATAGTAACCTTACCACAGCCTTACCATTTAAGCTTCCAATACACCTTTACTTGTAAGCTTACAACAACCTTTACTTGTAAGCTTACAGCAATCTTTACATGTAAACTTACAATAACTTTTACTTGTAAGCTTACAGTAACCTTTACATGTAAGGTTAGAATAACCTTTACTTGTAAGCTTGCAGTAACCTTTACATGTAAGCTTATAATAAACTTTACTTGTAAGCTTACGGTAATTGCGGAAATTTAAAGTTTATCTTAAGTTTACCACAAGTATAGAACCCTATCCTTACAAACTATACGTGTAATCTACACCACAAACTTACAGCAAGATATTGTGCTATGTGGGTACCCACTATGCAAAAAGCCACATAACCAACATAAAAAGGTACCTATATTATAAAACAAAACTTTTCAGCTGTAATGTAAAAAACATTTCTAATATCATTTTAATTTTTTATAAACGCATGATTTATGATATAAATAATTATATTAATATCTTTACTGTTCTAAACTACATAAAAATATCCACTATAAAAATTTTGCTTTAGCTAAAACGTTTTTCCTAATTTCGAAGTTTTTTCTCTTTATCCCTCCCTTTTCAGTTCTAAATGTATTCTTATATCCATTTTAATGTACTTCAAAATATATAATTTTCAATGGCTCTTGATTAATTAATTGATTAAATTTCCTTCAATGAGTCGAATAAATATGCAAACCAGGCAAAGAGGGACATTCTTATGATATTTATCATATCATGCCAAGAGTAAGAAAGCATTACTGATACTTAAAGAGAGTTAATATTATGCTATTTTTATTGAATGAATAGGAGATAAAAATGAGTTAGATTTTTTCCATTCTAAGCTGGGATCATTTCATGTTATTTAGACAAAATATATGTTAAATTTGACATAATTAGAACTTAAAGGTCAAAAAGAGTTTAACAAAAATCATAATGATACACCCAAAAGAACTTGAATTTTTTTTTAACTGTAGATTAAAAGGCATGTCAAATTTAAGAGGCACACCTAGTGTGACACTTTAAAAAAATCCATTTTTTTGCCTTTTTGATAATTTATGCCTTTGAAAATAACCCCAGATCGTCAGAAGTTTGAATAACTTTAAAAACGCTATTAATTAACCACAAAATGTTCCAATAAAAAAAATTGTATTTTCAAGTCTTACTATGAGTACTTTATGTTTTAGAGATCGCTGAATCCAAATCTGAATACCGTTTAACCCCATTACATCAGGGTCATAAAATAACTTTAAAAACACCACTACTTGATCCCAAAATGTTAAAATAAAAAAAAATTTTGATTTTATGTCTTACTATGATCAAATCTGAACTCCGTTTAAGTCCATTACGTCAGAGTTTTAAAATAACTTCAAAAACACCATTAATTGACCACAAAATGTTAAAATTAAGAAAAATTTATATTTACAAGTCTTACTATGCGTACAATATGTTTTAGGTGTCGCTGAATTGAAATCTGAACTCCGTTTAAGTCCAATACGTCAGGGTTTTAAAATAACATCAAAAACACCATTAATTGACCACAAAATGTTAAAATTAAGAAAAATTTATATTTACAAGTCTTACTATGCGTACAATATGTCTTTTGGGTCCGTGATTCCAAATCTTCACTCCGTTTAACCCCAGTACGTCAGAAGTTTTAAATAACTTTAAAAACACAATTAATTAAACACAAAATGTTCAAATAAAGAAAATTGAATTTCCAAGTTTTACTATGAGTACTTTATGTTTTAGGTGACGCTAAATTCAAATTTGGACTCCGTTTAACCCCATTACATCAGGGTCTTAAAATAACTTTAAAAACACTACTACTTGAGCCCAAAATGTTAAAATAAAAAAATTTTTGTCTTCAAGTCTTAATATGATCAAATCTGAACTCAGTTTAAGTCCATTACGTCAGGGTTTTAAAATAACTTCAAAAACACCATTAATTGACCCCAAAATGTTAAAATTAAGAAAAATTTATATTTTCAAGTCTTACTATGCGTACAATATGTTTTAAAGGTCGCTGAATCCAGATCTGAACTACTTTTAACCCCATTACATCAGGGTCTTAAAATAACTTTAAAAACACCAATAATTGAGCCCAAAATGTTAAAATAAAAGAAATTTTGTTTCAAGTCTTACTATGATCAAATCTGAACTCCGTTTACGTCCTTTACGTCAGGGTTTTAAAATAACTTCAAAAACACCATTAACTGACCACATAATGATAAAATTAAAAAAAATTCATATTTTCAAGTCTTACTATGCGTACTTTATGTTTTAGAGGTCGCTAAATTCAAATCTGAACTCCGTTTAACCCCATTACATCAGGGTCTTAAAATAACTTTAAAAACACCACTACTTGATCCCAAAATGTTAAAATTAAGAAAAATTTATATTTTCAAGTCTTTCTATGCGTACAATATGTCTTTTGGGTAGCTGAATCCAAATCTGAACTCCGTTTAACCCCAGTACGTCAGAAGTTTGAAATAACTTAAAAAACACTATTAATTAAACACAAAATGTTCAAATAAAAAAAATTGAATTTCCAAGTTTTACTATGAGTACTTTATGTTTTAGGTGACGCTGAATTAAAATTTGGACTCCGTTTAACCCCATTACATCAGGGTCTTAAAATAACTTTAAAAACACTACTACTTGAGCCCAAAATGTTAAAATAAAAAAATTCTTGTCTTCAAGTCTTAATATGATCAAATCTGAACTCCGTTTATGTCCATTACGTCAGGGTTTTAAAATAACATCAAAAACACCATTAATTGACCCCAAAATGTTAAAATTAAGAAAAATTTATATTTTCAAGTCTTACTATGCGTACAATATGTTTTAGAGGTCGCTGAATCCAGATCTGAACTACTTTTAACCCCATTACATCAGGGTCTTAAAATAACTTTAAAAACACCACTAATTGAGCCCAAAATGTTAAAATAAAAGAAATTTTGTTTCAAGTCTTACTATGATCAAATCTGAACTCCGTTTATGTCCATTACGTCAGGGTTTTAAAATAACTTCAAAAACACCATTAATTGACCTCAAAATGTTAAAATTAAGAAAAATTTATATTTTCAAGTCTTACTATGCGTACAATATGTTTTAGAGGTCGCTGAATCCAGATCTGAACTACTTTTAACCCCATTACATCAGGGTCTTAAAATAACTTTAAAAACACCACTAATTGAGCCCAAAATGTTAAAATAAAAGAAATTTTGTTTCAAGTCTTACTATGATCAAATCTGAACTCCGTTTATGTCCATTACGTCAGGGTTTTAAAATAACTTCAAAAACACCATTAATTGACCACAAAATGTTAAAATTAAGAAAAATTTATATTTACAAGTCTTACTATGCGTACAATATGTTTTAGAGGTCGCTGAATCCAGATCTGAACTACTTTAAACCCCATTACATCAAGGTCTTAAAATAACTTTAAAAACACCACTACTTGAGCCCAAAATTTTAAAATAAAAAAATTTTTGTCTTCAAGTCTTAATATGATCAAATCTGAACTCAGTTTAAGTCTATTACGTCAGGGTTTTAAAATAACTTCAAAAACACCATTAATTGACCCCAAAATGTTAAAATTAAGAAAAATTTATATTTTCAAGTCTTACTATGCGTACAATATGTTTTAGAGGTCGCTGAATCCAGATCTGAACTACTTTAAACCCCATTAAATCAGGGTCTTAAAATAACTTTAAAAACACCACTAATTGAGCCCAAAATGTTAAAATTAAGAAAAATTTATATTTTCAAGTCTTACTATGCGTACAATATGTTTTAGAGGTCGCTGAATCCAGATCTGAACTACTTTTAACCCCATTACATCAGGGTCTTAAAATAACTTTAAAAACACCACTAATTGAGCCCAAAATGTTTAAATAAAAGAAATTTTTTTTCAAGTCTTACTATGATCAAATCTGCACTCCGTTTATGTCCATTACGTCAGGGTTTTAAAATAACTTCAAAAACACCATTAATTGACCTCAAAATGTTAAAATTAAGAAAAATTTATATTTTCAAGTCTTACTATGCGTACAATATGTTTTAGAGGTCGCTGAATCCAGATCTGAACTACTTTTAACCCCATTACATCAGGGTCTTAAAATAACTTTAAAAACACCACTACTTGATCCCAAAATGTTAAAATAAAAGAAATTTTGTTTCAAGTCTTACTATGATCAAATCTGAACTCCGTTTATGTCCATTACGTCAGGGTTTTAAAATAACATCAAAAACACCATTAATTGACCCCAAAATGTTAAAATTAAGAAAAATTTATATTTTCAAGTCTTACTATGCGTACAATATGTTTTAGAGGTCGCTGAATCCAGATCTGAACTACTTTTAACCCCATTACATCAGGGTCTTAAAAAAACTTTAAAAACACCACTAATTGAGCCCAAAATGTTAAAATAAAAGAAATTTTGTTTCAAGTCTTACTATGATCAAATCTGAACTCCGTTTATGTCCATTACGTCAGTGTTTTAAAATAACTTCAAAAACACCATTAACTGACCACATAATGTTAAAATTAAGAAAAATTCATATTTTCAAGTCTTACTATGCGTACTTTATGTTTTAGAGGTCGCTAAATTCAAATCTGAACTCCGTTTAACCCCATTACATCAGGGTCTTAAAATAACTTTAAAAACACCACTACTTGATCCCAAAATGTTAAAATAAAAGAATTTTGTTTCAAGTCTTACTATAATCAAATCTGAACTCCGATTAATTCCATTACGTCAGGGTTTTAAAATAACTTAAAAATATCATTAATTTACGTCAAAAATGTTAAAATAAAAAAAATTATAATTTGAAGACTCACTATGAGTACTTTATGTTTTAGGTGACGCTGAATTCAAATTTGGACTCCGTTTAACCCCATTACATCAGGGTCTTAAAATAACTTTAAAAACACCACTAATTGAGCCCAAAATGTTAAAATAAAAGAAATTTTGTTTCAAGTCTTACTATGATCAAATCTGAACTCCGTTTATGTCCATTACGTCAGGGTTTTAAAATAACATCAAAAACACCATTAATTGACCCCAAAATGTTAAAATTAAGAAAAATTTATATTTTCAAGTCTTACTATGCGTACAATATGTTTTAGAGGTCGCTGAATCCAGATCTGAACTACTTTAAACCCCATTACATCAGGGTCTTAAAATAACTTTAAAAACACCACTACTTGAGCCCAAAATTTTAAAATAAAAAAAATTTTTGTCTTCAAGTCTTAATATGATCAAATCTGAACTCAGTTTAAGTCTATTACGTCAGGGTTTTAAAATAACTTCAAAAACACCATTAATTGACCCCAAAATGTTAAAATTAAGAAAAATTTATATTTTCAAGTCTTACTATGCGTACAATATGTTTTAGAAGTCGCTGAATCCAGATCTGAACTACTTTAAACCCCATTACATCAGGGTCTTAAAATAACTTTAAAAACACCACTAATTGAGCCCAAAATGTTAAAATTAAGAAAAAATTTATATTTTCAAGTCTTACGATGCGTACAATATGTTTTAGAGGTCGCTGAATCCAGATCTGAACTACTTTTAACCCCATTACATCAGGGTCTTAAAATAACTTTAAAAACACCACTAATTGAGCCCAAAATGTTAAAATAAAAGAAATTTTGTTTCAAGTCTTACTATGATCAAATCTGCACTCCGTTTATGTCCATTACGTCAGGGTTTTAAAATAACATCAAAAACACCATTAATTGACCCCAAAATGTTAAAATTAAGAAAAATTTATATTTTCAAGTCTTACTATGCGTACAATATGTTTTAGAGGTCGCTGAATCCAGATCTGAACTACTTTTAACCCCATTACATCAGGGTCTTAAAAAAACTTTAAAAACACCACTAATTGAGCCCAAAATGTTAAAATAAAAGAAATTTTGTTTCAAGTCTTACTATGATCAAATCTGAACTCCGTTTATGTCCATTACGTCAGTGTTTTAAAATAACTTCAAAAACACCATTAACTGACCACATAATGTTAAAATTAAGAAAAATTCATATTTTCAAGTCTTACTATGCGTACTTTATGTTTTAGAGGTCGCTAAATTCAAATCTGAACTCCGTTTAACCCCATTACATCAGGGTCTTAAAATAACTTTAAAAACACCACTACTTGATCCCAAAATGTTAAAATAAAAGAAATTTTGTTTCAATTCTTACTATGATCAAATCTGAACTCCGATTAATTCCATTACGTCAGGGTTTTAAAATAACTTAAAAATATCATTAATTTACGCCAAAAATGTTAAAATAAAAAAAATTATAATTTGAAGACTCACTATGAGTACTTTATGTTTTAGGTGACGCTGAATTCAAATTTGGACTCCGTTTAACCCCATTACATCAGAATCTTAAAATAACTTTAAAAACACCACTAATTGAGCCCAAAATGTTAAAATAAAAGAAATTTTGTTTCAAGTCTTACTATGATCAAATCTGAACTCCGTTTATGTCCATTACGTCAGGGTTTTAAAATAACTTCAAAACACCATTAATTGACCCCAAAATGTTAAAATTAAGAAAAATTTATATTTTCAAGTCTTACTATGCGTACAATATGTTTTAGAGGTCGCTGAATCCAGATCTGAACTACTTTAAACCCCATTACATCAGGGTCTTAAAATAACTTTAAAAACACCACTAATTGAGCCCAAAATGTTAAAATAAAAGAAATTTTGTTTCAAGTCTTACTATGATCAAATCTGAACTCCGTTTATGTCCATTACGTCAGGGTTTTAAAATAACATCAAAAACACCATTAATTGACCCCAAAATGTTAAAATTAAGAAAAATTTATATTTTCAAGTCTTACTATGCGTACAATATGTTTTAGAGGTCGCTGAATCCAGATCTGAACTACTTTAAACCCCATTACATCAGGGTCTTAAAATAACTTTAAAAACACCACTACTTAAGCTCAAAATTTTAAAATAAAAAAATTTTTGTCTTCAAGTCTTAATATGATCAAATCTGAACTCAGTTTAAGTCTATTACGTCAGGGTTTTAAAATAACTTCAAAAACACCATTAATTGACCCCAAAATGTTAAAATTAAGAAAAATTTATATTTTCAAGTCTTACTATGCGTACAATATGTTTTAGAGGTCGCTGAATCCAGATCTGAACTACTTTTAACCCCATTACATCAGGGTCTTAAAATAACTTTAAAAACACCACTAATTGAGCCCAAAATGTTAAAATAAAAGAAATTTTGTTTCAAGTCTTACTATGATCAAATCTGCACTCCGTTTATGTCCATTACGTCAGGGTTTTAAAATAACTTCAAAAACACCATTAATTGACCTCAAAATGTTAAAATTAAGAAAAATTTATATTTTCAAGTCTTACTATGCGTACAATATGTTTTAGAGGTCGCTGAATCCAGATCTGAACTACTTTTAACCCCATTACATCAGGGTCTTAAAATAACTTTAAAAACACCACTACTTGATCCCAAAATGTTAAAATAAAAGAAATTTTGTTTCAAGTCTTACTATGATCAAATCTGAACTCCGTTTATGTCCATTACGTCAGGGTTTTAAAATAACATCAAAAACACCATTAATTGACCCCAAAATGTTAAAATTAAGAAAAATTTATATTTTCAAGTCTTACTATGCGTACAATATGTTTTAGAGGTCGCTGAATCCAGATCTGAACTACTTTTAACCCCATTACATCAGGGTCTTAAAAAAACTTTAAAAACACCACTAATTGAGCCCAAAATGTTAAAATAAAAGAAATTTTGTTTCAAGTCTTACTATGATCAAATCTGAACTCCGTTTATGTCCATTACGTCAGTGTTTTAAAATAACTTCAAAAACACCATTAACTGACCACATAATGTTAAAATTAAGAAAAATTCATATTTTCAAGTCTTACTATGCGTACTTTATGTTTTAGAGGTCGCTAAATTCAAATCTGAACTCCGTTTAACCCCATTACATCAGGGTCTTAAAATAACTTTAAAAACACCACTACTTGATCCCAAAATGTTAAAATAAAAGAATTTTGTTTCAAGTCTTACTATAATCAAATCTGAACTCCGATTAATTCTATTACGTCAGGGTTTTAAAATAACTTAAAAATATCATTAATTTACGCCAAAAATGTTAAAATAAAAAAAATTATAATTTGAAGACTCACTATGAGTACTTTATGTTTTAGGTGACGCTGAATTCAAATTTGGACTCCGTTTAACCCCATTACATCAGGGTCTTTAAATAACTTTAAAAACACCACTAATTGAGCCCAAAATGTTAAAATAAAAGAAATTTTGTTTCAAGTCTTACTATGATCAAATCTGAACTCCGTTTATGTCCATTACGTCAGGGTTTTAAAATAACTTCAAAAGCACTATTAATTGACCACAAAATGTTAAAATTAAGAAAAATTTATATTTTCATGTCTTACTATGCGTACAATATGTTTTAGGTGTCGCTGAATTCAAATCTGAACTCCGATTAATTCCATTACGTCAGGGTTTTAAAATAACTTCAAAAACACCATTAATTGACTACAAAATTTTAAAATTAAGAAAAATTTATATTTTCAAGTCTTACTATGCGTACAATATGTTTTAAAGGTCGCTGAATCCAGATCTGAACTACTTTTAACCCCATTACATCAGGGTCTTAAAATAACTTTAAAAACACCACTACTTGAGCCCAAAATTTTAAAATAGAAAAATTTTTGTCTTCAAGTCTTAATATGATCAAATCTGAACTCAGTTTAAGTCTATTACGTCAGGGTTTTAAAATAACTTCAAAAACACCATTAATTGACCCCAAAATGTTAAAATTAAGAAAAATTTATATTTTCAAGTCTTACTATGCGTACAATATGTTTTAGAGGTCGCTGAATCCAGATCCGAACTACTTTAAACCCCATTACATCAGGGTCTTAAAATAACTTTAAAAACACCACTAATTGAGCCCAAAATGTTAAAATAAAAGAAATTTTGTTTCAAGTCTTACTATGATCAAATCTGAACTCCGTTTATGTCCATTACGTCAGGGTTTTAAAATAACATCAAAAACACCATTAATTGACCCCAAAATGTTAAAATTAAGAAAAATTTATATTTTCAAGTCTTACTATGCGTACAATATGTTTTAGAGGTCGCTGAATCCAGATCTGAACTACTTTAAACCCCATTACATCAGGGTCTTAAAATAACTTTAAAAACACCACTACTTAAGCTCAAAATTTTAAAATAAAAAAATTTTTGTCTTCAAGTCTTAATATGATCAAATCTGAACTCAGTTTAAGTCTATTACGTCAGGGTTTTAAAATAACTTCAAAAACACCATTAATTGACCCCAAAATGTTAAAATTAAGAAAAATTTATATTTTCAAGTCTTACTATGCGTACAATATGTTTTAGAGGTCGCTGAATCCAGATCTGAACTACTTTTAACCCCATTACATCAGGGTCTTAAAATAACTTTAAAAACACCACTAATTGAGCCCAAAATGTTAAAATAAAAGAAATTTTGTTTCAAGTCTTACTATGATCAAATCTGCACTCCGTTTATGTCCATTACGTCAGGGTTTTAAAATAACTTCAAAAACACCATTAATTGACCTCAAAATGTTAAAATTAAGAAAAATTTATATTTTCAAGTCTTACTATGCGTACAATATGTTTTAGAGGTCGCTGAATCCAGATCTGAACTACTTTTAACCCCATTACATCAGGGTCTTAAAATAACTTTAAAAACACCACTACTTGATCCCAAAATGTTAAAATAAAAGAAATTTTGTTTCAAGTCTTACTATGATCAAATCTGAACTCCGTTTATGTCCATTACGTCAGGGTTTTAAAATAACATCAAAAACACCATTAATTGACCCCAAAATGTTAAAATTAAGAAAAATTTATGTTTTCAAGTTTTACTATGCGTACAATATGTTTTAGAGGTCGCTGAATCCAGATCTGAACTACTTTTAACCCCATTACATCAGGGTCTTAAAAAAACTTTAAAAACACCACTAATTGAGCCCAAAATGTTAAAATAAAAGAAATTTTGTTTCAAGTCTTACTATGATCAAATCTGAACTCCGTTTATGTCCATTACGTCAGTGTTTTAAAATAACTTCAAAAACACCATTAACTGACCACATAATGTTAAAATTAAGAAAAATTCATATTTTCAAGTCTTACTATGCGTACTTTATGTTTTAGAGGTCGCTAAATTCAAATCTGAACTCCGTTTAACCCCATTACATCAGGGTCTTAAAATAACTTTAAAAACACCACTACTTGATCCCAAAATGTTAAAATAAAAGAATTTTGTTTCAAGTCTTACTATAATCAAATCTGAACTCCGATTAATTCTATTACGTCAGGGTTTTAAAATAACTTAAAAATATCATTAATTTACGCCAAAAATGTTAAAATAAAAAAAATTATAATTTGAAGACTCACTATGAGTACTTTATGTTTTAGGTGACGCTGAATTCAAATTTGGACTCCGTTTAACCCCATTACATCAGGGTCTTTAAATAACTTTAAAAACACCACTACTTGAGCCCAAAATGTTAAAAAAAAAAATTATTGTTTTCAAGTTTTACTATGATCAAATCTGAACTCCGTTTATGTCCATTACGTCAGGGTTTTAAAATAACTTCAAAAGCACTATTAATTGAACACAAAATGTTAAAATTAAGAAAAATTTATATTTTCATGTCTTACTATGCGTACAATATGTTTTAGGTGTCGCTGAATTCAAATCTGAACTCCGATTAATTCCATTACGTCAGGGTTTTAAAATAACTTCAAAAACACCATTAATTGACTACAAAATTTTAAAATTAAGAAAAATTTATATTTTCAAGTCTTACTATGCGTACAATATGTTTTAAAGGTCGCTGAATCCAGATCTGAACTACTTTTAACCCCATTACATCAGGGTCTTAAAATAACTTTAAAAACACCACTAATTGAGCCCAAAATGTTAAAATAAAAGAAATTTTGTTTCAAGTCTTACTATGATCAAATCTGAACTCCGATTAATTCCATTACGTCAGGGTTTTAAAATAACTTCAAAAACACCATTAATTGACCACAAAATGTTAAAATTAAGAAAAATTTATATTTTTAAGTCTTACTATGCGTACAATATGTCTTTTGGGTCGCTGATTCCAAATCTCAACTCCGTTTATGTCCATTACGTCAGTGTTTTAAAATAACTTCAAAAACACCATTAATTGACCACATAATGTTAAAATTAAGAAAAATTTATATTTTCAAGTCTTACTATGCGTACAATATGTCTTTTGGGTCGCTGATTCCAAATCTCAACTCCGTTTATGTCCATTACGTCAGTGTTTTAAAATAACTTCAAAAACACCATTAACTGACCACATAATGTTAAAATTAAGGAAAATTCATATTTTCAAGTCTTACTATGCGTACTTTATGTTTTAGAGGTCGCTAAATTCAAATCTGAACTCCGTTTAAACCCCATTACATCAGGGTCTTAAAAAAACTTTAAAAACACCACTAATTGAGCCCAAAATGTTAAAATAAAAGAAATTTTGTTTCAAGTCTTACTATGATCAAATCTGAACTCCGTTTATGTCCATTACGTCAGTGTTTTAATATAACTTCAAAAACACCATTAATTGACCACAAAATGTTAAAATTAAGAAAAATTTATATTTTCAAGTCTTACTATGCGTACAATATGTCTTTTGGGTCGCTGAATCCAAATCTGATCTCCGTTTAACCCCAGTACGTCAGAAGTTTGAAATAACTTTGAAAACACTATTAATTAAACACAAAATGTTCAAATAAAAAAAATATAATTTGAAGTCTCACTATGAGTACTTTATATTCTAGGTGACGCTGAATTCAAATCTGAACTCCGTTTAACCCCATTAGATCAGGGTCTTAAAATAACTTTAAAAACACCACTACTTGATCCCAAAATGATAAAATAAAAAAAAATTTTTAATTTTATGTCTTACTATGATCAAATCTGAACTCCGTTAAAGTCAATTACGTCAGGGTTTTAAAATAACTTGAAAATATCATTAATTTACGCCAAAAATGTTAAAATAAAAAAAATTATAATTTGAAGTCTCACTATGAGTACTTTATATTTCAGGTGACGCTGAATTCAAATCTGAACTCCGTATAACCCCATTACAACAGGGTTTTAAAATAACTTTAAAAACACCATTAATTGACCACAAAATGTTAAAATTAAGAAATATTTTGTTTCAAGTCTTACTATGATCAAATCTAAACTCCGTTAAGTCCATTACGTCAGGGTTTTAAAATAACTTTAAAAACACTATTAATTGACCACAAAATGTTAAAATTAAGAAAAATTTATATTTTCAAGTCTTACTATGCGTACAATATATTTTAGAGGTCGCTGAATCCAGATCTGAACTCCTTTTAACCCCATTACATCAAGGTCTTAAAATAACTTTAAAAACACCACTACTTGAGACCCCAATTTGTTGAAATAAAAAAATTTTTGTTTTCAAGTCTTACTATGATCAAATCTGAACTCCGTTTATGTCCATTACGTCAGGGTTTTAAAATAACTTCAAAACACCATTAATTGACCCCAAAATGTTAAAATTAAGAAAAATTTATATTTTCAAGTCTTACTATGCGTACAATATGTTTTAGAGGTCGCTGAATCCAGATCTGAACTACTTTTAACCCCATTACATCAGGGTCTTAAAATAACTTTAAAAACACCACTAATTGAGCCCAAAATGTTAAAATAAAAGAAATTTTGTTTCAAGTCTTACTATGATCAAATCTGAACTCCGTTTATGTCCATTACGTCAGGGTTTTAAAATAACATCAAAAACACCATTAATTGACCCCAAAATGTTAAAATTAAGAAAAATTTATATTTTCAAGTCTTACTATGCGTACAATATGTTTTAGAGGTCGCTGAATCCAGATCTGAACTACTTTAAACCCCATTACATCAGGGTCTTAAAATAACTTTAAAAACACCACTACTTGAGCCCAAAATTTTAAAATAGAAAAATTTTTGTCTTCAAGTCTTAATATGATCAAATCTGAACTCAGTTTAAGTCTATTACGTCAGGGTTTTAAAATAACTTCAAAAACACCATTAATTGACCCCAAAATGTTAAAATTAAGAAAAATTTATAATTTCAAGTCTTACTATGCGTACAATATGTTTTAGAGGTCGCTGAATCCAGATCCGAACTACTTTAAACCCCATTACATCAGGGTCTTAAAATAACTTTAAAAACACCACTAATTGAGCCCAAAATGTTAAAATAAAAGAAATTTTGTTTCAAGTCTTACTATGATCAAATCTGAACTCCGTTTATGTCCATTACGTCAGGGTTTTAAAATAACATCAAAAACACCATTAATTGACCCCAAAATGTTAAAATTAAGAAAAATTTATATTTTCAAGTCTTACTATGCGTACAATATGTTTTAGAGGTCGCTGAATCCAGATCTAAACTACTTTAAACCCCATTACATCAGGGTCTTAAAATAACTTTAAAAACACCACTACTTAAGCTCAAAATTTTAAAATAAAAAAATTTTTGTCTTCAAGTCTTAATATGATCAAATCTGAACTCAGTTTAAGTCTATTACGTCAGGGTTTTAAAATAACTTCAAAAACACCATTAATTGACCCCAAAATGTTAAAATTAAGAAAAATTTATATTTTCAAGTCTTACTATGCGTACAATATGTTGTAGAGGTCGCTGAATCCAGATCTGAACTACTTTTAAACCCCATTACATCAGTGTCTTAAAATAACTTTAAAAACACCACTAATTGAGCCCAAAATGTTAAAATAAAAGAAATTTTGTTTCAAGTCTTACTATGATCAAATCTGCACTCCGTTTATGTCCATTACGTCAGGGTTTTAAAATAACTTCAAAAACACCATTAATTGACCTCAAAATGTTAAAATTAAGAAAAATTTATATTTTCAAGTCTTACTATGCGTACAATATGTTTTAGAGGTCGCTGAATCCAGATCTGAACTACTTTTAACCCCATTACATCAGGGTCTTAAAATAACTTTAAAAACACCACTACTTGATCCCAAAATGTTAAAATAAAAGAAATTTTGTTTCAAGTCTTACTATGATCAAATCTGAACTCCGTTTATGTCCATTACGTCAGGGTTTTAAAATAACATCAAAAACACCATTAATTGACCCCAAAATGTTAAAATTAAGAAAAATTTATATTTTCAAGTCTTACTATGCGTACAATATGTTTTAGAGGTCGCTGAATCCAGATCTGAACTACTTTTAACCCCATTACATCAGGGTCTTAAAAAAACTTTAAAAACACCACTAATTGAGCCCAAAATGTTAAAATAAAAGAAATTTTGTTTCAAGTCTTACTATGATCAAATCTGAACTCCGTTTATGTCCATTACGTCAGTGTTTTAAAATAACTTCAAAAACACCATTAACTGACCACATAATGTTAAAATTAAGAAAAATTCATATTTTCAAGTCTTACTATGCGTACTTTATGTTTTAGAGGTCGCTAAATTCAAATCTGAACTCCGTTTAACCCCATTACATCAGGGTCTTAAAATAACTTTAAAAACACCACTACTTGATCCCAAAATGTTAAAATAAAAGAATTTTGTTTCAAGTCTTACTATAATCAAATCTGAACTCCGATTAATTCCATTACGTCAGGGTTTTAAAATAACTTAAAAATATCATTAATTTACGCCAAAAATGTTAAAATAAAAAAAATTATAATTTGAAGACTCACTATGAGTACTTTATGTTTTAGGTGACGCTGAATTCAAATTTGGACTCCGTTTAACCCCATTACATCAGGGTCTTAAAATAACTTTAAAAACACCACTAATTGAGCCCAAAATGTTAAAATAAAAGAA
Source organism: Leptopilina drosophilae (assembly GCA_032873175.1). Lineage (NCBI taxonomy): Eukaryota > Metazoa > Arthropoda > Insecta > Hymenoptera > Figitidae > Leptopilina > Leptopilina drosophilae. Next base: position 30,093,113 of record CM065478.1, read on the forward strand.
ATTTTGTTTCAAGTCTTACTATGATCAAATCTGAACTCCGTTTATGTCCATTACGTCAGGGTTTTAAAATAACATCAAAAACACCATTAATTGACCCCAAAATGTTAAAATTAAGAAAAATTTATATTTTCAAGTCTTACTATGCGTACAATATGTTTTAGAGGTCGCTGAATCCAGATCTGAACTACTTTAAACCCCATTACATCAGGGTCTTAAAATAACTTTAAAAACACCACTACTTGAGCCCAAAATTTTAAAATAAAAAAATTTTTGTCTTCAAGTCTTAATATGATCAAATCTGAACTCAGTTTAAGTCTATTACGTCAGGGTTTTAAAATAACTTCAAAAACACCATTAATTGACCCCAAAATGTTAAAATTAAGAAAAATTTATATTTTCAAGTCTTACTATGCGTACAATATGTTTTAGAAGTCGCTGAATCCAGATCTGAACTACTTTAAACCCCATTACATCAGGGTCTTAAAATAACTTTAAAAACACCACTAATTGAGCCCAAAATGTTAAAATTAAGAAAAATTTATATTTTCAAGTCTTACGATGCGTACAATATGTTTTAGAGGTCGCTGAATCCAGATCTGAACTACTTTTAACCCCATTACATCAGGGTCTTAAAATAACTTTAAAAACACCACTAATTGAGCCCAAAATGTTAAAATAAAAGAAATTTTGTTTCAAGTCTTACTATGATCAAATCTGCACTCCGTTTATGTCCATTACGTCAGGGTTTTAAAATAACATCAAAAACACCATTAATTGACCCCAAAATGTTAAAATTAAGAAAAATTTATATTTTCAAGTCTTACTATGCGTACAATATGTTTTAGAGGTCGCTGAATCCAGATCTGAACTACTTTTAACCCCATTACATCAGGGTCTTAAAAAAACTTTAAAAACACCACTAATTGAGCCCAAAATGTTAAAATAAAAGAAATTTTGTTTCAAGTCTTACTATGATCAAATCTGAACTCCGTTTATGTCCATTACGTCAGTGTTTTAAAATAACTTCAAAAACACCATTAACTGACCACATAATGTTAAAATTAAGAAAAATTCATATTTTCAAGTCTTACTATGCGTACTTTATGTTTTAGAGGTCGCTAAATTCAAATCTGAACTCCGTTTAACCCCATTACATCAGGGTCTTAAAATAACTTTAAAAACACCACTACTTGATCCCAAAATGTTAAAATAAAAGAATTTTGTTTCAAGTCTTACTATAATCAAATCTGAACTCCGATTAATTCCATTACGTCAGGGTTTTAAAATAACTTAAAAATATCATTAATTTACGCCAAAAATGTTAAAATAAAAAAAATTATAATTTGAAGACTCACTATGAGTACTTTATGTTTTAGGTGACGCTGAATTCAAATTTGGACTCCGTTTAACCCCATTACATCAGAATCTTAAAATAACTTTAAAAACACCACTAATTGAGCCCAAAATGTTAAAATAAAAGAAATTTTGTTTCAAGTCTTACTATGATCAAATCTGAACTCCGTTTATGTCCATTACGTCAGGGTTTTAAAATAACTTCAAAACACCATTAATTGACCCCAAAATGTTAAAATTAAGAAAAATTTATATTTTCAAGTCTTACTATGCGTACAATATGTTTTAGAGGTCGCTGAATCCAGATCTGAACTACTTTTAACCCCATTACATCAGGGTCTTAAAATAACTTTAAAAACACCACTAATTGAGCCCAAAATGTTAAAATAAAAGAAATTTTGTTTCAAGTCTTACTATGATCAAATCTGAACTCCGTTTATGTCCATTACGTCAGGGTTTTAAAATAACATCAAAAACACCATTAATTGACCCCAAAATGTTAAAATTAAGAAAAATTTATATTTTCAAGTCTTACTATGCGTACAATATGTTTTAGAGGTCGCTGAATCCAGATCTGAACTACTTTAAACCCCATTACATCAGGGTCTTAAAATAACTTTAAAAACACCACTACTTGAGCCCAAAATTTTAAAATAGAAAAATTTTTGTCTTCAAGTCTTAATATGATCAAATCTGAACTCAGTTTAAGTCTATTACGTCAGGGTTTTAAAATAACTTCAAAAACACCATTAATTGACCCCAAAATGTTAAAATTAAGAAAAATTTATATTTTCAAGTCTTACTATGCGTACAATATGTTTTAGAGGTCGCTGAATCCAGATCTGAACTACTTTAAACCCCATTACATCAGGGTCTTAAAATAACTTTAAAAACACCACTAATTGAGCCCAAAATGTTAAAATAAAAGAAATTTTGTTTCAAGTCTTACTATGATCAAATCTGAACTCCGTTTATGTCCATTACGTCAGGGTTTTAAAATAACATCAAAAACACCATTAATTGACCCCAAAATGTTAAAATTAAGAAAAATTTATATTTTCAAGTCTTACTATGCGTACAATATGTTTTAGAGGTCGCTGAATCCAGATCTGAACTACTTTAAACCCCATTACATCAGGGTCTTAAAATAACTTTAAAAACACCACTACTTAAGCTCAAAATTTTAAAATAAAAAAATTTTTGTCTTCAAGTCTTAATATGATCAAATCTGAACTCAGTTTAAGTCTATTACGTCAGGGTTTTAAAATAACTTCAAAAACACCATTAATTGACCCCAAAATGTTAAAATTAAGAAAAATTTATATTTTCAAGTCTTACTATGCGTACAATATGTTTTAGAGGTCGCTGAATCCAGATCTGAACTACTTTTAACCCCATTACATCAGGGTCTTAAAATAACTTTAAAAACACCACTAATTGAGCCCAAAATGTTAAAATAAAAGAAATTTTGTTTCAAGTCTTACTATGATCAAATCTGCACTCCGTTTATGTCCATTACGTCAGGGTTTTAAAATAACTTCAAAAACACCATTAATTGACCTCAAAATGTTAAAATTAAGAAAAATTTATATTTTCAAGTCTTACTATGCGTACAATATGTTTTAGAGGTCGCTGAATCCAGATCTGAACTACTTTTAACCCCATTACATCAGGGTCTTAAAATAACTTTAAAAACACCACTACTTGATCCCAAAATGTTAAAATAAAAGAAATTTTGTTTCAAGTCTTACTATGATCAAATCTGAACTCCGTTTATGTCCATTACGTCAGGGTTTTAAAATAACATCAAAAACACCATTAATTGACCCCAAAATGTTAAAATTAAGAAAAATTTATATTTTCAAGTCTTACTATGCGTACAATATGTTTTAGAGGTCGCTGAATCCAGATCTGAACTACTTTTAACCCCATTACATCAGGGTCTTAAAAAAACTTTAAAAACACCACTAATTGAGCCCAAAATGTTAAAATAAAAGAAATTTTGTTTCAAGTCTTACTATGATCAAATCTGAACTCCGTTTATGTCCATTACGTCAGTGTTTTAAAATAACTTCAAAAACACCATTAACTGACCACATAATGTTAAAATTAAGAAAAATTCATATTTTCAAGTCTTACTATGCGTACTTTATGTTTTAGAGGTCGCTAAATTCAAATCTGAACTCCGTTTAAACCCCATTACATCAGGGTCTTAAAATAACTTTAAAAACACCACTACTTGATCCCAAAATGTTAAAATAAAAGAATTTTGTTTCAAGTCTTACTATAATCAAATCTGAACTCCGATTAATTCTATTACGTCAGGGTTTTAAAATAACTTAAAAATATCATTAATTTACGCCAAAAATGTTAAAATAAAAAAAATTATAATTTGAAGACTCACTATGAGTACTTTATGTTTTAGGTGACGCTGAATTCAAATTTGGACTCCGTTTAACCCCATTACATCAGGGTCTTTAAATAACTTTAAAAACACCACTAATTGAGCCCAAAATGTTAAAATAAAAGAAATTTTGTTTCAAGTCTTACTATGATCAAATCTGAACTCCGTTTATGTCCATTACGTCAGGGTTTTAAAATAACTTCAAAAGCACTATTAATTGACCACAAAATGTTAAAATTAAGAAAAATTTATATTTTCATGTCTTACTATGCGTACAATATGTTTTAGGTGTCGCTGAATTCAAATCTGAACTCCGATTAATTCCATTACGTCAGGGTTTTAAAATAACTTCAAAAACACCATTAATTGACTACAAAATTTTAAAATTAAGAAAAATTTATATTTTCAAGTCTTACTATGCGTACAATATGTTTTAAAGGTCGCTGAATCCAGATCTGAACTACTTTTAACCCCATTACATCAGGGTCTTAAAATAACTTTAAAAACACCACTAATTGAGCCCAAAATGTTAAAATAAAAGAAATTTTGTTTCAAGTCTTACTATGATCAAATCTGAACTCCGTTTATGTCCATTACGTCAGGGTTTTAAAATAACATCAAAAACACCATTAATTGACCCCAAAATGTTAAAATTAAGAAAAATTTATATTTTCAAGTCTTACTATGCGTACAATATGTTTTAGAGGTCGCTGAATCCAGATCTGAACTACTTTAATCCCCATTACATCAGGGTCTTAAAATAACTTTAAAAACACCACTACTTGAGCCCAAAATTTTAAAATAGAAAAATTTTTGTCTTCAAGTCTTAATATGATCAAATCTGAACTCAGTTTAAGTCTATTACGTCAGGGTTTTAAAATAACTTCAAAAACACCATTAATTGACCCCAAAATGTTAAAATTAAGAAAAATTTATATTTTCAAGTCTTACTATGCGTACAATATGTTTTAGAGGTCGCTGAATCCAGATCCGAACTACTTTAAAACCCCATTACATCAGGGTCTTAAAATAACTTTAAAAACACCACTAATTGAGCCCAAAATGTTAAAATAAAAGAAATTTTGTTTCAAGTCTTACTATGATCAAATCTGAACTCCGTTTATGTCCATTACGTCAGGGTTTTAAAATAACATCAAAAACACCATTAATTGACCCCAAAATGTTAAAATTAAGAAAAATTTATATTTTCAAGTCTTACTATGCGTACAATATGTTTTAGAGGTCGCTGAATCCAGATCTGAACTACTTTAAACCCCATTACATCAGGGTCTTAAAATAACTTTAAAAACACCACTACTTAAGCTCAAAATTTTAAAATAAAAAAATTTTTGTCTTCAAGTCTTAATATGATCAAATCTGAACTCAGTTTAAGTCTATTACGTCAGGGTTTTAAAATAACTTCAAAAACACCATTAATTGACCCCAAAATGTTAAAATTAAGAAAAATTTATATTTTCAAGTCTTACTATGCGTACAATATGTTTTAGAGGTCGCTGAATCCAGATCTGAACTACTTTTAACCCCATTACATCAGGGTCTTAAAATAACTTTAAAAACACCACTAATTGAGCCCAAAATGTTAAAATAAAAGAAATTTTGTTTCAAGTCTTACTATGATCAAATCTGCACTCCGTTTATGTCCATTACGTCAGGGTTTTAAAATAACTTCAAAAACACCATTAATTGACCTCAAAATGTTAAAATTAAGAAAAATTTATATTTTCAAGTCTTACTATGCGTACAATATGTTTTAGAGGTCGCTGAATCCAGATCTGAACTACTTTTAACCCCATTACATCAGGGTCTTAAAATAACTTTAAAAACACCACTACTTGATCCCAAAATGTTAAAATAAAAGAAATTTTGTTTCAAGTCTTACTATGATCAAATCTGAACTCCGTTTATGTCCATTACGTCAGGGTTTTAAAATAACATCAAAAACACCATTAATTGACCCCAAAATGTTAAAATTAAGAAAAATTTATATTTTCAAGTTTTACTATGCGTACAATATGTTTTAGAGGTCGCTGAATCCAGATCTGAACTACTTTTAACCCCATTACATCAGGGTCTTAAAAAAACTTTAAAAACACCACTAATTGAGCCCAAAATGTTAAAATAAAAGAAATTTTGTTTCAAGTCTTACTATGATCAAATCTGAACTCCGTTTATGTCCATTACGTCAGTGTTTTAAAATAACTTCAAAAACACCATTAACTGACCACATAATGTTAAAATTAAGAAAAATTCATATTTTCAAGTCTTACTATGCGTACTTTATGTTTTAGAGGTCGCTAAATTCAAATCTGAACTCCGTTTAACCCCATTACATCAGGGTCTTAAAATAACTTTAAAAACACCACTACTTGATCCCAAAATGTTAAAATAAAAGAATTTTGTTTCAAGTCTTACTATAATCAAATCTGAACTCCGATTAATTCTATTACGTCAGGGTTTTAAAATAACTTAAAAATATCATTAATTTACGCCAAAAATGTTAAAATAAAAAAAATTATAATTTGAAGACTCACTATGAGTACTTTATGTTTTAGGTGACGCTGAATTCAAATTTGGACTCCGTTTAACCCCATTACATCAGGGTCTTTAAATAACTTTAAAAACACCACTACTTGAGCCCAAAATGTTAAAAAAAAAATTATTGTTTTCAAGTTTTACTATGATCAAATCTGAACTCCGTTTATGTCCATTACGTCAGGGTTTTAAAATAACTTCAAAAGCACTATTAATTGAACACAAAATGTTAAAATTAAGAAAAATTTATATTTTCATGTCTTACTATGCGTACAATATGTTTTAGGTGTCGCTGAATTCAAATCTGAACTCCGATTAATTCCATTACGTCAGGGTTTTAAAATAACTTCAAAAACACCATTAATTGACTACAAAATTTTAAAATTAAGAAAAATTTATATTTTCAAGTCTTACTATGCGTACAATATGTTTTAAAGGTCGCTGAATCCAGATCTGAACTACTTTTAACCCCATTACATCAGGGTCTTAAAATAACTTTAAAAACACCACTAATTGAGCCCAAAATGTTAAAATAAAAGAAATTTTGTTTCAAGTCTTACTATGATCAAATCTGAACTCCGATTAATTCCATTACGTCAGGGTTTTAAAATAACTTCAAAAACACCATTAATTGACCACAAAATGTTAAAATTAAGAAAAATTTATATTTTTAAGTCTTACTATGCGTACAATATGTCTTTTGGGTCGCTGATTCCAAATCTCAACTCCGTTTATGTCCATTACGTCAGTGTTTTAAAATAACTTCAAAAACACCATTAATTGACCACATAATGTTAAAATTAAGAAAAATTTATATTTTCAAGTCTTACTATGCGTACAATATGTCTTTTGGGTCGCTGATTCCAAATCTCAACTCCGTTTATGTCCATTACGTCAGTGTTTTAAAATAACTTCAAAAACACCATTAACTGACCACATAATGTTAAAATTAAGGAAAATTCATATTTTCAAGTCTTACTATGCGTACTTTATGTTTTAGAGGTCGCTAAATTCAAATCTGAACTCCGTTTAACCCCATTACATCAGGGTCTTAAAAAAACTTTAAAAACACCACTAATTGAGCCCAAAATGTTAAAATAAAAGAAATTTTGTTTCAAGTCTTACTATGATCAAATCTGAACTCCGTTTATGTCCATTACGTCAGTGTTTTAATATAACTTCAAAAACACCATTAATTGACCACAAAATGTTAAAATTAAGAAAAATTTATATTTTCAAGTCTTACTATGCGTACAATATGTCTTTTGGGGTCGCTGAATCCAAATCTGATCTCCGTTTAACCCCAGTACGTCAGAAGTTTGAAATAACTTTGAAAACACTATTAATTAAACACAAAATGTTCAAATAAAAAAAATATAATTTGAAGTCTCACTATGAGTACTTTATATTCTAGGTGACGCTGAATTCAAATCTGAACTCCGTTTAACCCCATTAGATCAGGGTCTTAAAATAACTTTAAAAACACCACTACTTGATCCCAAAATGATAAAATAAAAAAAAATTTTTAATTTTATGTCTTACTATGATCAAATCTGAACTCCGTTAAAGTCAATTACGTCAGGGTTTTAAAATAACTTGAAAATATCATTAATTTACGCCAAAAATGTTAAAATAAAAAAAATTATAATTTGAAGTCTCACTATGAGTACTTTATATTTCAGGTGACGCTGAATTCAAATCTGAACTCCGTATAACCCCATTACAACAGGGTTTTAAAATAACTTTAAAAACACCATTAATTGACCACAAAATGTTAAAATTAAGAAATATTTTGTTTCAAGTCTTACTATGATCAAATCTAAACTCCGTTAAGTCCATTACGTCAGGGTTTTAAAATAACTTTAAAAACACTATTAATTGACCACAAAATGTTAAAATTAAGAAAAATTTATATTTTCAAGTCTTACTATGCGTACAATATATTTTAGAGGTCGCTGAATCCAGATCTGAACTCCTTTTAACCCCATTACATCAAGGTCTTAAAATAACTTTAAAAACACCACTACTTGAGACCCCAATTTGTTGAAATAAAAAAATTTTTGTTTTCAAGTCTTACTATGATCAAATCTGAACTCCGTTTATGTCCATTACGTCAGGGTTTTAAAATAACTTCAAAACACCATTAATTGACCCCAAAATGTTTAAAATTAAGAAAAATTTATATTTTCAAGTCTTACTATGCGTACAATATGTTTTAGAGGTCGCTGAATCCAGATCTGAACTACTTTTAACCCCATTACATCAGGGTCTTAAAATAACTTTAAAAACACCACTAATTGAGCCCAAAATGTTAAAATAAAAGAAATTTTGTTTCAAGTCTTACTATGATCAAATCTGAACTCCGTTTATGTCCATTACGTCAGGGTTTTAAAATAACATCAAAAACACCATTAATTGACCCCAAAATGTTAAAATTAAGAAAAATTTATATTTTCAAGTCTTACTATGCGTACAATATGTTTTAGAGGTCGCTGAATCCAGATCTGAACTACTTTAAACCCCATTACATCAGGGTCTTAAAATAACTTTAAAAACACCACTACTTGAGCCCAAAATTTTAAAATAGAAAAATTTTTGTCTTCAAGTCTTAATATGATCAAATCTGAACTCAGTTTAAGTCTATTACGTCAGGGTTTTAAAATAACTTCAAAAACACCATTAATTGACCCCAAAATGTTAAAATTAAGAAAAATTTATATTTTCAAGTCTTACTATGCGTACAATATGTTTTAGAGGTCGCTGAATCCAGATCCGAACTACTTTAAACCCCATTACATCAGGGTCTTAAAATAACTTTAAAAACACCACTAATTGAGCCCAAAATGTTAAAATAAAAGAAATTTTGTTTCAAGTCTTACTATGATCAAATCTGAACTCCGTTTATGTCCATTACGTCAGGGTTTTAAAATAACATCAAAAACACCATTAATTGACCCCAAAATGTTAAAATTAAGAAAAATTTATATTTTCAAGTCTTACTATGCGTACAATATGTTTTAGAGGTCGCTGAATCCAGATCTAAACTACTTTAAACCCCATTACATCAGGGTCTTAAAATAACTTTAAAAACACCACTACTTAAGCTCAAAATTTTAAAATAAAAAAATTTTTGTCTTCAAGTCTTAATATGATCAAATCTGAACTCAGTTTAAGTCTATTACGTCAGGGTTTTAAAATAACTTCAAAAACACCATTAATTGACCCCAAAATGTTAAAATTAAGAAAAATTTATATTTTCAAGTCTTACTATGCGTACAATATGTTTTAGAGGTCGCTGAATCCAGATCTGAACTACTTTTAACCCCATTACATCAGGGTCTTAAAATAACTTTAAAAACACCACTAATTGAGCCCAAAATGTTAAAATAAAAGAAATTTTGTTTCAAGTCTTACTATGATCAAATCTGCACTCCGTTTATGTCCATTACGTCAGGGTTTTAAAATAACTTCAAAAACACCATTAATTGACCTCAAAATGTTAAAATTAAGAAAAATTTATATTTTCAAGTCTTACTATGCGTACAATATGTTTTAGAGGTCGCTGAATCCAGATCTGAACTACTTTTAACCCCATTACATCAGGGTCTTAAAATAACTTTAAAAACACCACTACTTGATCCCAAAATGTTAAAATAAAAGAAATTTTGTTTCAAGTCTTACTATGATCAAATCTGAACTCCGTTTATGTCCATTACGTCAGTGTTTTAAAATAACTTCAAAAACACCATTAACTGACCACATAATGTTAAAATTAAGAAAAATTTATATTTTCAAGTCTTACTATGCGTACAATATGTTTTAGAGGTCGCTGAATCCAGATCTGAACTACTTTTAACCCCATTACATCAGGGTCTTAAAATAACTTTAAAAACACCACTACTTGATCCCAAAATGTTAAAATAAAAGAATTTTGTTTCAAGTCTTACTATAATCAAATCTGAACTCCGATTAATTCTATTACGTCAGGGTTTTAAAATAACTTAAAAATATCATTAATTTAAGCCAAAAATGTTTAAAATAAAAAAAATTATAATTTGAAGACCTCACTATGAGTACTTTATGTTTTAGGTGACGCTGAATTCAAATTTGGACTCCGTTTAAACCCATTACATCAGTGTCTTTAAATAACTTTAAAAACACCACTACTTGAGCCCAAAATGTTAAAAAAAAAAAATTATTGTTTTCAAGTTTTACTATGATCAAATCTGAACTCCGTTTATGTCCATTACGTCAGGGTTTTAAAATAACTTCAAAAGCACTATTAATTGAACACAAAATGTTAAAATTAAGAAAAATTTATATTTTCATGTCTTACTATGCGTACAATATGTTTTAGGTGTCGCTGAATTCAAATCTGAACTCCGATTAATTCCATTACGTCAGGGTTTTAAAATAACTTCAAAAACACCATTAATTGACTACAAAATTTTAAAATTAAGAAAAATTTATATTTTCAAGTCTTACTATGCGTACAATATGTTTTAAAGGTCGCTGAATCCAGATCTGAACTACTTTTAACCCCATTACATCAGGGTCTTAAAATAACTTTAAAAACACCACTAATTGAGCCCAAAATGTTAAAATAAAAGAAATTTTGTTTCAAGTCTTACTATGATCAAATCTGAACTCCGATTAATTCCATTACGTCAGGGTTTTAAAATAACTTCAAAAACACCATTAATTGACCACAAAATGTTAAAATTAAGAAAAATTTATATTTTTAAGTCTTACTATGCGTACAATATGTCTTTTGGGTCGCTGATTCCAAATCTCAACTCCGTTTATGTCCATTACGTCAGTGTTTTAAAATAACTTCAAAAACACCATTAATTGACCACATAATGTTAAAATTAAGAAAAATTTATATTTTCAAGTCTTACTATGCGTACAATATGTCTTTTGGGTCGCTGATTCCAAATCTCAACTCCGTTTATGTCCATTACGTCAGTGTTTTAAAATAACTTCAAAAACACCATTAACTGACCACATAATGTTAAAATTAAGGAAAATTCATATTTTCAAGTCTTACTATGCGTACTTTATGTTTTAGAGGTCGCTAAATTCAAATCTGAACTCCGTTTAACCCCATTACATCAGGGTCTTAAAAAAACTTTAAAAACACCACTAATTGAGCCCAAAATGTTAAAATAAAAGAAATTTTGTTTCAAGTCTTACTATGATCAAATCTGAACTCCGTTTATGTCCATTACGTCAGTGTTTTAATATAACTTCAAAAACACCATTAATTGACCACAAAATGTTAAAATTAAGAAAAATTTATATTTTCAAGTCTTACTATGCGTACAATATGTCTTTTGGGTCGCTGAATCCAAATCTGATCTCCGTTTAACCCCAGTACGTCAGAAGTTTGAAATAACTTTAAAAACACTATTAATTAAACACAAAATGTTCAAATAAAAAAAAATATAATTTGAAGTCTCACTATGAGTACTTTATATTCTAGGTGACGCTGAATTCAAATCTGAACTCCGTTTAACCCCATTAGATCAGGGTCTTAAAATAACTTTAAAAACACCACTACTTGATCCCAAAATGATAAAATAAAAAAAAATTTTTAATTTTATGTCTTACTATGATCAAATCTGAACTCCGTTAAAGTCAATTACGTCAGGGTTTTAAAATAACTTGAAAATATCATTAATTTACGCCAAAAATGTTAAAATAAAAAAAATTATAATTTGAAGTCTCACTATGAGTACTTTATATTTCAGGTGACGCTGAATTCAAATCTGAACTCCGTATAACCCCATTACAACAGGGTTTTAAAATAACTTTAAAAACACCATTAATTGACCACAAAATGTTAAAATTAAGAAATATTTTGTTTCAAGTCTTACTATGATCAAATCTAAACTCCGTTAAGTCCATTACGTCAGGGTTTTAAAATAACTTCAAAAACACCATTAATTGACTACAAAATTTTAAAATTAAGAAAAATTTATATTTTCAAGTCTTACTATGCGTACAATATGTTTTAAAGGTCGCTGAATCCAGATCTGAACTCCTTTTAACCCCATTACATCAAGGTCTTAAAATAACTTTAAAAACACCACTACTTGAGACCCCAATTTGTTAAAATAAAAGAAATTTTGTTTCAAGTCTTACTATGATAAAAACTGAACTCCGTTTATGTCCATTACGTCAGGGTTTTAAAATAACTTCAAAACACCATTAATTGACCCCAAAATGTTAAAATTAAGAAAAATTTATATTTTCAAGTCTTACTATGCGTACAATATGTTTTAAAGGTCGCTGAATCCAGATCTGAACTACTTTTAACCCCATTACATCAGGGTCTTAAAATAACTTTAAAAACACCACTAATTGAGCCCAAAATGTTAAAATAAAAGAAATTTTGTTTCAAGTCTTACTATGATCAAATCTGAACTCCGATTAATTCCATTACGTCAGGGTTTTAAAATAACTTCAAAAACACCATTAATTGACCACAAAATGTTAAAATTAAGAAAAATTTATATTTTCAAGTCTTACTATGCGTACAATATGTCTTTTGAGGTCGCTGAATCCAGATCTGAAACTACTTCAAACCCCATTACATCAGGGTCTTAAAATAACTTTAAAAACACCACTACTTAAGCTCAAAATTTTAAAATAAAAAAATTTTTGTCTTCAAGTCTTAATATGATCAAATCTGAACTCAGTTTAAGTCTATTACGTCAGGGTTTTAAAATAACATCAAAAACACCATTAATTGACCCCAAAATGTTAAAATTAAGAAAAATTTATATTTTCAAGTCTTACTATGCGTACAATATGTTTTAGAGGTCGCTGAATCCAGATCTGAACTACTTTAACCCCATTACATCAGGGTCTTAAAATAACTTTAAAAACACCACTAATTGAGCCCAAAAATGTTAAAATAAAAGAAATTTTGTTTCAAGTCTTACTATGATCAAATCTCAACTCCGTTTATGTCCATTACGTCAGTGTTTTAAAATAACTTCAAAAACACCATTAATTGACCCCAAAATGTTAAAATTAAGAAAAATTTATATTTTCAAGTCTTACTATGCGTACAATATGTCTTTAGAGGTCGCTGAATCCAGATCTGAACTACTTTAAACCCATTACATCAGGGTCTTAAAATAACTTTAAAAACACCACTACTTAAGCCCAAAATTTTAAAATAGAAAAATTTTTGTCTTCAAGTCTTAATATGATCAAATCTGAACTCCGTTTATGTCCATTACGTCAGTGTTTTAAAATAACTTCAAAAACACCATTAATTGACCACATAATGTTAAAATTAAGAAAAATTTATATTTTTCAAGTCTTACTATGCGTACAATATGTTTTAGAGGTCGCTGAATCCAAATCTGAACTCCTTTTAACCCATTACATCAGGGTCTTAAAAAAACTTTAAAAACACCACTAATTGAGCCCAAAATGTTAAAATAAAAGAAATTTTGTTTCAAGTCTTACTATGATCAAATCTGAACTCCGTTTATGTCCATTACGTCAGGGTTTTAAAATAACTTCAAAAACACCATTAATTGACCACAAAATGTTAAAATTAAGAAAAATTTATATTTTCAAGTCTTACTATGCGTACAATATGTTTTAGAGGTCGCTGAATCCAAATCTGAACTACTTTTAACCCCATTACATCAGGGTCTTAAAATAACTTTAAAAACACACACTACTTGATCCCAAAATGTTAAAATAAAAGAAATTTTGTTTCAAGTCTTACTATGATCAAATCTGAACTCCGTTTATGTCCATTACGTCAGTGTTTTAAAATAACTTCAAAAACACCATTAATTAACCACAAAATGTTCAAAATTAAAAAAAATTCATATTTTGAAGTCTCACTATGCGTACTTTATATTCTAGAGGTCGCTGAATCCAGATCTGAACTACTTTTAACCCCATTAGATCAGGGTCTTAAAATAACTTTAAAAACACCACTACTTGATCCCAAAATGATAAAATAAAAAAAAATTTTTAATTTTATGTCTTACTATGATCAAATCTGAACTCCGTTAAAGTCAATTACGTCAGGGTTTTAAAATAACTTGAAAATATCATTAATTTACGCCAAAAATGTTAAAATAAAAAAAATTATAATTTGAAGTCTCACTATGAGTACTTTATATTTCAGGTGACGCTGAATTCAAATCTGAACTCCGTATAACCCCATTACAACAGGGTTTTAAAATAACTTTAAAAACACCATTACTTGAGCCCAAAATGTTAAAAAAAAAAAATATTTTGTTTCAAGTCTTACTATGATCAAATCTAAACTCCGTTTATGTCCATTACGTCAGGGTTTTAAAATAACTTCAAAAACACTATTAATTGACCACAAAATGTTAAAATTAAGAAAAAATTTATATTTTCAAGTCTTACTATGCGTACAATATGTTTTAGGTGTCGCTGAATTCAAATCTGAACTCCGATTAATTCCATTACGTCAGGGTTTTAAAATAACTTCAAAAACACCATTAATTGACTACAAAATTTTAAAATTAAGAAAAATTTATATTTTCAAGTCTTACTATGCGTACAATATGTTTTAAAGGTCGCTGAATCCAGATCTGAACTACTTTTAACCCCATTACATCAGGGTCTTAAAATAACTTTAAAAACACCACTACTTGAGACCCCAAAATGTTTAAAATAAAAGAAATTTTGTTTTCAAGTCTTACTATGATCAAATCTGAACTCCGTTTATGTCCATTACGTCAGGGTTTTAAAATAACTTCAAAAACACCATTAATTGACCACAAAATGTTAAAATTAAGAAAAATTTATATTTTCAAGTCTTACTATGCGTACAATATGTTTTTGAGGTCGCTGAATCCAGATCTGAACTACTTTTATGTCCATTACATCAGGGTTTTAAAATAACTTCAAAAACACCACTAATTGACCACAAAATGTTAAAATTAAAAGAAATTTATATTTTCAAGTCTTACTATGCGTACAATATGTCTTTTGGGTCGCTGATTCCAAATCTCAACTCCGTTTATGTCCATTACGTCAGGGTTTTTAAAATAACATCAAAAACACCATTAATTGACCACATAATGTTAAAATTAAGAAAAATTTATATTTTCAAGTCTTACTATGCGTACAATATGTTTTAGAGGTCGCTAAATCCAGATCTGAACTACTTTTAACCCCATTACATCAGGGTCTTAAAAAAACTTTAAAAACACCACTAATTGAGCCCAAAATGTTAAAATAAAAGAAATTTTGTTTCAAGTCTTACTATGATCAAATCTGAACTCCGTTTATGTCCATTACGTCAGTGTTTTAATATAACTTCAAAAAACACCATTAATTGACCACAAAATGTTTAAAATTAAGAAAAATTTATATTTTCAAGTCTTACTATGCGTACAATATGTCTTTTGGGTCGCTGAATCCAAATCTGATCTCCGTTTAACCCCAGTACGTCAGAAGTTTGAAATAACTTTAAAAACACTATTAATTAAACACAAAATGTTCAAATAAAAAAAAATATAATTTGAAGTCTCACTATGAGTACTTTATATTCTAGGTGACGCTGAATTCAAATCTGAACTCCGTTTAACCCCATTAGATCAGGGTCTTAAAATAACTTTAAAAACACCACTACTTGATCCCAAAATGATAAAATAAAAAAAAATTTTTAATTTTATGTCTTACTATGATCAAATCTGAACTCCGTTAAAGTCAATTACGTCAGGGTTTTAAAATAACTTGAAAATATCATTAATTTACGCCAAAAATGTTAAAATAAAAAAAATTATAATTTGAAGTCTCACTATGAGTACTTTATATTTCAGGTGACGCTGAATTCAAATCTGAACTCCGTATAACCCCATTACAACAGGGTTTTAAAATAACTTTAAAAACACCATTAATTGACCACAAAATGTTAAAATTAAGAAATATTTTGTTTCAAGTCTTACTATGATCAAATCTAAACTCCGTTAAGTCCATTACGTCAGGGTTTTAAAATAACTTTAAAAACACTATTAATTGACCACAAAATGTTAAAATTAAGAAAAATTTATATTTTCAAGTCTTACTATGCGTACAATATATTTTAGAGGTCGCTGAATCCAGATCTGAACTCCTTTTAACCCCATTACATCAGGGTCTTAAAATAACTTTAAAAACACCACTACTTGAGACCCCAATTTGTTGAAATAAAAAAAATTTTGTTTTCAAGTCTTACTATGATCAAATCTGAACTCCGTTTATGTCCATTACGTCAGGGTTTTAAAATAACTTCAAAACACCATTAATTGACCCCAAAATGTTAAAATTAAGAAAAATTTATATTTTCAAGTCTTACTATGCGTACAATATGTTTTAGAGGTCGCTGAATCCAGATCTGAACTACTTTTAAACCCCATTACATCAGGGTCTTAAAATAACTTTAAAAAACACCACTAATTGAGCCCAAAATGTTAAAATTAAAAGAAATTTTTGTTTCAAGTCTTACTATGATCAAATCTGAACTCCGTTTATGTCCATTACGTCAGGGTTTTAAAAATAACATCAAAAACACCATTAATTGACCCCAAAATGTTAAAAATTAAGAAAAATTTATATTTTCAAGTCTTACTATGCGTACAATATGTTTTAGAGGTCGCTGAATCCAGATCTGAACTACTTTTAACCCCATTACATCAGGGTCTTAAAAAAACTTTAAAAACACCACTAATTGAGCCCAAAATGTTAAAATAAAAGAAATTTTGTCTTCAAGTCTTACTATGATCAAATCTGAACTCCGTTTATGTCCATTACGTCAGTGTTTTAATATAACTTCAAAAACACCATTAATTGACCACAAAATGTTAAAATTAAGAAAAATTTATATTTTCAAGTCTTACTATGCGTACAATATGTTTTTGGGTCGCTGAATCCAAATCTGATCTCCGTTTAACCCCAGTACGTCAGAAGTTTGAAATAACTTTAAAAAACACTATTAATTAAACACAAAATGTTCAAATAAAAAAAAATATAATTTGAAGTCTCACTATGAGTACTTTATATTCTAGGTGACGCTGAATTCAAATCTGAACTCCGTTTAACCCCATTAGATCAGGGTCTTAAAATAACTTTAAAAACACCACTACTTGATCCCAAAATGATAAAATAAAAAAAAATTTTTAATTTTATGTCTTACTATGATCAAATCTGAACTCCGTTTAAAGTCAATTACGTCAGGGTTTTAAAATAACTTGAAAATATCATTAATTTACGCCAAAAATGTTAAAATTAAAAAAAATTATAATTTGAAGTCTCACTATGAGTACTTTATATTTCAGGTGACGCTGAATTCAGATCTGAACTCCGTATAACCCCATTACAACAGGGTTTTAAAATAACTTTAAAAACACCATTAATTGACCACAAAATGTTAAAATTAAGAAATATTTTGTTTCAAGTCTTACTATGATCAAATCTGAACTCCGTTTATGTCCATTACGTCAGGGTTTTAAAATAACTTCAAAAACACCATTAACTGACCACAAAATGTTAAAATTAAGAAAAATTTATATTTTCAAGTCTTACTATGCGTACAATATATTTTAGAGGTCGCTGAATCCAGATCTGAACTCCTTTTAACCCCATTACATCAGGGTCTTAAAATAACTTTAAAAACACCACTACTTAAGACCCCAAATTGTTGAAATAAAAAAATTTTTGTTTTCAAGTCTTAATATGATCAAATCTGAACTCAGTTTAAGTCTATTACGTCAGGGTTTTTAAAATAACTTCAAAACACCATTAATTGACCCCAAAATGTTAAAATTAAGAAAAATTTATATTTTCAAGTCTTACTATGCGTACAATATGTTTTAGAGGTCGCTGAATCCAGATCTGAACTACTTTTAACCCCATTACATCAGGGTCTTAAAATAACTTTAAAAACACCACTAATTGAGCCCAAAATGTTAAAATAAAAGAAATTTTGTTTCAAGTCTTACTATGATCAAATCTGAACTCCGTTTATGTCCATTACGTCAGGGTTTTAAAATAACATCAAAAACACCATTAATTGACCCCAAAATGTTAAAATTAAGAAAAATTTATATTTTCAAGTCTTACTATGCGTACAATATGTTTTAGAGGTCGCTGAATCCAGATCTGAACTACTTTTAAACCCCATTACATCAGGGTCTTAAAATAACTTTAAAAACACCACTACTTAAGCCCAAAATTTTAAAATATAAATATTTTTTTATTCAAGTCTTACTATGATCAAATCTGAACTCAGTTTAAGTCTATTACGTCAGGGTTTTAAAATAACTTCAAAAACACCATTAATTGACCCCAAAATGTTAAAATTAAGAAAAATTTATATTTTCAAGTCTTACTATGCGTACAATATGTTTTAGAGGTCGCTGAATCCAGATCTGAACTACTTTAAACCCCATTACATCAGGGTCTTAAAATAACTTTAAAAACACCACTAATTGAGCCCAAAATGTTAAAATAAAAGAAATTTTGTTTCAAGTCTTACTATGATCAAATCTGAACTCCGTTTATGTCCATTACGTCAGGGTTTTAAAATAACATCAAAAACACCATTAATTGACCCCAAAATGTTAAAATTAAGAAAAATTTATATTTTCAAGTCTTACTATGCGTACAATATGTTTTAGAGGTCGCTGAATCCAGATCTGAACTACTTTAAACCCCATTACATCAGGGTCTTAAAATAACTTTAAAAAACACCACTACTTAAGCTCAAAATTTTAAAATAAAAAAATTTTTGTCTTCAAGTCTTAATATGATCAAATCTGAACTCAGTTTAAGTCTATTACGTCAGGGTTTTAAAATAACTTCAAAAACACCATAAATTGACCCCAAAATGTTAAAATTAAGAAAAATTTATATTTTCAAGTCTTACTATGCGTACAATATGTTTTAGAGGTCGCTGAATCCAGATCTGAACTACTTTTAACCCCATTACATCAGGGTCTTAAAATAACTTTAAAAACACCACTAATTGAGCCCAAAATGTTAAAATAAAAGAAATTTTGTTTCAAGTCTTACTATGATCAAATCTGCACTCCGTTTATGTCCATTACGTCAGGGTTTTAAAATAACTTCAAAAACACCATTAATTGACCTCAAAATGTTAAAATTAAGAAAAATTTATATTTTCAAGTCTTACTATGCGTACAATATGTTTTAGAGGTCGCTGAATCCAGATCTGAACTACTTTTAACCCCATTACATCAGGGTCTTAAAATAACTTTAAAAACACCACTACTTGATCCCAAAATGTTAAAATAAAAGAAATTTTGTTTCAAGTCTTACTATGATCAAATCTGAACTCCGTTTATGTCCATTACGTCAGGGTTTTAAAATAACATCAAAAACACCATTAATTGACCCCAAAATGTTAAAATTAAGAAAAATTTATATTTTCAAGTCTTACTATGCGTACAATATGTTTTAGAGGTCGCTGAATCCAGATCTGAACTACTTTTAACCCCATTACATCAGGGTCTTAAAAAAACTTTAAAAACACCACTAATTGAGCCCAAAATGTTAAAATAAAAGAAATTTTGTTTCAAGTCTTACTATGATCAAATCTGAACTCCGTTTATGTCCATTACGTCAGTGTTTTAAAATAACTTCAAAAACACCATTAACTGACCACATAATGTTAAAATTAAGAAAAATTCATATTTTCAAGTCTTACTATGCGTACTTTATGTTTTAGAGGTCGCTAAATTCAAATCTGAACTCCGTTTAACCCCATTACATCAGGGTCTTAAAATAACTTTAAAAACACCACTACTTGATCCCAAAATGTTAAAATAAAAGAATTTTGTTTCAAGTCTTACTATAATCAAATCTGAACTCCGATTAATTCTATTACGTCAGGGTTTTAAAATAACTTAAAAATATCATTAATTTACGCCAAAAAAGTTAAAATAAAAAAAATTATAATTTGAAGACTCACTATGAGTACTTTATGTTTTAGGTGACGCTGAATTCAAATTTGGACTCCGTTTAACCCCATTACATCAGGGTCTTTAAATAACTTTAAAAACACCACTACTTGAGCCCAAAATGTTAAAAAAAAAAAATTATTGTTTTCAAGTTTTACTATGATCAAATCTGAACTCCGTTTATGTCCATTACGTCAGGGTTTTAAAATAACTTCAAAAGCACTATTAATTGACCACAAAATGTTAAAATTAAGAAAAATTTATATTTTCATGTCTTACTATGCGTACAATATGTTTTAGGTGTCGCTGAATTCAAATCTGAACTCCGATTAATTCCATTACGTCAGGGTTTTAAAATAACTTCAAAAACACCATTAATTGACTACAAAATTTTAAAATTAAGAAAAATTTATATTTTCAAGTCTTACTATGCGTACAATATGTTTTAAAGGTCGCTGAATCCAGATCTGAACTACTTTTAACCCCATTACATCAGGGTCTTAAAATAAATTTAAAAACACCACTAATTGAGCCCAAAATGTTAAAATAAAAGAAATTTTGTTTCAAGTCTTACTATGATCAAATCTGAACTCCGATTAATTCCATTACGTCAGGGTTTTAAAATAACTTCAAAAACACCATTAATTGACCACAAAATGTTAAAATTAAGAAAAATTTATATTTTTAAGTCTTACTATGCGTACAATATGTCTTTTGGGTCGCTGATTCCAAATCTCAACTCCGTTTATGTCCATTACGTCAGTGTTTTAAAATAACTTCAAAAACACCATTAATTGACCACATAATGTTAAAATTAAGAAAAATTTATATTTTCAAGTCTTACTATGCGTACAATATGTCTTTTGGGTCGCTGATTCCAAATCTCAACTCCGTTTATGTCCATTACGTCAGTGTTTTAAAATAACTTCAAAAACACCATTAACTGACCACATAATGTTAAAATTAAGGAAAATTCATATTTTCAAGTCTTACTATGCGTACTTTATGTTTTAGAGGTCGCTAAATTCAAATCTGAACTCCGTTTAACCCCATTACATCAGGGTCTTAAAAAAACTTTAAAAACACCACTAATTGAGCCCAAAATGTTAAAATAAAAGAAATTTTGTTTCAAGTCTTACTATGATCAAATCTGAACTCCGTTTATGTCCATTACGTCAGTGTTTTAATATAACTTCAAAAACACCATTAATTGACCACAAAATGTTAAAATTAAGAAAAATTTATATTTTCAAGTCTTACTATGCGTACAATATGTCTTTTGGGTCGCTGAATCCAAATCTGATCTCCGTTTAACCCCAGTACGTCAGAAGTTTGAAATAACTTTAAAAACACTATTAATTAAACACAAAATGTTCAAATAAAAAAAAATATAATTTGAAGTCTCACTATGAGTACTTTATATTCTAGGTGACGCTGAATTCAAATCTGAACTCCGTTTAACCCCATTAGATCAGGGTCTTAAAATAACTTTAAAAACACCACTACTTGATCCCAAAATGATAAAATAAAAAAAAATTTTTTAATTTTATGTCTTACTATGATCAAATCTGAACTCCGTTAAAGTCAATTACGTCAGGGTTTTAAAATAACTTGAAAATATCATTAATTTACGCCAAAAATGTTAAAATAAAAAAAATTATAATTTGAAGTCTCACTATGAGTACTTTATATTTCAGGTGACGCTGAATTCAAATCTGAACTCCGTATAACCCCATTACAACAGGGTTTTAAAATAACTTTAAAAACACCATTAATTGACCACAAAATGTTAAAATTAAGAAATATTTTGTTTCAAGTCTTACTATGATCAAATCTAAACTCCGTTAAGTCCATTACGTCAGGGTTTTAAAATAACTTTAAAAACACTATTAATTGACCACAAAATGTTAAAATTAAGAAAAATTTATATTTTCAAGTCTTACTATGCGTACAATATATTTTAGAGGTCGCTGAATCCAGATCTGAACTCCTTTTAACCCCATTACATCAAGGTCTTAAAATAACTTTAAAAACACCACTACTTGAGACCCCAATTTGTTGAAATAAAAAAATTTTTGTTTTCAAGTCTTACTATGATCAAATCTGAACTCCGTTTAAGTCCATTACGTCAGGGTTTTAAAATAACTTCAAAAACACCATTAATTGACTACAAAATGTTAAAATTAAGAAAAAATTATATTTTTAAGTCTTACTATGCGTGCAATATGTCTTTTGGGTCGCTGATTCCAAATCTCAACTCCGTTTATGTCCATTACGTCAGTGTTTTAAAATAACTTCAAAAACACCATTAATTGACCACATAATGTTAAAATTAAGAAAAATTTATATTTTCAAGTCTTACTATGCGTACAATATGTCTTTTGGGTCGCTGATTCCAAATCTCAACTCCGTTTATGTCCATTACGTCAGTGTTTTAATATAACATCAAAAACACCATTAATTGACCACAAAATGTTAAAATTAAGAAAAATTTATATTTTCAAGTCTTACTATGCGTACAATATGTCTTTTGGGTCGCTGAATCCAAATCTGATCTCCGTTTAACCCCAGTACGTCAGAAGTTTGAAATAACTCTAAAAACACTATTAATTAAACACAAAATGTTCAAATAAAAAAAATTATAATTTGAAGTCTCACTATGAGTACTTTATATTCTAGGTGACGCTGAATTCAAATCTGAACTCCGTTTAAGTCCATTACGTCAGGGTTTTAAAATAACTTCAAAAACACCATTAATTGACCACAAAATGTTAAAATTAAGAAAAATTTATATTTTCAAGTCTTACTATGCGTACAATATGTCTTATGGGTCGCTGTATCCAAATCTGAACTCCGTTTAAACCCCAGTATGTCAGGGTTTTAAAATAACTTCAAAAGCACTATTAATTGACCACAAAATGTTAAAATAAAGAAAAATTTTGTTTCAAGTCTTACTATGATCAAATCTGAACTACGTTAAGTCCATTACGTCAGGGTTTTAAAATAACTTTAAAAACACCATTAATTGACTACAAAATGTTAAAATTAAGAAAAATTAATATTTTCAAGTCTTACTATGCGTACAATATGTTTTAGAGGTCGCTGAATCCAGATCTGAACTCCGTTTATGTCCATTACGTCAGTGTTTTAAAATAACATCAAAAACACCATTAATTGACCACAAAATGTTAAAATTAAGAAAAATTTATATTTTCAAGTCTTACTATGCGTACAATATGTCTTATGGGTCGCTGTATCCAAATCTGAACTCTGATTAATTCCATTACGTCAGGGTTTTAAAATAACTTGAAAATATCATTATTTTACGTCAAAAATGTTAAAATAAAAAAATTATAATTTGAAGACTCACTATGAGTACTTTATGTTTTAGGTGACGCTGAATTCAAATTTGGACTCCGTTTAACCCTATTACATTAGGGTCTTAAAATAACTTTAAAACACCATTAATTGGCCACAAAATATTAAAATAAAGAAAAATTTTGTTTCAAGTCTTACTATGATCAAATCTGAACTCCGTTAAGTCCATTACGTCAGGGTTTTGAAATAACTTTAAAAACACAATTAATTGACCACAAAATGTTAAAATTAAGAAAAATTTATATTTTTAAGTCTTACTATGCGTACAATATGTCTTTTGGGTCGCTGATTCCAAATCTCAACTCCGTTTATGTCCATTACGTCAGTGTTTTAAAATAACATCAAAAACACCATTAATTGACCACAAAATGTTAAAATTAAGAAAAATTTATATTTTCAAGTCTTACTATGCGTACAATATGTCTTTTGGGTCGCTGATTCCAAATCTCAACTCCGTTTATGTCCATTACGTCAGTGTTTTAAAATAACATCAAAAACACCATTAATTGACCACAAAATGTTAAAATTAAGAAAAATTTATATTTTCAAGTCTTACTATGCGTACAATATGTCTTTTGGGTCGCTGAATCCAAATCTGAACTCCGTTTAACCCAGTACGTCAGAAGTTTGAAATAACTTTAAAAACACTATTAATTAAACACAAATTGTTCAAATAAAAAAAATTATAATTTGAAGTCTCACTATGAGTACTTTATATTCTAGGTGACGCTGAATTCAAATCTGAACTCCGTTTAACCCCATTAGATCAGGGTCTTAAAATAACTTTAAAAACACCACTACTTGAGCCCAAAATGTTAAAATAAAAAAATTTTTGTCTTCAAGTCTTAATATGATCAAATCTGAACTCAGTTTGAGTCCATTACGTCAGGGTTTTAAAATAACTTCAAAAACACCATTAATTGACCCCAAAATGTTAAAATTAAGAAAAATTTATATTTTCAAGTCTTACTATGCGTACAATATGTTTTAGAGGTCGCTGAATCCAGATCTGAACTACTTTTAACCCTATTACATCAGGGTCTTAAAATAACTTTAAAAACACCACTACTTAAGCCCAAAATGTTAAAATAAAAGAAATTTTGTTTCAATTCTTACTATGATCAAATCTGAACTCCGTTTATGTCCTTTACGTCAGGGTTTTAAAATAACTTCAAAAACACCATTAACTGACCACATAATGTTAAAATTAAGAAAAATTCATATTTTTAAGTCTTACTATGCGTACAATATGACTTTTGGGTCGCTGAATCCAAATCTCAACTCCGTTTATGTCCATTACGACAGTGTTTTAAAATAACATCAAAAACACCATTAATTGACCACAAAATGTTAAAATTAAGAAAAATTTATATTTTCAAGTCTTACTATGCGTACAATATGTCTTATGGGTCGCTGTATCCAAATCTGAACTTCGTTTAACCCCAGTACGTCAGGGTCTTAAAATAACTTTAAAAACACCATTAATTGGCCACAAAATGTTAAAATAAAGAAAAATTTTGTTTCAAGTCTTAGAATGATCAAATCTAAACTCCGTTAAGTCCATTACGTCAGGGTTTTAAAATAACTTTAAGAACACCATTAATTGACCACAAAATGTTAAAATTAAGAAATATTTTGTTTCAAGTCTTACTATGATCAAATCTAAACTCCGTTAAGTCCATTACGTCAGGGTTTTAAAATAACTTTAAAAACACCATTAATTGACTACAAAATGTTAAAATTAAGAAAAATTTATATTTTCAAGTCTTACTATGCGTACAATATGTTTTAGAGGTCGCTGAATCCAGATCTGAACTACTTTTAACCCCATTACATCAGGGTCTTAAAATAACTTTAAAAACACCACTAATTGAGCCCAAAATGTTAAAATAAAAGAAATTTTGTTTCAAGTCTTACTATGATCAAATCTGAACTCCGATTAATTCCATTACGTCAGGGTTTTAAAATAACTTCAAAAACACCATTAATTAACCACAAAATGTTAAAATTAAGAAAAATTTATATTTTTAAGTCTTACTATGCGTACAATATGTCTTTTGGGTCGCTGATTCCAAATCTGAACTCCGTTTAAGTCTATTACGTCAGGGTTTTAAAATAACTTTAAAAACACTATTAATTAACCACAAAATGTTCAAATAAATTAAATTGTATTTTCAAGTCTTACTATGCGTACAATATGTTTTAGAGGTCGCTGAATCCAGATCTGAACTACTTTTAACCCCATTACATCAAGGTTTTAAAATAACTTTAAAAACACCACTACTTGAGCCTAAAATGTTGAAATAAAAAAATTTTTGTTTTCAAGTCTTACTATGATCAAATCTGAACTCCGATTAATTCCATTACGTGAGGGTTTTAAAATAACTTCAAAAACACCATTAATTGACCACAAAATTGTATAATTAAGAAAAATTTATATTTTTAAGTCTTACTATGCGTACAATATGTCTTTTGTGACGCTGAATCCAAATCTGAACTCCGTTTAAACCCAGTAGGTCATAAGTTTGAAATAACTTTAAAAACACTATTAATTAACCACAAAATGTTCAAATAAAAAAAATTGAATTTTCAAGTCTTACTATGAGTACTTTATGTTTTAGAGGTCGCTGAATCCAGATCTGAACTCCGTTTAAGTCTATTACGTCAGGGTTTTAAAATAACTTTAAAACACCATTAATTGGCCACAAAATATTAAAATAAAGAAAAATTTTGTTTCAAGTCTTACTATGATCAAATCTGAACTCCGTTAAGTCCATTACGTCGGGGTGTTAAAATAACTTTAAAAACACAATTAATTGACCACAAAATGTTAAAATTAAGATAAATTTATATTTTTAAGTCTTACTATGCGTACAATATGTCTTTTGGGACGCTGAATCCAAATCTGAACTCCGTTTAACCCCAGTACGTCAGGGTTTTAAAATAACTTTAAAAACACCACTACTTGAGCCTAAAATGTTGAAATAAAAAAATTTTTGTTTTCAAGTCTTACTATGATAAAATCTGAACTCCGATTAATTCCATTACGTGAGGGTTTTAAAATAACTTCAAAAACACCATTAATTGACCACAATATTGTATAATTAAGAAAAATTTATATTTTTAAGTCTTACTATGCGTACAATATGTCTTTTGTGACGCTGAATCCAAATCTGAACTCCGTTTAACCCCAGTAGGTCAGAAGTTTGAAATAACTTTAAAAACACTATTAATTAACCACAAAATGTTCAAATAAAAGAAATTGAATTTTCAAGTCTTACTATGAGTACTTTATGTTTTAGAGGTCGCTGAATCCAGATCTGAACTCCGTTTAAGTCTATTACGTCAGGGTTTTAAAATAACTTTAAAAACACCATTAATTGACCACAAAATGTTAAAATTAAGAAATATTTTGTTTCAAGTCTTACTATGATCAAATCTAAACTCCGTTAAGTCCATTACGTCGGGGTGTTAAAATAACTTTAAAAACACAATTAATTGACCACAAAATGTTAAAATTAAGATAAATTTATATTTTTAAGTCTTACTATGCGTACAATATGTCTTTTGGGACGCTGAATCCAAATCTGAACTCCGTTTATGTCCATTACGTCAGGGTTTTAAAATAACTTCAAAAACACCATTAATTGACCACAAAATGTTAAAATTAAGAAAAATTTATATTTACAAGTCTTACTATGCGTACAATATGTTTTAGAGGTCGCTGAATCCAGATCTGAACTACTTTAAACCCCATTACATCAAGGTCTTAAAATAACTTTAAAAACACCACTACTTGAGCCCAAAATTTTAAAATAAAAAAATTTTTGTCTTCAAGTCTTAATATGATCAAATCTGAACTCAGTTTAAGTCTATTACGTCAGGGTTTTAAAATAACTTCAAAAACACCATTAATTGACCCCAAAATGTTAAAATTAAGAAAAATTTATATTTTCAAGTCTTACTATGCGTACAATATGTTTTAGAGGTCGCTGAATCCAGATCTGAACTACTTTAAACCCCATTAAATCAGGGTCTTAAAATAACTTTAAAAACACCACTAATTGAGCCCAAAATGTTAAAATTAAGAAAAATTTATATTTTCAAGTCTTACTATGCGTACAATATGTTTTAGAGGTCGCTGAATCCAGATCTGAACTACTTTTAACCCCATTACATCAGGGTCTTAAAATAACTTTAAAAACACCACTAATTGAGCCCAAAATGTTTAAATAAAAGAAATTTTGTTTCAAGTCTTACTATGATCAAATCTGCACTCCGTTTATGTCCATTACGTCAGGGTTTTAAAATAACTTCAAAAACACCATTAATTGACCTCAAAATGTTAAAATTAAGAAAAATTTATATTTTCAAGTCTTACTATGCGTACAATATGTTTTAGAGGTCGCTGAATCCAGATCTGAACTACTTTTAACCCCATTACATCAGGGTCTTAAAATAACTTTAAAAACACCACTACTTGATCCCAAAATGTTAAAATAAAAGAAATTTTGTTTCAAGTCTTACTATGATCAAATCTGAACTCCGTTTATGTCCATTACGTCAGGGTTTTAAAATAACATCAAAAACACCATTAATTGACCCCAAAATGTTAAAATTAAGAAAAATTTATATTTTCAAGTCTTACTATGCGTACAATATGTTTTAGAGGTCGCTGAATCCAGATCTGAACTACTTTTAACCCCATTACATCAGGGTCTTAAAAAAACTTTAAAAACACCACTAATTGAGCCCAAAATGTTAAAATAAAAGAAATTTTGTTTCAAGTCTTACTATGATCAAATCTGAACTCCGTTTATGTCCATTACGTCAGTGTTTTAAAATAACTTCAAAAACACCATTAACTGACCACATAATGTTAAAATTAAGAAAAATTCATATTTTCAAGTCTTACTATGCGTACTTTATGTTTTAGAGGTCGCTAAATTCAAATCTGAACTCCGTTTAACCCCATTACATCAGGGTCTTAAAATAACTTTAAAAACACCACTACTTGATCCCAAAATGTTAAAATAAAAGAATTTTGTTTCAAGTCTTACTATAATCAAATCTGAACTCCGATTAATTCCATTACGTCAGGGTTTTAAAATAACTTAAAAATATCATTAATTTACGCCAAAAATGTTAAAATAAAAAAAATTATAATTTGAAGACTCACTATGAGTACTTTATGTTTTAGGTGACGCTGAATTCAAATTTGGACTCCGTTTAACCCCATTACATCAGGGTCTTAAAATAACTTTAAAAACACCACTAATTGAGCCCAAAATGTTAAAATAAAAGAAATTTTGTTTCAAGTCTTACTATGATCAAATCTGAACTCCGTTTATGTCCATTACGTCAGGGTTTTAAAATAACATCAAAAACACCATTAATTGACCCCAAAATGTTAAAATTAAGAAAAATTTATATTTTCAAGTCTTACTATGCGTACAATATGTTTTAGAGGTCGCTGAATCCAGATCTGAACTACTTTAAACCCCATTACATCAGGGTCTTAAAATAACTTTAAAAACACCACTACTTGAGCCCAAAATTTTAAAATAAAAAAATTTTTGTCTTCAAGTCTTAATATGATCAAATCTGAACTCAGTTTAAGTCTATTACGTCAGGGTTTTAAAATAACTTCAAAAACACCATTAATTGACCCCAAAATGTTAAAATTAAGAAAAATTTATATTTTCAAGTCTTACTATGCGTACAATATGTTTTAGAAGTCGCTGAATCCAGATCTGAACTACTTTAAACCCCATTACATCAGGGTCTTAAAATAACTTTAAAAACACCACTAATTGAGCCCAAAATGTTAAAATTAAGAAAAATTTATATTTTCAAGTCTTACGATGCGTACAATATGTTTTAGAGGTCGCTGAATCCAGATCTGAACTACTTTTAAACCCCATTACATCAGGGTCTTAAAAAAACTTTAAAAACACCACTAATTGAGCCCAAAATGTTAAAATAAAAGAAATTTTGTTTCAAGTCTTACTATGATCAAATCTGCACTCCGTTTATGTCCATTACGTCAGGGTGTTAAATTAACTGAAAATACACCATTAATTGACCCCAAAATGTTAAAATTAAGAAAAATTTATATTTTCAAGTCTTACTATGCGTACAATATGTTTTAGAGGTCGCTGAATCCAGATCTGAACTACTTTTAACCCCATTACATCAGGGTCTTAAAAAAACTTTAAAAACACCACTAATTGAGCCCAAAATGTTAAAATAAAAGAAATTTTGTTTCAAGTCTTACTATGATCAAATCTGAACTCCGTTTATGTCCATTACGTCAGTGTTTTAAAATAACTTCAAAAACACCATTAACTGACCACATAATGTTAAAATTAAGAAAAATTCATATTTTCAAGTCTTACTATGCGTACTTTATGTTTTAGAGGTCGCTAAATTCAAATCTGAACTCCGTTTAACCCCATTACATCAGGGTCTTAAAATAACTTTAAAAACACCACTACTTGATCCCAAAATGTTAAAATAAAAGAATTTTGTTTCAAGTCTTACTATAATCAAATCTGAACTCCGATTAATTCCATTACGTCAGGGTTTTAAAATAACTTAAAAATATCATTAATTTACGCCAAAAATGTTAAAATAAAAAAAATTATAATTTGAAGACTCACTATGAGTACTTTATGTTTTAGAGGTCGCTGAATCCAGATCTGAACTACTTTAAACCCCATTACATCAGGGTCTTAAAATAACTTTAAAAACACCACTACTTAAGCTCAAAATTTTAAAATAAAAAAATTTTTGTCTTCAAGTCTTAATATGATCAAATCTGAACTCAGTTTAAGTCTATTACGTCAGGGTTTTAAAATAACTTCAAAAACACCATTAATTGACCCCAAAATGTTAAAATTAAGAAAAATTTATATTTTCAAGTCTTACTATGCGTACAATATGTTTTAGAGGTCGCTGAATCCAGATCTGAACTACTTTTAACCCCATTACATCAGGGTCTTAAAATAACTTTAAAAACACCACTAATTGAGCCCAAAATGTTAAAATAAAAGAAATTTTGTTTCAAGTCTTACTATGATCAAATCTGCACTCCGTTTATGTCCATTACGTCAGGGTTTTAAAATAACTTCAAAAACACCATTAATTGACCTCAAAATGTTAAAATTAAGAAAAATTTATATTTTCAAGTCTTACTATGCGTACAATATGTTTTAGAGGTCGCTGAATCCAGATCTGAACTACTTTAAACACCATTACATCAGGGTCTTAAAATAACTTTAAAAACACCACTACTTGATCCCAAAATGTTAAAATAAAAGAAATTTTGTTTCAAGTCTTACTATGATCAAATCTGAACTCCGTTTATGTCCATTACGTCAGGGTTTTAAAATAACATCAAAAACACCATTAATTGACCCCAAAATGTTAAAATTAAGAAAAATTTATATTTTCAAGTCTTACTATGCGTACAATATGTTTTAGAGGTCGCTGAATCCAGATCTGAACTACTTTTAACCCCATTACATCAGGGTCTTAAAAAAACTTTAAAAACACCACTAATTGAGCCCAAAATGTTAAAATAAAAGAAATTTTGTTTCAAGTCTTACTATGATCAAATCTGAACTCCGTTTATGTCCATTACGTCAGTGTTTTAAAATAACTTCAAAAACACCATTAACTGACCACATAATGTTAAAATTAAGAAAAATTCATATTTTCAAGTCTTACTATGCGTACTTTATGTTTTAGAGGTCGCTAAATTCAAATCTGAACTCCGTTTTAAAACCCCATTACATCAGGGTCTTAAAATAACTTTAAAAACACCACTACTTGATCCCAAAATGTTAAAATAAAAGAATTTTGTTTCAAGTCTTACTATAATCAAATCTGAACTCCGATTAATTCTATTACGTCAGGGTTTTAAAATAACTTAAAAATATCATTAATTTACGCCAAAAATGTTAAAATAAAAAAAATTATAATTTGAAGACTCACTATGAGTACTTTATGTTTTAGGTGACGCTGAATTCAAATTTGGACTCCGTTTAACCCCATTACATCAGGGTCTTTAAATAACTTTAAAAACACCACTAATTGAGCCCAAAATGTTAAAATAAAAGAAATTTTGTTTCAAGTCTTACTATGATCAAATCTGAACTCCGTTTATGTCCATTACGTCAGGGTTTTAAAATAACTTCAAAAGCACTATTAATTGACCACAAAATGTTAAAATTAAGAAAAATTTATATTTTCATGTCTTACTATGCGTACAATATGTTTTAGGTGTCGCTGAATTCAAATCTGAACTCCGATTAATTCCATTACGTCAGGGTTTTAAAATAACTTCAAAAACACCATTAATTGACTACAAAATTTTAAAATTAAGAAAAATTTATATTTTCAAGTCTTACTATGCGTACAATATGTTTTAAAGGTCGCTGAATCCAGATCTGAACTACTTTTAACCCCATTACATCAGGGTCTTAAAATAACTTTAAAAACACCACTAATTGAGCCCAAAATGTTAAAATAAAAGAAATTTTGTTTCAAGTCTTACTATGATCAAATCTGAACTCCGTTTATGTCCATTACGTCAGGGTTTTAAAATAACATCAAAAACACCATTAATTGACCCCAAAATGTTAAAAATTAAGAAAAATTTATATTTTCAAGTCTTACTATGCGTACAATATGTTTTAGAGGTCGCTGAATCCAGATCAGAACTACTTTAATCCCCATTACATCAGGGTCTTAAAATAACTTTAAAAACACCACTACTTGAGCCCAAAATTTTAAAATAGAAAAAATTTTTGTCTTCAAGTCTTAATATGATCAAATCTGAACTCAGTTTAAGTCTATTACGTCAGGGTTTTAAAATAACTTCAAAAACACCATTAATTGACCCCAAAATGTTAAAATTAAGAAAAATTTATATTTTCAAGTCTTACTATGCGTACAATATGTTTTAGAGGTCGCTGAATCCAGATCCGAACTACTTTAAACCCCATTACATCAGGGTCTTAAAATAACTTTAAAAACACCACTAATTGAGCCCAAAATGTTAAAATAAAAGAAATTTTGTTTCAAGTCTTACTATGATCAAATCTGAACTCCGTTTATGTCCATTACGTCAGGGTTTTAAAATAACATCAAAAACACCATTAATTGACCCCAAAATGTTAAAATTAAGAAAAATTTATATTTTCAAGTCTTACTATGCGTACAATATGTTTTAGAGGTCGCTGAATCCAGATCTGAACTACTTTAAAACCCCATTACATCAGGGTCTTAAAATAACTTTAAAAACACCACTACTTAAGCTCAAAATTTTAAAATAAAAAAATTTTTGTCTTCAAGTCTTAATATGATCAAATCTGAACTCAGTTTAAGTCTATTACGTCAGGGTTTTAAAATAACTTCAAAAACACCATTAATTGACCCCAAAATGTTAAAATTAAGAAAAATTTATATTTTCAAGTCTTACTATGCGTACAATATGTTTTAGAGGTCGCTGAATCCAGATCTGAACTACTTTTAACCCCATTACATCAGGGTCTTAAAATAACTTTAAAAACACCACTAATTGAGCCCAAAATGTTAAAATAAAAGAAATTTTGTTTCAAGTCTTACTATGATCAAATCTGCACTCCGTTTATGTCCATTACGTCAGGGTTTTAAAATAACTTCAAAAACACCATTAATTGACCTCAAAATGTTAAAATTAAGAAAAATTTATATTTTCAAGTCTTACTATGCGTACAATATGTTTTAGAGGTCGCTGAATCCAGATCTGAACTACTTTTAACCCCATTACATCAGGGTCTTAAAATAACTTTAAAAACACCACTACTTGATCCCAAAATGTTAAAATAAAAGAAATTTTGTTTCAAGTCTTACTATGATCAAATCTGAACTCCGTTTATGTCCATTACGTCAGGGTTTTAAAATAACATCAAAAACACCATTAATTGACCCCAAAATGTTAAAATTAAGAAAAATTTATATTTTCAAGTTTTACTATGCGTACAATATGTTTTAGAGGTCGCTGAATCCAGATCTGAACTACTTTTAACCCCATTACATCAGGGTCTTAAAAAAACTTTAAAAACACCACTAATTGAGCCCAAAATGTTAAAATAAAAGAAATTTTGTTTCAAGTCTTACTATGATCAAATCTGAACTCCGTTTATGTCCATTACGTCAGTGTTTTAAAATAACTTCAAAAACACCATTAACTGACCACATAATGTTAAAATTAAGAAAAATTCATATTTTCAAGTCTTACTATGCGTACTTTATGTTTTAGAGGTCGCTAAATTCAAATCTGAACTCCGTTTAACCCCATTACATCAGGGTCTTAAAATAACTTTAAAAACACCACTACTTGATCCCAAAATGTTAAAATAAAAGAATTTTGTTTCAAGTCTTACTATAATCAAATCTGAACTCCGATTAATTCTATTACGTCAGGGTTTTAAAATAACTTAAAAATATCATTAATTTACGCCAAAAATGTTAAAATAAAAAAAATTATAATTTGAAGACTCACTATGAGTACTTTATGTTTTAGGTGACTCTGAATTCAAATTTGGACTCCGTTTAACCCCATTACATCAGGGTCTTTAAATAACTTTAAAAACACCACTACTTGAGCCCAAAATGTTAAAAATAAAAGAAATTTTGTTTCAAGTCTTACTATGATCAAATCTGAACTCCGTTTATGTCCATTACGTCAGGGTTTTAAAATAACTTTAAAAGCACTATTAATTGAACACAAAATGTTAAAATTAAGAAAAATTTATATTTTCATGTCTTACTATGCGTACAATATGTTTTAGGTGTCGCTGAATTCAAATCTGAACTCCGATTAATTCCATTACGTCAGGGTTTTAAAATAACTTCAAAAACACCATTAATTGACTACAAAATTTTAAAATTAAGAAAAATTTATATTTTCAAGTCTTACTATGCGTACAATATGTTTTAAAGGTCGCTGAATCCAGATCTGAACTACTTTTAACCCCATTACATCAGGGTCTTAAAATAACTTTAAAAACACCACTAATTGAGCCCAAAATGTTAAAATAAAAGAAATTTTGTTTCAAGTCTTACTATGATCAAATCTGAACTCCGATTAATTCCATTACGTCAGGGTTTTAAAATAACTTCAAAAACACCATTAATTGACCACAAAATGTTAAAATTAAGAAAAATTTATATTTTTAAGTCTTACTATGCGTACAATATGTCTTTTGGGTCGCTGATTCCAAATCTCAACTCCGTTTATGTCCATTACGTCAGTGTTTTAAAATAACTTCAAAAACACCACTAATTGACCACATAATGTTAAAATTAAGAAAAATTTATATTTTCAAGTCTTAACTATGCGTACAATATGTCTTTTGGGTCGCTGATTCCAAATCTCAACTCCGTTTATGTCTATTACGTCAGTGTTTTAAAATAACTTCAAAAACACCATTAACTGACCACATAATGTTAAAATTAAGGAAAATTCATATTTTCAAGTCTTACTATGCGTACTTTATGTTTTGGAGGTCGCTAAATTCAGATCTGAACTCCGTTTAACCCCATTACATCAGGGTCTTAAAAAAACTTTAAAAACACCACTAATTGAGCCCAAAATGTTAAAATAAAAGAAATTTTGTTTCAAGTCTTACTATGATCAAATCTGAACTCCGTTTATGTCCATTACGTCAGTGTTTTAATATAACTTCAAAAACACCATTAATTGACCACAAAATGTTAAAATTAAGAAAAATTTATATTTTCAAGTCTTACTATGCGTACAATATGTCTTTAGAGGTCGCTGAATCCAAATCTGATCTCCGTTTAACCCCAGTACGTCAGAAGTTTGAAATAACTTTGAAAACACTATTAATTAAACACAAAATGTTCAAATAAAAAAAATATAATTTGAAGTCTCACTATGAGTACTTTATATTCTAGGTGACGCTGAATTCAAATCTGAACTCCGTTTAACCCCATTAGATCAGGGTCTTAAAATAACTTTAAAAACACCACTACTTGATCCCAAAATGATAAAATAAAAAAAAATTTTTAATTTTATGTCTTACTATGATCAAATCTGAACTCCGTTAAAGTCAATTACGTCAGGGTTTTAAAATAACTTGAAAATATCATTAATTTACGCCAAAAATGTTAAAATAAAAAAAATTATAATTTGAAGTCTCACTATGAGTACTTTATATTTCAGGTGACGCTGAATTCAAATCTGAACTCCGTATAACCCCATTACAACAGGGTTTTAAAATAACTTTAAAAACACCACTACTTAAGCTCAAAATTTTAAAATAAAAAAATTTTTGTCTTCAAGTCTTAATATGATCAAATCTGAACTCAGTTTAAGTCTATTACGTCAGGGTTTTAAAATAACTTCAAAAACACCATTAATTGACCCCAAAATGTTAAAATTAAGAAAAATTTATATTTTCAAGTCTTACTATGCGTACAATATGTTTTAGAGGTCGCTGAATCCAGATCTGAACTACTTTTAACCCCATTACATCAGGGTCTTAAAATAACTTTAAAAACACCACTAATTGAGCCCAAAATGTTAAAATAAAAGAAATTTTGTTTCAAGTCTTACTATGATCAAATCTGCACTCCGTTTATGTCCATTACGTCAGGGTTTTAAAATAACTTCAAAAACACCATTAATTGACCTCAAAATGTTAAAATTAAGAAAAATTTATATTTTCAAGTCTTACTATGCGTACAATATGTTTTAGAGGTCGCTGAATCCAGATCTGAACTACTTTTAACCCCATTACATCAGGGTCTTAAAATAACTTTAAAAACACCACTACTTGATCCCAAAATGTTAAAATAAAAGAAATTTTGTTTCAAGTCTTACTATGATCAAATCTGAACTCCGTTTATGTCCATTACGTCAGGGTTTTAAAATAACATCAAAAACACCATTAATTGACCCCAAAATGTTAAAATTAAGAAAAATTTATATTTTCAAGTTTTACTATGCGTACAATATGTTTTAGAGGTCGCTGAATCCAGATCTGAACTACTTTTAACCCCATTACATCAGGGTCTTAAAAAAACTTTAAAAACACCACTAATTGAGCCCAAAATGTTAAAATAAAAGAAATTTTGTTTCAAGTCTTACTATGATCAAATCTGAACTCCGTTTATGTCCATTACGTCAGTGTTTTAAAATAACTTCAAAAACACCATTAACTGACCACATAATGTTAAAATTAAGAAAAATTCATATTTTCAAGTCTTACTATGCGTACTTTATGTTTTAGAGGTCGCTAAATTCAAATCTGAACTCCGTTTAACCCCATTACATCAGGGTCTTAAAATAACTTTAAAAACACCACTACTTGATCCCAAAATGTTAAAATAAAAGAATTTTGTTTCAAGTCTTACTATAATCAAATCTGAACTCCGATTAATTGTATTAAGTCAGGGTTTTAAAATAACTTTAAAAATATCATTAATTTACGCCAAAAATGTTAAAATAAAAAAAATTATAATTTGAAGACTCACTATGAGTACTTTATGTTTTAGGTGACTCTGAATTCAAATTTGGACTCCGTTTAACCCCATTACATCAGGGTCTTTAAATAACTTTAAAAACACCACTACTTGAGCCCAAAATGTTAAAAAAAAAAATTATTGTTTTCAAGTTTTACTATGATCAAATCTGAACTCCGTTTATGTCCATTACGTCAGGGTTTTAAAATAACTTTAAAAGCACTATTA
This sequence comes from Leptopilina drosophilae, assembly GCA_032873175.1. Taxonomy (NCBI): domain Eukaryota; kingdom Metazoa; phylum Arthropoda; class Insecta; order Hymenoptera; family Figitidae; genus Leptopilina; species Leptopilina drosophilae. The sequence continues at coordinate 30,130,541 of CM065478.1, forward strand.
ATTGAACACAAAATGTTAAAATTAAGAAAAATTTATATTTTCATGTCTTACTATGCGTACAATATGTTTTAGGTGTCGCTGAATTCAAATCTGAACTCCGATTAATTCCATTACGTCAGGGTTTTAAAATAACTTCAAAAACACCATTAATTGACTACAAAATTTTAAAATTAAGAAAAATTTATATTTTCAAGTCTTACTATGCGTAAAATATGTTTTAAAGGTCGCTGAATCCAGATCTGAACTACTTTTAACCCCATTACATCAGGGTCTTAAAATAACTTTAAAAACACCACTAATTGAGCCCAAAATGTTAAAATAAAAGAAATTTTGTTTCAAGTCTTACTATGATCAAATCTGAACTCCGATTAATTCCATTACGTCAGGGTTTTTAAAATAACTTCAAAAACACCATTAATTGACCACAAAATGTTAAAATTAAGAAAAAATTTATATTTTTAAGTCTTACTATGCGTACAATATGTCTTTTGGGTCGCTGATTCCAAATCTCAACTCCGTTTATGTCCCATTACGTCAGTGTTTTTAAAATAACTTCAAAAACACCATTAATTGACCACAAAATGTTAAAATTAAGAAAAATTTATATTTTTAAGTCTTACTATGCGTACAATATGTCTTTTGGGTCGCTGATTCCAAATCTCAACTCCGTTTATGTCCATTACGTCAGTGTTTTAAAATAACTTCAAAAACACCATTAATTGACCACATAATGTTAAAATTAAGAAAAATTTATATTTTCAAGTCTTACTATGCGTACAATATGTCTTTTGGGTCGCTGATTCCAAATCTCAACTCCGTTTATGTCCATTACGTCAGTGTTTTAAAATAACTTCAAAAACACCATTAACTGACCACATAATGTTAAAATTAAGGAAAATTCATATTTTCAAGTCTTACTATGCGTACTTTATGTTTTGGAGGTCGCTAAATTCAAATCTGAACTCCGTTTAACCCCATTACATCAGGGTCTTAAAAAAACTTTAAAAACACCACTAATTGAGCCCAAAATGTTAAAATAAAAGAAATTTTGTTTCAAGTCTTACTATGATCAAATCTGAACTCCGTTTATGTCCATTACGTCAGTGTTTTAATATAACTTCAAAAACACCATTAATTGACCACAAAATGTTAAAATTAAGAAAAATTTATATTTTCAAGTCTTACTATGCGTACAATATGTCTTTTGGGTCGCTGAATCCAAATCTGATCTCCGTTTAACCCCAGTACGTCAGAAGTTTGAAATAACTTTGAAAACACTATTAATTAAACACAAAATGTTCAAATAAAAAAAATATAATTTGAAGTCTCACTATGAGTACTTTATATTCTAGGTGACGCTGAATTCAAATCTGAACTCCGTTTAACCCCATTAGATCAGGGTCTTAAAATAACTTTAAAAACACCACTACTTGATCCCAAAATGATAAAATAAAAAAAAATTTTTAATTTTATGTCTTACTATGATCAAATCTGAACTCCGTTAAAGTCAATTACGTCAGGGTTTTAAAATAACTTGAAAATATCATTAATTTACGCCAAAAATGTTAAAATAAAAAAAATTATAATTTGAAGTCTCACTATGAGTACTTTATATTTCAGGTGACGCTGAATTCAAATCTGAACTCCGTATAACCCCATTACAACAGGGTTTTAAAATAACTTTAAAAACACCATTAATTGACCACAAAATGTTAAAATTAAGAAATATTTTGTTTCAAGTCTTACTATGATCAAATCTAAACTCCGTTAAGTCCATTACGTCAGGGTTTTAAAATAACTTTAAAAACACTATTAATTGACCACAAAATGTTAAAATTAAGAAAAATTTATATTTTCAAGTCTTACTATGCGTACAATATATTTTAGAGGTCGCTGAATCCAGATCTGAACTCCTTTTAACCCCATTACATCAAGGTCTTAAAATAACTTTAAAAACACCACTACTTGAGACCCCAATTTGTTGAAAATAAAAAAATTTTGTTTTCAAGTCTTACTATGATCAAATCTGAACTCCGTTTATGTCCATTACGTCAGGGTTTTAAAATAACTTCAAAACACCATTAATTGGACCACCCCAAAATGTTAAAATTAAGAAAAATTTATATTTTCAAGTCTTACTATGCGTACAATATGTTTTAGAGGTCGCTGAATCCAGATCTGAACTACTTTTAACCCCATTACATCAGGGTCTTAAAATAACTTTAAAAACACCACTAATTGAGCCCAAAATGTTAAAATAAAAGAAATTTTGTTTCAAGTCTTACTATGATCAAATCTGAACTCCGTTTATGTCCATTACGTCAGGGTTTTAAAATAACATCAAAAACACCATTAATTGACCCCAAAATGTTTAAAATTAAGAAAAATTTATATTTTCAAGTCTTACTATGCGTACAATATGTTTTAGAGGTCGCTGAATCCAGATCTGAACTACTTTAAACCCCATTACATCAGGGTCTTAAAATAACTTTAAAAACACCACTACTTGAGCCCAAAATTTTAAAATAGAAAAATTTTTGTCTTCAAGTCTTAATATGATCAAATCTGAACTCAGTTTAAGTCTATTACGTCAGGGTTTTAAAATAACTTCAAAAACACCATTAATTGACCCCAAAATGTTAAAATTAAGAAAAATTTATATTTTCAAGTCTTACTATGCGTACAATATGTTTTAGAGGTCGCTGAATCCAGATCCGAACTACTTTAAACCCCATTACATCAGGGTCTTAAAATAACTTTAAAAACACCACTAATTGAGCCCAAAATGTTAAAATAAAAGAAATTTTGTTTCAAGTCTTACTATGATCAAATCTGAACTCCGTTTATGTCCATTACGTCAGGGTTTTAAAATAACATCAAAAACACCATTAATTGACCCCAAAATGTTAAAATTAAGAAAAATTTATATTTTCAAGTCTTACTATGCGTACAATATGTTTTAGAGGTCGCTGAATCCAGATCTAAACTACTTTAAACCCCATTACATCAGGGTCTTAAAATAACTTTAAAAACACCACTACTTAAGCTCAAAATTTTAAAATAAAAAAATTTTTGTCTTCAAGTCTTAATATGATCAAATCTGAACTCAGTTTAAGTCTATTACGTCAGGGTTTTAAAATAACTTCAAAAACACCATTAATTGACCCCAAAATGTTAAAATTAAGAAAAATTTATATTTTCAAGTCTTACTATGCGTACAATATGTTTTAGAGGTCGCTGAATCCAGATCTGAACTACTTTTAACCCCATTACATCAGGGTCTTAAAATAACTTTAAAAACACCACTAATTGAGCCCAAAATGTTAAAATAAAAGAAATTTTGTTTCAAGTCTTACTATGATCAAATCTGCACTCCGTTTATGTCCATTACGTCAGGGTTTTAAAATAACTTCAAAAACACCATTAATTGACCTCAAAATGTTAAAATTAAGAAAAATTTATATTTTCAAGTCTTACTATGCGTACAATATGTTTTAGAGGTCGCTGAATCCAGATCTGAACTACTTTTAACCCCATTACATCAGGGTCTTAAAATAACTTTAAAAACACCACTACTTGATCCCAAAATGTTAAAATAAAAGAAATTTTGTTTCAAGTCTTACTATGATCAAATCTGAACTCCGTTTATGTCCATTACGTCAGTGTTTTAAAATAACTTCAAAAACACCATTAACTGACCACATAATGTTAAAATTAAGAAAAATTCATATTTTCAAGTCTTACTATGCGTACTTTATGTTTTAGAGGTCGCTAAATTCAAATCTGAACTCCGTTTAACCCCATTACATCAGGGTCTTAAAATAACTTTAAAAACACCACTACTTGATCCCAAAATGTTAAAATAAAAGAATTTTGTTTCAAGTCTTACTATAATCAAATCTGAACTCCGATTAATTCTATTACGTCAGGGTTTTAAAATAACTTAAAAATATCATTAATTTACGCCAAAAATGTTAAAATAAAAAAAATTATAATTTGAAGACTCACTATGAGTACTTTATGTTTTAGGTGACGCTGAATTCAAATTTGGACTCCGTTTAACCCCATTACATCAGGGTCTTTAAATAACTTTAAAAACACCACTACTTGAGCCCAAAATGTTAAAAAAAAAAAATTATTGTTTTCAAGTTTTACTATGATCAAATCTGAACTCCGTTTATGTCCATTACGTCAGGGTTTTAAAATAACTTCAAAAGCACTATTAATTGAACACAAAATGTTAAAATTAAGAAAAATTTATATTTTCATGTCTTACTATGCGTACAATATGTTTTAGGTGTCGCTGAATTCAAATCTGAACTCCGATTAATTCCATTACGTCAGGGTTTTAAAATAACTTCAAAAACACCATTAATTGACTACAAAATTTTAAAATTAAAAAAAATTTATATTTTCAAGTCTTACTATGCGTACAATATGTTTTAAAGGTCGCTGAATCCAGATCTGAACTACTTTTAACCCCATTACATCAGGGTCTTAAAATAACTTTAAAAACACCACTAATTGAGCCCAAAATGTTAAAATAAAAGAAATTTTGTTTCAAGTCTTACTATGATCAAATCTGAACTCCGATTAATTCCATTACGTCAGGGTTTTAAAATAACTTCAAAAACACCATTAATTGACCACAAAATGTTAAAATTAAGAAAAATTTATATTTTTAAGTCTTACTATGCGTACAATATGTCTTTTGGGTCGCTGATTCCAAATCTCAACTCCGTTTATGTCCATTACGTCAGTGTTTTAAAATAACTTCAAAAACACCATTAATTGACCACATAATGTTAAAATTAAGAAAAATTTATATTTTCAAGTCTTACTATGCGTACAATATGTCTTTTGGGTCGCTGATTCCAAATCTCAACTCCGTTTATGTCCATTACGTCAGTGTTTTAAAATAACTTCAAAAACACCATTAACTGACCACATAATGTTAAAATTAAGGAAAATTCATATTTTCAAGTCTTACTATGTGTCACGTCATCGCGACGCATTTTTGTACTTATAATCAATATTTTGTAAAGTTAGAATCTGAATCCTCATTTTTTCTTGTAAACCAAACAAATCAATTGAAACGTGTGTCGTCTTGAACTGACCTTTCTTTATATGGTCATCCACGAGTTTCACCCTTCTAAGGTTACTGAACTGCCTAAAATAGTGACGAATCAACGCGTTCTTACTGATCAGAAGATGTCTTTGTCTAAGTAGCAGATGCCGAAAATTGGTCATCTGCACATTGTCAATCTTTTCTATTGGTTCCCCACTCAAATGTAATAAAATTTTTACTACCTTGACCCAAAGGTAATAAAAGTGGGTGGTATGTTCCCTTGTGAAGAAAGCATATAAAAGGGGCCACCCTTGACGAATTTGTCAGTCCAGGAACAGCCTCTAAGCTAAGAAGTCGTGTATCACCCCCTAAGTATATTAGTCTAGAAATCACCACCGACGCAATTACATCTGTCCTTCGCGTTAGATCAAACCGCCACCAAGCTATCTCCCCTCATATATTCGCCGAGTGTGTTCTCCAAGCTAGTGTACAATACTTCACTGTTCCTATTCATCTCATGCTACGAGTCACCCCTACAATTCCTTTTATGGAAAATTCACCTGGCACTAACGAGGAGATTGCTACTGCCTAAATAAGAGGATTTTTAACATACGAAGCAGAATTTACTGGGGAATACTCTAAATGCTTGGATCTGTGGAAACCTGAACGTGCAAAGGACAATCATTCGCCTGGACTCCGGACCTTCACTTAACTCTGGCCCGTAAACATCTTCACTAAGGGATATCTTCATCTTACCTGGGAATTCATTCTTACTCATTGACCGAATTTATTAACTTGCAAATAATCCCAGGTCACAATCAAGGTAAATTATTAAACATACGTATCTATATCAAGATAATTTCTGTTTCCCTTACGGATTTTAATTTTTGTTCCAGTGTTTCAAAGACATCTGGATCTGTTTGCTCTCTCATTCTTTCACTCATCTGTAAAGGATTCAAATAAACTACTAAAATAATATTTTAAACATAAGTTTCTCTTTTCTTAAAAACCTGTCCCTTAATACCAAAGCCCTCAGCTTTGTGAATAAATCAGGTTTGAATCACCGATGCCGGACAATTAAAAAATAATAATTTTAGTTATGTTTGGTTTCTTTTCTGAGACATAACATAGTCTAAATTTTTGGTGCATCGTCCGCTGTGAATAATAAGAGAGAGAAACTATGTATAATTTTTAATAAAAGAGAGACAGATATATCCAGAGGTTTTAATTCATGTCATTTAAAGTAAAATATTGATGTCGAAAGATACTCCTTACCCTAATACACGTAGTCATGCACAAAAACAAATAAATAATAATCCTAATCAAAATTCTAGTAACAATCCAAAAATTAAGCACAGTCCAATTCCTCATAGACATTCATTTAATAATTCAAATTCATCGACCCTTCAAATAAATGAATCAGAAATAAGTAGTTATTCATCAGATTTTGGGGAAACAAAAAGAACCTTACAATTTGAAGATATAGAATTTTTTTCTGAATCAAAAAATACTATAGGAAGTGCTTCCACCCTATTACAAACTTCACAAAATCCGCTTTTTACTTCAACTCCTAACAAATCAAAGTTAGCACCTTTCCCAAATCTTCAAGTAATCGAAGATATGTCGTTACCAAATAATCAGCAAGTATCCCTTCGAGATGCACTTGAAATAGTGCCAATTTTTGATGGATCAAATATTCCATTATCAATTTTCATTGACGGTTGTAATGAAGCGAAACAAATGTTACCCGCATTACCTCAAGTGGAGGAAAATTTAGTAAAACTAATTCGTTCAAAATTAATAGGCGAAGCAAGAAAATCGATAGCAGGTAGTGGTTATACTACAATTTTAGATCTTACAAATCAATTAAAGAAAATCTATTTGCCAAGTAAAAGTATTTATCAATTACAAGGTGAGTTAGGAAACATTTTCATGTGGGAAAGCGAATCTGTATTATCTTATGCAAATAGAATAAAAGATTTAGCAGACCAAATTTATGACGCGCATAGATTAAAGAATAAAGGTCCATTAGATAAAGCAACAATTGAAAGCCTAGAAGCAGATATAGTTTCATGTTTTCGTCGTGGTTTACCATCAGAATTAGAAATTCGTATTGGGGATTGTTTACTTCTTAAAGAAGCTACAAATAGAGCACTTGAAACAGAACGAAACTTAAAAGCAATAGGAGATCTTAGAAAAGCAAATTCAAGTAGACAACATCAAAGTAGGGTCACTTTTGCAGAGACAGTATGTGAAAATTGTGGAATTAAAGGTCACACTATGGACACTTGTCGTAGGTTAAGGAAAAATCAATACATGCTTCAACGCTCTGTATCTCCACAAGTTCGGAGAGAACCAATCGATTTCACAAGAAGAGGGAACTCCCCCTCGTCGAAACGACCATGGGAATCCACACATCACCTGCGTTATTCTACGTCCCCCCAAAACAACTTTAGAAACCAACAATTTCAAAATCGAAATAATTTTCAAAATCAAAATTATTTTCAAAATCGAAATAATTTTCAAAATCGAAACAATTTTCAAAATCGAAATAGTTTTCAAAATCGAAATAATTTTCAAAATCAAAATAATTTTCAAAATCGAAACAATTTCCAAAATCAAAATTATTTCCAAAATCGAAATAATTTTCAAAATCAAAGTAATGTTCAAAATCGAAATAATTATCAAAATTTTCGAAATCAAGATCAACAATTTCAAAACGAGAGAAATTTTTCTTCTAATGTAAATTCAAGAAACACGATCACTTGTAATTATTGTAAAAGAACAGGACACACAATTAATGAATGCAGACGTAGAGAATATAATAATCAATATAAGCAGAATCAAAAATCTCGTTCACCTACCCCAGTAAGACAGGGAAACGAGCAAAACCTTCCCAAAGCAGGTGCGTTGGGACAGGCAGCAATGGAATAAAAATTCCTAATAAAAAAGCATCTACTGATTTAGAAGTTATTCAAATCAATTCTACCAAAGGAAGTGTTATACCATCAATTTTTATTCAAGATTGTTCAAAACCACTTCATTTAATGATCGATACCGGTGCAGGAATAAACCTTTTAAAAGAAAAAATGCTTGACTCCTCAATGACAGTTAAACACATTTAAAAAATTGCAACTTACAGGAATTAATCAACATCCAGTTCATACAATAGGTCAGATAAAATTAAACATTTTCGATTACCCAACTATTTTTTAATATTATACCTAACGAAGTTCCTATAGAAGAAGATGGAGTCTTAGGTTCAGAATTTTTTACTGATAACAACGTTAAAATTAATTATGCGGAAAAATGTTTAGAGGTTAAAAACCAAAAATACCCTTTCGCTTCAAGAAATTTTATAGTCTTACCACCTCGATCAATATCAGATATTTATCTAATTATCGAAAATACTGATTTAAAAGAAGGTTATATCCCTCTTTTAGACACTGAACCAGGAATTTTTATAGGTAACGCTTTAGTCACGAATAATAACGGTAAAGCATATGTCAAAGCAGCCAACACATTATCTAATCCTGTAAAATTACAAATCCCTAAAGTAATTTTAGAAGAATGTCAAATATCCCATAATCTTGAAGAATTAAATAAAACAAAAGAAAACAATTTAACCACTCAAAAAAGTACAGCAGAAAAATTATTAGACAATTTCGTGTATCCACAAACATCAAAAATTGGATTTTATACACTTACGGGTAAAGAAAGAATTGAACAAATATTAGATTTGCTTCGATTAGATCATTTGAAGCCAGAGGAATTAGAACATGTAGAATCATTAATAACTGAATTTGCGGAAATTTTTCATTTACCTGGTGAAAATCTTACATTTACTAACGTTCTCCAACATAATATTCCTACTAAAGACGAAGAACCAGTTTTCACACGTCAATATCGATTTCCACCTGTGCATAAAGAAGAACTTTTAAAACAAACAGGTGAACTTTTAAAAAACAAAATCATTAAACCTTCTCAATCTCCGTATAATACCCCAGTTTGGATTGTGCCAAAGAAAGCTGATTCTTTAGGAAATAAAAAATGGCGAATGGTTCTCGATTTTCGCAAATTAAACGAAAAAACAATTACTGATTTCTTTCCATTGCCTAATATTAACGAAGTACTTGAAACCCTTGGAAATGCACATTATTTCTCTGTTTTTGATTTAGCCTCAGGGTTTCATCAAATAAAAATGAATCCAAAAGATTCACACAAAACTGCTTTTTCTACACCATATGGTCACTATGAATTTGACCGCATGCCTTTCGGATTAAAAAACGCTCCAAGTTGTTTTCAAAGATTAATGAATTCTTGTCTATCTGGTCTTATCGGTACTGAATTATTTGTCTATTTAGACGATGTAGTAATTTTTGCAAATTCTCTAAAAGAACATCAAGAAAAATTTAAGAATTTTATGAATCGACTGGAAGAAGCTAATTTAAAATTGCAACCAGATAAATGTGAATTTCTTAGACCTGAAGTAGTTTATTTAGGACACATTATTGATAAAAATGGAGTTCGACCAGATCCAAAGAAAATAAGTGCAGTTAAGGACTTTCCAACTCCTAAAAATGTGAAAAACATAAAACAATTTTTAGGCTTAGCTGGATACTACAGACGGTTTATTGAAAATTTTTCTAAAAAATCGGGACCTTTAACCCAGTTGCTTAAAAAAGATGTGACTTTTAAATGGAGTGAAAAACAACAAGAAGCTTTCGAAATATTAAAACAAGAACTTTGTGAAGAACCTTTATTGCAAAGACCAGATTTTGATCAACCCTTTATTCTAACTACCGACGCATCAGGTTTTGCTATCGGTGGAATTTTATCACAGGGAGAAATTGGAAAAGATAAACCCATTGCTTACGCGTCCAGATCTCTAAATGAACACGAAGTAAAATATGATACTTATAATAAAGAAGCTCTCGCAATTATATACTGCGTTCTACATTTTAGACATTTTCTTTACGGAAGAAAATTTAAAATTGTGACAGACCATAAACCTCTATTATGGTTTCAAAATTCAAGTGATCCTTGCTCTCGTGTAACAAGATGGAAACTCAAATTAGCAGAATACGATTTTGAAATGATATATAAAGCAGGAAAAATGAATGTCAATGCGGACGCATTATCTCGAAATCCAGTAAAAATTGTGAGTCTCCAAAACGAAATTCCAAGAAATGAAAGGGAAAATGAAGAAGCTGAAGAAGAAGAAGATGAAGAAGAAGACGAAGAGGATGATTATGATGAAGAAGATTACTACGATGAAGAAGATGATGATGATGAAGACAAAAGTGATTTTAATGGAGGGAATAATGATAATTTACTTTGTGATGAAGAAATTAATTACGATGAAATCGAAGGAAAATTAAGTGATAAATCAAACGTAAACACAGTGTACGCAGTTAATGAAACAAGTTTTCATAAAAAAATAATCAATCTAATATCTGAAACAGGAAAGAATAAAAGAGTTAAAAACCTTTGTGAATTTTTTATTCAAGTATTCCTGTTTATAAAATTAGTGATTTGTGAAAAGGAACACAGTGAAGTGAAAAGTGAAAGATTCAATGCAGTTACTACCAGAGGAAAACTAAAGAAAATAAATCAAGAAACTATAAAGGGAAAAGTGAAAAATTCTAAATCAAGTGAAAAGTCGAAAACATTAAATCAAATCGGTATAAATGCCCAAAAATTGCGAAATCAAAAAAATTTTCAGTCAGAGGAAAGTGAGGAAAAATTACGAAATCCAGTTCAAGATAAAGTGCAAAATTCAGTGCCAAAAAGCGTAAAAAATTTACAGAGTGTTAAGCGAAATTTACAAAATCAAAAATTAATTCGAAATCAAGAAAATGTACGAAATCAAATTCAAAAAAGTATGCAAAACGAAGACAAATTAAGAAGTCAAATTCAAGAAGAAATGAAGAATTCTAAGAATCAAAAATCTAGTATAATTCAAGGAAACGTTCGAAATTTGCGAAATCGTGAAAATTTACGGAAAATAAATTATAATGAAGATATTAATGAAGATTTAATTAAAAGAAAGAGAGGTAGACCGCGGAAAAATGATATTGGAACAAAACAAAATTCAAAGAAAAGAAATAATTCAAGTGATAATTCGCAAAGTGAAAAAATTTATAAGAAAACAAAGAGAAATATTGAAGATAATGACAGTGAATCAAGTGAAAGTGATTTAGAATTTGTAAATTACAATAAAAGTAATCAATTAAAAAATGATTTTCGCGAAAATAATACTAGTTCCAGTGAAGAATTTAGTGATGATAGTTTCGAAAATTTTGTCGAAACTGAATATAAGGCTGGAAAAAATAGATTGGGGGAAATGGTAGATACTGAGAGTATTGATTTCTATACGCAGCTGTCGGATGAAGAAGAACGTCCACCGCCTGAACCCCCTCCTGAGTCTCCCTCTGGTTCCCTTCTGAACACACAGCATACAGGTGATGCTGAAAATTCAACAAGTGGACCCTTACATAGCAATGTAGTTGAATGTAAGGACCAGTTAAGAATGCGAAAGGATAATTATGCATATTTTCTATCGACAACAGGTACGCCTATGGACAATGGCTCTTCAAGTTTATTTAAACAAAATGAACTTCCACAATTTAAAAATCTCTTACTAAATGAAGCCAAAGAAATTAAAAAGGGAAATAATTTTTTGCACATTGCATTACCAATTACCATTGACTCAAGTGAAAGTATTACTCAAATGACAAACAACATTAAAATAACAATTCAATCATTTAAAAATCTAACTGAAAAACTTCAATTACGATCGGTTAGTATTGCGAAAACAGCTACTATAAATCATGTTAATTGGCGAGAAATTGAACTAATTCTGAAGGAAACCTTTCAACATTCAAGTACTACAATAATAATTTGTAAAGGTTATGTGCAATATGCAACAAACGAACAAAGACAAATTTTGATTGAAGAAGCACATTCTTCGGCTTTAGGCGGTCACAAAGGTGTTACTAAAACGTATAACAGAATTAGACAAAAATATTTTTGGGAAAATATGAAACTTGATATTCAGAAATATATACAAATCTGTTTGCAATGTCAATTAAAGAAATTAGTTCGAGTGAAAACTAAGAATCCAATGATTATTACCGACACCCCTGGAAGTGCATTTGAGAAAATTTCAATGGATATTGTAGGACCTCTACCAGCAACTGAAAGTGGTAACGAATGTATTTTAACTATACAAGATTGCTTAACAAAATACTCGGTCGCAGTGCCTTTGCCAAATCAACAAGCTAGTACAATTGCAGATGCATTTGTTAAAAAATTTATTTGCACTTTCGGATCCCCGAAAGGTGTTTTAACAGATCAGGGAACAAATTTTCTAAGCAATTTAATGAAACGACTTGCGAAACGTTTTCGTATTCGTCAATTTAAAACGACGTCTTTTCATCCACAGTCAAACGGTTCATTAGAAAGATCTCATCATGTGTTAGCAGAATATCTTAAACAATTCATTAATAAAAATACTCAATGGGACGATTTACTTGAATTGGCCATGTTTTCTTACAATACGAGCGTTCATGAAGGAACTAAGTGCACTCCATACGAGTTAGTTTTTGGAAGATTACCTCGATTACCATCAAGTTTGCCTTTGCAACAAGAGGAAAAATTAGAAACATATGATGATTATCTTATAAATTTAGTGACAAAGTTACATGACATTCAGGCTCTCGCACGGAACAACTTAATTCTCTCTAAACAAAAATCAAAAACATATTATGATCGAAAAACCAACCCTCAAAATTTTAAAGTAGGAGATAGCGTATTTTTACTTCAAGGTCCTAAACCTAAAAAATTAGGAAATCAATATACAGGCCCACATGAAGTTTTAGAGATTTTGCCAAAAGGAAATATTAAAATAAAAATAAATAAAACCACTAAAATTGTACACATTAACAGACTTCGTTTGTCTCATATTAACACATTTTAATCAACAAAATTCCTCTTTCTGTCACAACAAAAACACACAAAGTTGTATTTAATTAAAAACTAAACGTTGTTAAATCATTGAATAAAATCTAATACAGTTTTGCTATGTTTCAGGAACATCGTAGAAGCGATATATAATCTTCATTTTTTTTACTAATGTCTATTTATCTTTTCAGGAAATCCTATAAAAACAAAAAATATTTTAACCTTCTTTTTCCCGTATCCCTTCTTTTTACCTTAAAAAAAAATAAATTTTTCTAAAAATTGTTAACAAACCAAAATTGTAATTTATTAATATTATAAAATTGAAAAACAACTATTTAAATATTTCATTTTTATTAAAAGAAGACAAAGAGAAAATCAACTTTACAATATTAATTGAAAGTAAAATTAAATAAATTTACAAACAAAAATATAATAACTTCGTTTAAAAAAACAGATTTCTCTATAAATTCTTAGACACATCTGTTTCACTGAAGATGAAATTTCTATCTAAAGGTTAAAAAATGTTCTAATTTTTATTCTCAGTATAGAAAGAATACTAAAAATTCTTTTTCGTATTCTTTCATTGGGGAAGGGAAGGGTGATTATTCACACTCTAAAGTTTATATATACATACATATGTATATATAAACAATAACATAAAGTTAAATAAAATTAATAATAAAATTTTTTCTATCAAAACCAAAGCTATAAATAAATGTTATTCGAAAATCAATATTTTAAAACAAGCAATTATTTGCAATTTTCGAAATCTATAAACTATAATTTTACAATATTGAATGTTATATGACTTTAAAATTTATTCTCCTGGAAACAAAAATTAGAAAATAAATATATTAAATGTTATTCCTGAAATGATTGAAAGATATATTTCATGTTTTACAATTAACAATACTAATTTTAAATTTATTCAAATTAATAAATTCTATTCAACACGAAATTTTATATAAACAAAATAACGTTACCTGATTGGATTTTATATTCTTTTAGGTAATATGAATTCATCGCCAGTTACTACGCTTGAAAATCTTGCTATTGAATTCACTTTTTCAAAACCTATATATGATATACCGGATATGAGGGTTTCCCCTAATAATGCAACTTGTTATATTACAAAAGATAATGATTATATTGAAGTTAATATAGAAAGATTTGAGAATAATAAAGATACCAAAAGAAAATTAGCTGAAGTAATGTTAACACGGTTGAAACAGAGGTATGATTTTAATGAAAACAAAGAATCAATTGACACATGGAGTGATAAAGTACAATTAATTAGATGGAGCGATTCCTGTAAAAGGTGTTACATGAGATATCACGTAGCTGAAAATTGTTACGGGTTTAAAAGAAACAAAAATTATAAAGACTAACAATGTCGAAATCAAAATAGCTGTTGCTTCAGCGATTTGAAATGTATTGATTTTTTTTTTCTCCCCTAAGAAAGAGGGATAATAGTGTGAGCATTTAGTCATGGGTACACATGACACATTTAACCATTGTGTGAATTAGAATCTAAACTTTAATCGAAATCACTATAAATTGTTGTCATTGTCAACAAATGTAACATGTAAAGTATTAATTTATACTATCTCTTATAAATTTTATTAGCACTTTTTCTCGAATGGATTATGGAATCCAATATTGATATTACTAAATAATCTCTTAATCCAATCATGTATATGCATGTGTGTGTGTCTATTAATCCAACTCCCTTAAATCACTAAACGTAAATATTCATATTAACTAATTTTATTAACAATGTATGCGTATGCAAGTATCTACTATCCAACACTAGAAAAACAAACATTAAACAAAACATAAAACACTTGTATTAATTAGACTTATTAAATGTATGTATTTACTAATCAAAAGTCTTAAAAAACACTAAAATAAACACAAAACATTAAAATAAAACACTTGTATTCTGTATGTGTGCTTTTACAAATTTAAATTCATTAAATACTTGTATTAATCAGGCTTACAAAGCAACTGTTCTATTTAATCTCTTAAAATCTTGTACGCAAATGTGTGTGGATAATATTATGTCTAAAAAACATTTTTATAAAATTTTAAAAAAATGTGTATGCAATTTTCCATGTATGTGTATGTGTATGTTAAAATCAAAATATTATCTTAAACGTATTAATCAAAATTGTATCTGCTAAAGACTACTTGTCAATTCAAATATGACACTTCCCTTTAAATAATGTAATACAAACTAGTTGAATTCAAAAATTGTTCAAACTTCATTTTCCAATTTTCGAATTTTAAAGGGGGGAGGTGTCACGTCATCGCGACGCATTTTTGTACTTATAATCAATATTTTGTAAAGTTAGAATCTGAATCCTCATTTTTTCTTGTAAACCAAACAAATCAATTGAAACGTGTGTCGTCTTGAACTGACCTTTCTTTATATGGTCATCCACGAGTTTCACCCTTCTAAGGTTACTGAACTGCCTAAAATAGTGACGAATCAACGCGTTCTTACTGATCAGAAGATGTCTTTGTCTAAGTAGCAGATGCCGAAAATTGGTCATCTGCACATTGTCAATCTTTTCTATTGGTTCCCCACTCAAATGTAATAAAATTTTTACTACCTTGACCCAAAGGTAATAAAAGTGGGTGGTATGTTCCCTTGTGAAGAAAGCATATAAAAGGGGCCACCCTTGACGAATTTGTCAGTCCAGGAACAGCCTCTAAGCTAAGAAGTCGTGTATCACCCCCTAAGTATATTAGTCTAGAAATCACCACCGACGCAATTACATCTGTCCTTCGCGTTAGATCAAACCGCCACCAAGCTATCTCCCCTCATATATTCGCCGAGTGTGTTCTCCAAGCTAGTGTACAATACTTCACTGTTCCTATTCATCTCATGCTACGAGTCACCCCTACAATTCCTTTTATGGAAAATTCACCTGGCACTAACGAGGAGATTGCTACTGCCTAAATAAGAGGATTTTTAACATACGAAGCAGAATTTACTGGGGAATACTCTAAATGCTTGGATCTGTGGAAACCTGAACGTGCAAAGGACAATCATTCGCCTGGACTCCGGACCTTCACTTAACTCTGGCCCGTAAACATCTTCACTAAGGGATATCTTCATCTTACCTGGGAATTCATTCTTACTCATTGACCGAATTTATTAACTTGCAAATAATCCCAGGTCACAATCAAGGTAAATTATTAAACATACGTATCTATATCAAGATAATTTCTGTTTCCCTTACGGATTTTAATTTTTGTTCCAGTGTTTCAAAGACATCTGGATCTGTTTGCTCTCTCATTCTTTCACTCATCTGTAAAGGATTCAAATAAACTACTAAAATAATATTTTAAACATAAGTTTCTCTTTTCTTAAAAACCTGTCCCTTAATACCAAAGCCCTCAGCTTTGTGAATAAATCAGGTTTGAATCACCGATGCCGGACAATTAAAAAATAATAATTTTAGTTATGTTTGGTTTCTTTTCTGAGACATAACAATGCGTACTTTATGTTTTAGAGGTCGCTAAATTCAAATCTGAACTCCGTTTAACCCCATTACATCAGGGTCTTAAAAAAACTTTAAAAACACCACTAATTGAGCCCAAAATGTTAAAATAAAAGAAATTTTGTTTCAAGTCTTACTATGATCAAATCTGAACTCCGTTTATGTCCATTACGTCAGTGTTTTAATATAACTTCAAAAACACCATTAATTGACCACAAAATGTTAAAATTAAGAAAAATTTATATTTTCAAGTCTTACTATGCGTACAATATGTCTTTTGGGTCGCTGAATCCAAATCTGATCTCCGTTTAACCCCAGTACGTCAGAAGTTTGAAATAACTTTAAAAACACTATTAATTAAACACAAAATGTTCAAATAAAAAAAAATATAATTTGAAGTCTCACTATGAGTACTTTATATTCTAGGTGACGCTGAATTCAAATCTGAACTCCGTTTAACCCCATTAGATCAGGGTCTTAAAATAACTTTAAAAACACCACTACTTGATCCCAAAATGATAAAATAAAAAAAAATTTTTAATTTTATGTCTTACTATGATCAAATCTGAACTCCGTTAAAGTCAATTACGTCAGGGTTTTAAAATAACTTGAAAATATCATTAATTTACGCCAAAAATGTTAAAATAAAAAAAATTATAATTTGAAGTCTCACTATGAGTACTTTATATTTCAGGTGACGCTGAATTCAAATCTGAACTCCGTATAACCCCATTACAACAGGGTTTTAAAATAACTTTAAAAACACCATTAATTGACCACAAAATGTTAAAATTAAGAAATATTTTGTTTCAAGTCTTACTATGATCAAATCTAAACTCCGTTAAGTCCATTACGTCAGGGTTTTAAAATAACTTTAAAAACACTATTAATTGACCACAAAATGTTAAAATTAAGAAAAATTTATATTTTCAAGTCTTACTATGCGTACAATATATTTTAGAGGTCGCTGAATCCAGATCTGAACTCCTTTTAACCCCATTACATCAAGGTCTTAAAATAACTTTAAAAACACCACTACTTGAGACCCCAATTTGTTGAAATAAAAAAATTTTTGTTTTCAAGTCTTACTATGATCAAATCTGAACTCCGTTTATGTCCATTACGTCAGGGTTTTAAAATAACTTCAAAACACCATTAATTGACCCCAAAATGTTAAAATTAAGAAAAATTTATATTTTCAAGTCTTACTATGCGTACAATATGTTTTAGAGGTCGCTGAATCCAGATCTGAACTACTTTTAACCCCATTACATCAGGGTCTTAAAATAACTTTAAAAACACCACTAATTGAGCCCAAAATGTTAAAATAAAAGAAATTTTGTTTCAAGTCTTACTATGATCAAATCTGAACTCCGTTTATGTCCATTACGTCAGGGTTTTAAAATAACATCAAAAACACCATTAATTGACCCCAAAATGTTAAAATTAAGAAAAATTTATATTTTCAAGTCTTACTATGCGTACAATATGTTTTAGAGGTCGCTGAATCCAAATCTGATCTCCGTTTAACCCCAGTACGTCAGAAGTTTGAAATAACTTTAAAAACACTATTAATTAAACACAAAATGTTCAAATAAAAAAAAATATAATTTGAAGTCTCACTATGAGTACTTTATATTCTAGGTGACGCTGAATTCAAATCTGAACTCCGTTTAACCCCATTAGATCAGGGTCTTAAAATAACTTTAAAAACACCACTACTTGATCCCAAAATGATAAAATAAAAAAAAATTTTTAATTTTATGTCTTACTATGATCAAATCTGAACTCCGTTAAAGTCAATTACGTCAGGGTTTTAAAATAACTTGAAAATATCATTAATTTACGCCAAAAATGTTAAAATAAAAAAAATTATAATTTGAAGTCTCACTATGAGTACTTTATATTTCAGGTGACGCTGAATTCAAATCTGAACTCCGTATAACCCCATTACAACAGGGTTTTAAAATAACTTTAAAAACACCATTAATTGACCACAAAATGTTAAAATTAAGAAATATTTTGTTTCAAGTCTTACTATGATCAAATCTAAACTCCGTTAAGTCCATTACGTCAGGGTTTTAAAATAACTTTAAAAACACTATTAATTGACCACAAAATGTTAAAATTAAGAAAAATTTATATTTTCAAGTCTTACTATGCGTACAATATATTTTAGAGGTCGCTGAATCCAGATCTGAACTCCTTTTAACCCCATTACATCAAGGTCTTAAAATAACTTTAAAAACACCACTACTTGAGACCCCAATTTGTTGAAATAAAAAAATTTTTGTTTTCAAGTCTTACTATGATCAAATCTGAACTCCGTTTATGTCCATTACGTCAGGGTTTTAAAATAACTTCAAAACACCATTAATTGACCCCAAAATGTTAAAATTAAGAAAAATTTATATTTTCAAGTCTTACTATGCGTACAATATGTTTTAGAGGTCGCTGAATCCAGATCTGAACTACTTTTAACCCCATTACATCAGGGTCTTAAAATAACTTTAAAAACACCACTAATTGAGCCCAAAATGTTAAAATAAAAGAAATTTTGTTTCAAGTCTTACTATGATCAAATCTGAACTCCGTTTATGTCCATTACGTCAGGGTTTTAAAATAACATCAAAAACACCATTAATTGACCCCAAAATGTTAAAATTAAGAAAAATTTATATTTTCAAGTCTTACTATGCGTACAATATGTTTTAGAGGTCGCTGAATCCAGATCTGAACTACTTTAAACCCCATTACATCAGGGTCTTAAAATAACTTTAAAAACACCACTACTTAAGCCCAAAATTTTAAAATAGAAAAATTTTTGTCTTCAAGTCTTAATATGATCAAATCTGAACTCAGTTTAAGTCTATTACGTCAGGGTTTTAAAATAACTTCAAAAACACCATTAATTGACCCCAAAATGTTAAAATTAAGAAAAATTTATATTTTCAAGTCTTACTATGCGTACAATATGTTTTAGAGGTCGCTGAATCCAGATCTGAACTACTTTAAACCCCATTACATCAGGGTCTTAAAATAACTTTAAAAACACCACTAATTGAGCCCAAAATGTTAAAATAAAAGAAATTTTGTTTCAAGTCTTACTATGATCAAATCTGAACTCCGTTTATGTCCATTACGTCAGGGTTTTAAAATAACATCAAAAACACCATTAATTGACCCCAAAATGTTAAAATTAAGAAAAATTTATATTTTCAAGTCTTACTATGCGTACAATATGTTTTAGAGGTCGCTGAATCCAGATCTGAACTACTTTAAACCCCATTACATCAGGGTCTTAAAATAACTTTAAAAACACCACTACTTAAGCTCAAAATTTTAAAATAAAAAAATTTTTGTCTTCAAGTCTTAATATGATCAAATCTGAACTCAGTTTAAGTCTATTACGTCAGGGTTTTAAAATAACTTCAAAAACACCATAAATTGACCCCAAAATGTTAAAATTAAGAAAAATTTATATTTTCAAGTCTTACTATGCGTACAATATGTTTTAGAGGTCGCTGAATCCAGATCTGAACTACTTTTAACCCCATTACATCAGGGTCTCAAAATAACTTTAAAAACACCACTAATTGAGCCCAAAATGTTAAAATAAAAGAAATTTTGTTTCAAGTCTTACTATGATCAAATCTGCACTCCGTTTATGTCCATTACGTCAGGGTTTTAAAATAACTTCAAAAACACCATTAATTGACCTCAAAATGTTAAAATTAAGAAAAATTTATATTTTCAAGTCTTACTATGCGTACAATATGTTTTAGAGGTCGCTGAATCCAGATCTGAACTACTTTTAACCCCATTACATCAGGGTCTTAAAATAACTTTAAAAACACCACTACTTGATCCCAAAATGTTAAAATAAAAGAAATTTTGTTTCAAGTCTTACTATGATCAAATCTGAACTCCGTTTATGTCCATTACGTCAGGGTTTTAAAATAACATCAAAAACACCATTAATTGACCCCAAAATGTTAAAATTAAGAAAAATTTATATTTTCAAGTCTTACTATGCGTACAATATGTTTTAGAGGTCGCTGAATCCAGATCTGAACTACTTTTAACCCCATTACATCAGGGTCTTAAAAAAACTTTAAAAACACCACTAATTGAGCCCAAAATGTTAAAATAAAAGAAATTTTGTTTCAAGTCTTACTATGATCAAATCTGAACTCCGTTTATGTCCATTACGTCAGTGTTTTAAAATAACTTCAAAAACACCATTAACTGACCACATAATGTTAAAATTAAGAAAAATTCATATTTTCAAGTCTTACTATGCGTACTTTATGTTTTAGAGGTCGCTAAATTCAAATCTGAACTCCGTTTAACCCCATTACATCAGGGTCTTAAAATAACTTTAAAAACACCACTACTTGATCCCAAAATGTTAAAATAAAAGAATTTTGTTTCAAGTCTTACTATAATCAAATCTGAACTCCGATTAATTCTATTACGTCAGGGTTTTAAAATAACTTAAAAATATCATTAATTTACGCCAAAAAAGTTAAAATAAAAAAAATTATAATTTGAAGACTCACTATGAGTACTTTATGTTTTAGGTGACGCTGAATTCAAATTTGGACTCCGTTTAACCCCATTACATCAGGGTCTTTAAATAACTTTAAAAACACCACTACTTGAGCCCAAAATGTTAAAAAAAAAAAATTAATGTTTTCAAGTTTTACTATGATCAAATCTGAACTCCGTTTATGTCCATTACGTCAGGGTTTTAAAATAACTTCAAAAGCACTATTAATTGACCACAAAATGTTAAAATTAAGAAAAATTTATATTTTCATGTCTTACTATGCGTACAATATGTTTTAGGTGTCGCTGAATTCAAATCTGAACTCCGATTAATTCCATTACGTCAGGGTTTTAAAATAACTTCAAAAACACCATTAATTGACTACAAAATTTTAAAATTAAGAAAAATTTATATTTTCAAGTCTTACTATGCGTACAATATGTTTTAAAGGTCGCTGAATCCAGATCTGAACTACTTTTAACCCCATTACATCAGGGTCTTAAAATAAATTTAAAAACACCACTAATTGAGCCCAAAATGTTAAAATAAAAGAAATTTTGTTTCAAGTCTTACTATGATCAAATCTGAACTCCGATTAATTCCATTACGTCAGGGTTTTAAAATAACTTCAAAAACACCATTAATTGACCACAAAATGTTAAAATTAAGAAAAATTTATATTTTTAAGTCTTACTATGCGTACAATATGTCTTTTGGGTCGCTGATTCCAAATCTCAACTCCGTTTATGTCCATTACGTCAGTGTTTTAAAATAACTTCAAAAACACCATTAATTGACCACATAATGTTAAAATTAAGAAAAATTTATATTTTCAAGTCTTACTATGCGTACAATATGTCTTTTGGGTCGCTGATTCCAAATCTCAACTCCGTTTATGTCCATTACGTCAGTGTTTTAAAATAACTTCAAAAACACCATTAACTGACCACATAATGTTAAAATTAAGGAAAATTCATATTTTCAAGTCTTACTATGCGTACTTTATGTTTTAGAGGTCGCTAAATTCAAATCTGAACTCCGTTTAACCCCATTACATCAGGGTCTTAAAAAAACTTTAAAAACACCACTAATTGAGCCCAAAATGTTAAAATAAAAGAAATTTTGTTTCAAGTCTTACTATGATCAAATCTGAACTCCGTTTATGTCCATTACGTCAGTGTTTTAATATAACTTCAAAAACACCATTAATTGACCACAAAATGTTAAAATTAAGAAAAATTTATATTTTCAAGTCTTACTATGCGTACAATATGTCTTTTGGGTCGCTGAATCCAAATCTGAACTCCGTTTAACCCCATTAGATCAGGGTCTTAAAATAACTTTAAAAACACCACTACTTGATCCCAAAATGATAAAATAAAAAAAAAATTTTAATTTTATGTCTTACTATGATCAAATCTGAACTCCGTTAAAGTCAATTACGTCAGGGTTTTAAAATAACTTGAAAATATCATTAATTTACGCCAAAAATGTTAAAATAAAAAAAATTATAATTTGAAGTCTCACTATGAGTACTTTATATTTCAGGTGACGCTGAATTCAAATCTGAACTCCGTATAACCCCATTACAACAGGGTTTTAAAATAACTTTAAAAACACCATTAATTGACCACAAAATGTTAAAATTAAGAAATATTTTGTTTCAAGTCTTACTATGATCAAATCTAAACTCCGTTAAGTCCATTACGTCAGGGTTTTAAAATAACTTTAAAAACACTATTAATTGACCACAAAATGTTAAAATTAAGAAAAATTTATATTTTCAAGTCTTACTATGCGTACAATATATTTTAGAGGTCGCTGAATCCAGATCTGAACTCCTTTTAACCCCATTACATCAAGGTCTTAAAATAACTTTAAAAACACCACTACTTGAGACCCCAATTTGTTGAAATAAAAAAATTTTTGTTTTCAAGTCTTACTATGATCAAATCTGAACTCCGTTTAAGTCCATTACGTCAGGGTTTTAAAATAACTTCAAAAACACCATTAATTGACTACAAAATGTTAAAATTAAGAAAAATTTATATTTTTAAGTCTTACTATGCGTACAATATGTCTTTTGGGTCGCTGATTCCAAATCTCAACTCCGTTTATGTCCATTACGTCAGTGTTTTAAAATAACTTCAAAAACACCATTAATTGACCACATAATGTTAAAATTAAGAAAAATTTATATTTTCAAGTCTTACTATGCGTACAATATGTCTTTTGGGTCGCTGATTCCAAATCTCAACTCCGTTTATGTCCATTACGTCAGTGTTTTAATATAACATCAAAAACACCATTAATTGACCACAAAATGTTAAAATTAAGAAAAATTTATATTTTCAAGTCTTACTATGCGTACAATATGTCTTTTGGGTCGCTGAATCCAAATCTGATCTCCGTTTAACCCCAGTACGTCAGAAGTTTGAAATAACTCTAAAAACACTATTAATTAAACACAAAATGTTCAAATAAAAAAAATTATAATTTGAAGTCTCACTATGAGTACTTTATATTCTAGGTGACGCTGAATTCAAATCTGAACTCCGTTTAAGTCCATTACGTCAGGGTTTTAAAATAACTTCAAAAACACCATTAATTGACCACAAAATGTTAAAATTAAGAAAAATTTATATTTTCAAGTCTTACTATGCGTACAATATGTCTTATGGGTCGCTGTATCCAAATCTGAACTCCGTTTAACCCCAGTATGTCAGGGTTTTAAAATAACTTCAAAAGCACTATTAATTGACCACAAAATGTTAAAATAAAGAAAAATTTTGTTTCAAGTCTTACTATGATCAAATCTGAACTACGTTAAGTCCATTACGTCAGGGTTTTAAAATAACTTTAAAAACACCATTAATTGACTACAAAATGTTAAAATTAAGAAAAATTAATATTTTCAAGTCTTACTATGCGTACAATATGTTTTAGAGGTCGCTGAATCCAGATCTGAACTCCGTTTATGTCCATTACGTCAGTGTTTTAAAATAACATCAAAAACACCATTAATTGACCACAAAATGTTAAAATTAAGAAAAATTTATATTTTCAAGTCTTACTATGCGTACAATATGTCTTATGGGTCGCTGTATCCAAATCTGAACTCTGATTAATTCCATTACGTCAGGGTTTTAAAATAACTTGAAAATATCATTATTTTACGTCAAAAATGTTAAAATAAAAAAATTATAATTTGAAGACTCACTATGAGTACTTTATGTTTTAGGTGACGCTGAATTCAAATTTGGACTCCGTTTAACCCTATTACATTAGGGTCTTAAAATAACTTTAAAACACCATTCATTGGCCACAAAATATTAAAATAAAGAAAAATTTTGTTTCAAGTCTTACTATGATCAAATCTGAACTCCGTTAAGTCCATTACGTCAGGGTTTTGAAATAACTTTAAAAACACAATTAATTGACCACAAAATGTTAAAATTAAGAAAAATTTATATTTTTAAGTCTTACTATGCGTACAATATGTCTTTTGGGTCGCTGATTCCAAATCTCAACTCCGTTTATGTCCATTACGTCAGTGTTTTAAAATAACATCAAAAACACCATTAATTGACCACAAAATGTTAAAATTAAGAAAAATTTATATTTTCAAGTCTTACTATGCGTACAATATGTCTTTTGGGTCGCTGATTCCAAATCTCAACTCCGTTTATGTCCATTACGTCAGTGTTTTAAAATAACATCAAAAACACCATTAATTGACCACAAAATGTTAAAATTAAGAAAAATTTATATTTTCAAGTCTTACTATGCGTACAATATGTCTTTTGGGTCGCTGAATCCAAATCTGAACTCCGTTTAAACCCAGTACGTCAGAAGTTTGAAATAACTTTAAAAACACTATTAATTAAACACAAATTGTTCAAATAAAAAAAATTATAATTTGAAGTCTCACTATGAGTACTTTATATTCTAGGTGACGCTGAATTCAAATCTGAACTCCGTTTAACCCCATTAGATCAGGGTCTTAAAATAACTTTAAAAACACCACTACTTGAGCCCAAAATGTTAAAATAAAAAAATTTTTGTCTTCAAGTCTTAATATGATCAAATCTGAACTCAGTTTGAGTCCATTACGTCAGGGTTTTAAAATAACTTCAAAAACACCATTAATTGACCCCAAAATGTTAAAATTAAGAAAAATTTATATTTTCAAGTCTTACTATGCGTACAATATGTTTTAGAGGTCGCTGAATCCAGATCTGAACTACTTTTAACCCTATTACATCAGGGTCTTAAAATAACTTTAAAAACACCACTACTTAAGCCCAAAATGTTAAAATAAAAGAAATTTTGTTTCAATTCTTACTATGATCAAATCTGAACTCCGTTTATGTCCTTTACGTCAGGGTTTTAAAATAACTTCAAAAACACCATTAACTGACCACATAATGTTAAAATTAAGAAAAATTCATATTTTTAAGTCTTACTATGCGTACAATATGACTTTTGGGTCGCTGAATCCAAATCTCAACTCCGTTTATGTCCATTACGACAGTGTTTTAAAATAACATCAAAAACACCATTAATTGACCACAAAATGTTAAAATTAAGAAAAATTTATATTTTCAAGTCTTACTATGCGTACAATATGTCTTATGGGTCGCTGTATCCAAATCTGAACTTCGTTTAACCCCAGTACGTCAGGGTCTTAAAATAACTTTAAAAACACCATTAATTGGCCACAAAATGTTAAAATAAAGAAAAATTTTGTTTCAAGTCTTAGAATGATCAAATCTAAACTCCGTTAAGTCCATTACGTCAGGGTTTTAAAATAACTTTAAGAACACCATTAATTGACCACAAAATGTTAAAATTAAGAAATATTTTGTTTCAAGTCTTACTATGATCAAATCTAAACTCCGTTAAGTCCATTACGTCAGGGTTTTAAAATAACTTTAAAAACACCATTAATTGACTACAAAATGTTAAAATTAAGAAAAATTTATATTTTCAAGTCTTACTATGCGTACAATATGTTTTAGAGGTCGCTGAATCCAGATCTGAACTACTTTTAACCCCATTACATCAGGGTCTTAAAATAACTTTAAAAACACCACTAATTGAGCCCAAAATGTTAAAATAAAAGAAATTTTGTTTCAAGTCTTACTATGATCAAATCTGAACTCCGATTAATTCCATTACGTCAGGGTTTTAAAATAACTTCAAAAACACCATTAATTAACCACAAAATGTTAAAATTAAGAAAAATTTATATTTTTAAGTCTTACTATGCGTACAATATGTCTTTTGGGTCGCTGATTCCAAATCTGAACTCCGTTTAAGTCTATTACGTCAGGGTTTTAAAATAACTTTAAAAACACTATTAATTAACCACAAAATGTTCAAATAAATTAAATTGTATTTTCAAGTCTTACTATGCGTACAATATGTTTTAGAGGTCGCTGAATCCAGATCTGAACTACTTTTAACCCCATTACATCAAGGTTTTAAAATAACTTTAAAAACACCACTACTTGAGCCTAAAATGTTGAAATAAAAAAATTTTTGTTTTCAAGTCTTACTATGATCAAATCTGAACTCCGATTAATTCCATTACGTGAGGGTTTTAAAATAACTTCAAAAACACCATTAATTGACCACAAAATTGTATAATTAAGAAAAATTTATATTTTTAAGTCTTACTATGCGTACAATATGTCTTTTGTGACGCTGAATCCAAATCTGAACTCCGTTTAACCCCAGTAGGTCATAAGTTTGAAATAACTTTAAAAACACTATTAATTAACCACAAAATGTTCAAATAAAAAAAATTGAATTTTCAAGTCTTACTATGAGTACTTTATGTTTTAGAGGTCGCTGAATCCAGATCTGAACTCCGTTTAAGTCTATTACGTCAGGGTTTTAAAATAACTTTAAAAACACCATTAATTGACCACAAAATGTTAAAATTAAGAAATATTTTGTTTCAAGTCTTACTATGATCAAATCTAAACTCCGTTAAGTCCATTACGTCGGGGTGTTAAAATAACTTTAAAAACACAATTAATTGACCACAAAATGTTAAAATTAAGATAAATTTATATTTTTAAGTCTTACTATGCGTACAATATGTCTTTTGGGACGCTGAATCCAAATCTGAACTCCGTTTAAACCCCAGTACGTCAGGGTTTTAAAATAACTTTAAAAACACCACTACTTGAGCCTAAAATGTTGAAATAAAAAAATTTTTGTTTTCAAGTCTTACTATGATAAAATCTGAACTCCGATTAATTCCATTACGTGAGGGTTTTAAAATAACTTCAAAAACACCATTAATTGACCACAATATTGTATAATTAAGAAAAATTTATATTTTTAAGTCTTACTATGCGTACAATATGTCTTTTGTGACGCTGAATCCAAATCTGAACTCCGTTTAACCCCAGTAGGTCAGAAGTTTGAAATAACTTTAAAAACACTATTAATTAACCACAAAATGTTCAAATAAAAGAAATTGAATTTTCAAGTCTTACTATGAGTACTTTATGTTTTAGAGGTCGCTGAATCCAGATCTGAACTCCGTTTAAGTCTATTACGTCAGGGTTTTAAAATAACTTTAAAAACACCATTAATTGACCACAAAATGTTAAAATTAAGAAATATTTTGTTTCAAGTCTTACTATGATCAAATCTAAACTCCGTTAAGTCCATTACGTCGGGGTGTTAAAATAACTTTAAAAACACAATTAATTGACCACAAAATGTTAAAATTAAGATAAATTTATATTTTTAAGTCTTACTATGCGTACAATATGTCTTTTGGGACGCTGAATCCAAATCTGAACTCCGTTTAACCCCAGTACGTCAGGGTTTTAAAATAACTTTAAGAACACTATTAATTAAACACAAAATGTTCAAATAAAAAAAATTGTATTTTCAAGTCTTACTATGAGTACTTTATATTTAGGTGACGCTGAATTCAAATCTGAACTCCGTTTAACCCCATTACATCAGGGTCTTAAAATAACTTTAAAAACACCACTACTTAAGCCCAAAATGTTAAAATAAAAGAAATTTTGTTTCAATTCTTACTATGATCAAATCTGAACTCCGTTTATGTCCTTTACGTCAGGGTTTTAAAATAACTTCAAAAACACCATTAACTGACCACATAATGTTAAAATTAAGAAAAATTCATATTTTTAAGTCTTACTATGCGTACAATATGACTTTTGGGTCGCTGAATCCAAATCTCAACTCCGTTTATGTCCATTACGTCAGTGTTTTAAAATAACATCAAAAACACCATTAATTGACCACAAAATGTTAAAATTAAGAAAAATTTATATTTTCAAGTCTTACTATGCGTACAATATGTCTTATGGGTCGCTGTATCCAAATCTGAACTTCGTTTAACCCCAGTACGTCAGGGTCTTAAAATAACTTTAAAAACACCATTAATTGGCCACAAAATGTTAAAATAAAGAAAAATTTTGTTTCAAGTCTTAGAATGATCAAATCTAAACTCCGTTAAGTCCATTACGTCAGGGTTTTAAAATAACTTTAAGAACACCATTAATTGACCACAAAATGTTAAAATTAAGAAATATTTTGTTTCAAGTCTTACTATGATCAAATCTAAACTCCGTTAAGTCCATTACGTCAGGGTTTTAAAATAACTTTAAAAACACCATTAATTGACTACAAAATGTTAAAATTAAGAAAAATTTATATTTTCAAGTCTTACTATGCGTACAATATGTTTTAGAGGTCGCTGAATCCAGATCTGAACTACTTTTAACCCCATTACATCAGGGTCTTAAAATAACTTTAAAAACACCACTAATTGAGCCCAAAATGTTAAAATAAAAGAAATTTTGTTTCAAGTCTTACTATGATCAAATCTGAACTCCGATTAATTCCATTACGTCAGGGTTTTAAAATAACTTCAAAAACACCATTAATTAACCACAAAATGTTAAAATTAAGAAAAATTTATATTTTTAAGTCTTACTATGCGTACAATATGTCTTTTGGGTCGCTGATTCCAAATCTGAACTCCGTTTAAGTCTATTACGTCAGGGTTTTAAAATAACTTTAAAAACACTATTAATTAACCACAAAATGTTCAAATAAATTAAATTGTATTTTCAAGTCTTACTATGAGTACTTTATATTTTAGGTGACGCTGAATTCAAATCTAAACTCTGTTTAACCCCATTACATTAGGGTCTTAAAATAACTTTAAAAACACCACTACTTGAGCCCAAAATGTTAAAATAAAAAAATTATTGTTTTCAAGCCTAACTATGATCAAATCTGAACTCCGTTTAAGTCCATTACGTCAGGGTTTTAAAATAACTTTAAAATCACTATTAATTGACCACAAAATGTTAAAATTAAGAAAAATTTATATTTTCAAGTCTTACTATGCGTACAATATGTTTTAGAGGTCGCTGAATCCAGATCTGAACTACTTTTAACCCCATTACATCAAGGTTTTAAAATAACTTTAAAAACACCACTACTTGAGCCTAAAATGTTGAAATAAAAAAATTTTTGTTTTCAAGTCTTACTATGATCAAATCTGAACTCCGATTAATTCCATTACGTGAGGGTTTTAAAATAACTTTAAAAACACCATTAATTGACCACAAAATTGTATAATTAAGAAAAATTTATATTTTTAAGTCTTACTATGCGTACAATATGTCTTTTGTGACGCTGAATCCAAATCTGAACTCCGTTTAACCCCAGTAGGTCATAAGTTTGAAATAACTTTAAAAACACTATTAATTAACCACAAAATGTTCAAATAAAAAAAATTGAATTTTCAAGTCTTACTATGAGTACTTTATGTTTTAGAGGTCGCTGAATCCAGATCTGAACTCCGTTTAAGTCTATTACGTCAGGGTTTTAAAATAACTTTAAAAACACCATTAATTGACCACAAAATGTTAAAATTAAGAAATATTTTGTTTCAAGTCTTACTATGATCAAATCTAAACTCCGTTAAGTCCATTACGTCGGGGTGTTAAAATAACTTTAAAAACACAATTAATTGACCACAAAATGTTAAAATTAAGATAAATTTATATTTTTAAGTCTTACTATGCGTACAATATGTCTTTTGGGACGCTGAATCCAAATCTGAACTCCGTTTAACCCCAGTACGTCAGGGTTTTAAAATAACTTTAAAAACACCACTACTTGAGCCTAAAATGTTGAAATAAAAAAATTTTTGTTTTCAAGTCTTACTATGATAAAATCTGAACTCCGATTAATTCCATTACGTGAGGGTTTTAAAATAACTTCAAAAACACCATTAATTGACCACAATATTGTATAATTAAGAAAAATTTATATTTTTAAGTCTTACTATGCGTACAATATGTCTTTTGTGACGCTGAATCCAAATCTGAACTCCGTTTAACCCCAGTAGGTCAGAAGTTTGAAATAACTTTAAAAACACTATTAATTAACCACAAAATGTTCAAATAAAAGAAATTGAATTTTCAAGTCTTACTATGAGTACTTTATGTTTTAGAGGTCGCTGAATCCAGATCTGAACTCCGTTTAAGTCTATTACGTCAGGGTTTTAAAATAACTTTAAAAACACCATTAATTGACCACAAAATGTTAAAATTAAGAAATATTTTGTTTCAAGTCTTACTATGATCAAATCTAAACTCCGTTAAGTCCATTACGTCGGGGTGTTAAAATAACTTTAAAAACACAATTAATTGACCACAAAATGTTAAAATTAAGATAAATTTATATTTTTAAGTCTTACTATGCGTACAATATGTCTTTTGGGACGCTGAATCCAAATCTGAACTCCGTTTAACCCCAGTACGTCAGGGTTTTAAAATAACTTTAAGAACACTATTAATTAAACACAAAATGTTCAAATAAAAAAAATTGTATTTTCAAGTCTTACTATGAGTACTTTATATTTAGGTGACGCTGAATTCAAATCTGAACTCCGTTTAACCCCATTACATCAGGGTCTTAAAATAACTTTAAAAACACCACTACTTGAGCACAAAATGTTAAAATAAAAAAATTTTTGTTTTGAAGCATTGCTATGATCAAATCTGAACTCCGTTTAAGTCCATTACGTCTGGGTTTTAAAATAACTTGAAAAGCACTATTAATTGACCACAAAATGTTAAAATTAAGAAAAATTTATATTTGCAAGTCTTACTATGCGTACAATATGTTTTAGGTGTCGCTGAATTCAAATCTGAACTCCGATTAATTCCATTACGTCAGGGTTTTAAAATAACTTGAAAATATCATTAATTTACCCCAAAAATGTTAAAATAAAAAAAATTATAATTTAAAGTCTCACTATGAGTACTTTATATTTTAGGTGACGCTGAATTTAAATCTGAACACCGTTTAACCCTATTACATCAGGGTCCTAAAATAACTCTAAAACCACCACTAATTGAGCCCAAAATGTTAAAATAAAAAAAATTTTGTTTCAAGGCTTACTATGATCAAGTCTGAACTCCGTTTAAGTCCATTACGTCAGGGTTTTAAAATAACTTTAAAAACACCACTAATTGAGCCCAAAATGTTAAAATAAAAAAATTTTTGTTTTAAGCCTTGCTATGATTTCCGTTTAAGTCCATTACGTCAGGGTTTTAAAATAACTTCAAAAACACCATTAATTGACCACAAAATGTTAAAATTAAGAAAAATTTTTATTTTTAAGTCTTACTTTGCGTACAATATATCTTTTGGGACGCTGATTCCGAATCTGAACTCCGTTTAATCCCAGTACGTCAGAAGTTTGAAATAATAATAATAGTTAATTAAATGTAATTACATTTAATTAACTATTTTAATCAGTGGAGTTTCAAGTGTTTATCCAAATGAGAATACCAATAATTAACCATTAAAATAGGACAATAAGGTGTACGTGCAGTGCCTATGAACGAAATAATTTGGTGTATCGCATTGGATTAAGATCGATGTACGATCTAAACCCCACTGATCATTAATACAAGTTAAAGTGCTGGGAAGTAGTTAAACAAGATCGGTGCACGATTTGTCCTCGACCACAACTTCCTGACTACTTGGTATCCGGCTTCCAGATTTAGCATCATCCCCACCCTTTCTTTTTACCAAGAAATAGGGGATCGTCAACCACGTAAGATTTCTCTGAGACGATAAATAAAGGTTGTATTAGAATTGATATTATATTTTAATTGGACATTAAGTTTAACATTTCGCAGTTGTATGTAAATGTATGTGTATGTGTGTTATTCTTATGTGCGTGGTTGAATGGATGGTTTGGCGCGTTGGGTAATCCCCACGGCTAGTCTTAAATCATTGATTCGAATTGTATATGTAGAAAATTTAGTACCACATTAAATAAATAATCGTGATTTTATTGTCAATTTTAATCGTTCCTGTATTTGTTATTTATTTTGGTCAAATCCTTTTTATTATATTTTAGTATCTGGGGTCGGGTTGTCACAAGTTTTTTGTAGTTTGAAGGTCCCATATAAGAGCCCCATGGTTTGCTCTTGATTTCCGGTTGCAAAAAATAGTGTAAACAATCGTCAAAGTTTGAGAAACGTAGTTTTTCGATGACCCTTGCTTCCGGTTAAATTTTAGAGGAAAAAGTTGTTATTAAAAGTTGTAGAGCCTAAAAATACCTTTCAAATGACTGGTCATACATTGAAAAAGGTTTATTAGTTTAGTTGCAAATGAATTTAAACCATCAAAAATAGCACTTTTTTAATTGTTTAATAACTATGTTAATAATTATCGAATTTGTTTATAATTTTCCAGAAATATTCTCCTTGCAAAGCTGAATAAATCCCAAAAAAATTATCTTGATCGGATAAATAGTTTATGCATAATTCCATTTGTTAACTAAAAACATGTATTTTTTCAACGGAATTTCGCCACTTTTGGACCAACGAATTTCGGTTTTTTTTCGAGAGTACAGTTTAGGAGTCAAACTTTCATCCCACTTAAATGGAAATTCGATATTTTTTATTTAAATGCATAATAATGGAGATTAAAAAAGAGTTCATTTTTTTGTCATAAACAAATGGAATAACTCAGCCAATTTTCACTTTATCAATTTGGTCTAAACGGCATTAAATTTCATGTGTTTTCACAAATCTTTTCCAAAAAAAAATCCGACTTAGGTTCAAGGGTGGGAGAGTTAGTTTTTTTATTTTAAAAATTTCCTGACTAGTTTATTATTAATATTTTTAAATGAAATTTGCACCATCTACAGTTTAATACACGTATTTTATGAAAAAAAATTATTTGTTATATTTTAGGCTTTTATTTTTCATTTATATCAAGTAAAAATACATATATAGTTTTTTCAACTCTTGGACGGCGGTGTAGGGGTACTCAGTGGCGCGTGGTTATCGACGCTACCACGAAGTAGTATAAGGAGACCTCACGACAATGCTTAGCAGCGGAAAAATCAACACATTTTAGGGTGGTTAGAGTTACGAGTATTTGCACCATAAGCAGAGGCAGCGCTATTGCGGTTGAAATGTAAACTATGTCCGCCATAACACTTCGTCATATTTCACTAATTTGTAGGTTATGTTCATACACAGAAAACTGTAGTACAAAATTTTCACCACAGAGGCGCAACCTCTGTTAATGGTGCAAACTCTGATAACTCTGTCCCCCCAAATGTGTGCAGATTTTTTTGTCGCGTGAGGTCTCCTTATACTAGTTCGTGGACGCTACAACTGAAATCAGTCGTTTAAATTTACAAAATTGGTTATGTCATCGTTAATTATTAACCGATTTTAATTTTTCTTTTTTTAATTTGATGTATTTTTTTATGCTGAATCCGAGAATGATTTTATATTTTTTTAAAATACATTATTTTTTATAATAATAAAAAAAAATTTTTAACAACAAATGATTATTGTTATTTATCATATTTAACAAAAAATTCTTTTTGTACATATTAATCCATTAAAATGAAAGTAATATTATCACAAAAAGAAATTAAAATTATATATATATATATATAAGTGTGTAGCATCATCATCTTAGTACATTTTGCGAATTAAACCGGCGTGCATATGTGCACGTGATGCTACTAGCTTATATATTATTTATTAAGAATTTTTTCCTTTTAATATTATTTTAAACTCAATGGAATAATATGTACAAAAATATTTTTTAGTTAAATATGATAAATAACAATAATCATTTGTTGTTAACAAAATTTTTTTTATTATTACAAAAAATAATGTATTTTGAAAAAATATAAAATCATTCTCGGATTCAGCATAAAAAAATACATCAAATCAAAAAAAGAAAAATTAAAATCGGTTAATAATTAACAAAGATAAAACCAATTGTGTAAATTTGAACGGCTGATTTCAGTTGTAGCGTCGATAACCACGCGCCACTGAGTACCCCTACACCGCCGTCCAAGAGTTGAAAAAACTATATATGTATTTTTACTTGATATAAATGAAAAATAAAAGCCTAAAATATAACAAATAATTTTTTTTCATAAAATACGTGTATTAAACTGTAGATGGTGCAAATTTCATTTAAAAATATTAATAATAAACTAGTCAGGAAATTTTTGAAATAAAAAAACTAACTCTCCCACCCTTGAACCTAAGTCGGATTTTTTTTGGAAAAGATTTGTGAAAACACATGAAATTTAATGCCGTTTAGACCAAATTGATAAAGTGAAAATTGGCTGAGTTATTCCATTTGTTTATGACAAAAAAATGAACCCTTTTTTAATTTCCATTATTATGCATTTAAATAAAAAATATCGAATTTCCATTTAAGTGGGATGAAAGTTTGACTCCTAAATTGTACTCTCGAAAAAAAACCGAAATTCGTTGGTCCAAAAGTGGCGAAATTCCGTTGAAAAAATACATGTTTTTAGTTAACAAATGGAATTATGCATAAACTATTTATCCGATCAAGATAATTTTTTTGGGATTTATTTAGCTTTGCAAGGAGAATATTTCTGGAAAATTATAAACAAATTCGATAATTATTAACAAAGTTATTGAACAATTAAAAAAGTGCTTTTTTTGATGGTTTAAATTCATTTGCAACTAAACTAATAAACCTTTTTCATCGTATGACCAGTCATTTGAAAGGTATTTTTAGGCTCTACAACTTTTAATATCAACTTTTTCCTCTAAAATTTAACCGGAAGCAAGGGTCATCGAAAAACTACGTTTCTCAAACTTTGACGATTGTTTACACTATTTTTTGCAACCGGAAATCGAGAGCAAACCATGGGGCTCTTATATGGGGCCCCCAAACTACAAGAAACTATTGAGACTTTTCAGGTTGCACTTTTTGCACTCACCGACTGGCCTATTTGGAGTTTGGTCAAATTTAGGTCAAATTTGACTATTTGTTAAGGGTATGTCCAAGTTGTGAAATGTAAACAAACCAACATGTAAACAAACAAAGCACCAAAATCACATTTTTCAAAGAGCTTTTTTTCTCACAAAAAATAACATTAGAAAACTTATTTTTACAAAAATGATAAATTAGAGTGTCAAAGTTTCCAAAAAAATCATTTTTGAGTGTGATCAATAAATAGCAATTAGTAAAACAACTAATTCAAATGACCTGTGAAATAGCATTTTTGACGCGTCGCGAAAAATAAACAGTTTGAGTATATCAACCGCACTGACGATGAAGAAGTCTCATATCAGCGATTGGACCTTCAACATGTGGAAAGGGAAATTTTTCCCTTTCCTCCATGAAATTACAAGGAGAAAGGGTAAAAACTTCTTCATCGTCCGTGCCGTTGATATAGTCAAACACATTAATTTTTCGCGATGCCAGACGATTGCTCTACGCGCATGCGCAGACCGTGCCAAGGACGCATTGAAAACACTACGCAAAAACACACATTTTGTTTTACTCTGAAACTCACTTATTTTCACATACTTTCAGGTATACTAGGTATAGATACCAAATTCAACACTTCAATTTACCATTTTCATAAAAAAACTGTAAATTTCTATTCATTTACGAAAATGTGATGGTCGAAAAAATCCTCAATATTCGGTCTTCTACTGATGCTTTTTTTCGACCATCACATTTTCGTAAATGAATAGAAATTTACAGTTTTTTTATGAAAATGGTAAACTGAAGTGTTGAATTTGGTATCTATACCTAGTATACCTAAAAGTATCTGAAAATAAGTGAGTTTCAGAGTAAAACAAAATGTGTGTTTTTGCATAGTGTTTTCAATGCGTCCTTGGCACGGTTTCCGCGTGCGCGGAGAGCAATCGTCTGACATCGCGAAAAATTAAAGTGTTTGACTATATCAACCGCACGGACGATGAAGAAGTTTTTACCCTTTCTCCTTGTAATTTCATGGAGGAAAGGGAAAAATTTCCCCTTCCACATGTTGAAGGTCCAATCGCTGATATGAGACTTCTTCATCGTCGGTGCGGTTGATATACTCAAAGAGTTTATTTTTCGCGACGCGTCAAAAATGCTATTTTACAGGTCATTTGAATTAGTTGTTTTACTAATTGCTTTTTATTGATCACAGTCAAAAATGATTTTTTTGAAAACTTTGACACTCTAATTCATCATTTTTGTAAAAATAAGTTTTCTAATGGTAATTTTTGTGAGAAAAAAGGCTCTTTGAAAAATGTGATTTTAGTGCTTTGTTTGTTTACATGTTGGTTTGTTTACATTTCACAACTTGGACATGCCCTTAACTTCCAAGCGATGAAAATTTAGATGAAATTTAACCTTTTTTAACGTAAGGAGGACATCAAAGGCCATTCATGAGTCGTTTTCGTACATCACAATTTATGTCAACAGTGTCAAAATTTAAATTAGATCTGAAGTAACCTTCCATAATATTCAAAATCTATTTCGTATTACAAGTTAAAAGAAATTAAAATAAATTGTAGGGGAGAGTGGGGCAAACCGGACCGGTGGGTAAACCAGACCCCCCTCAATATTTCCGAAATGGCGAAATTGGCAAAAGTGCTATTTAGAAATTTGAAACAACCATGTATAGTATACCTTATTTTTTCAATTTGACATTTTTTACTTTTGTTTGAGCAACGCTGGGGGCAAAAGTTTATTTCTTAATTTTTTCCACACTTTTCCAATTTTTTTCATTAGGGAATTCTGAGGAAATCGTGTAACATTTCCAAATATGAGGTCTTGCGTTTTAAAGGTACACTCCTCAGGAATATTTACCACAAAAAACTTTGATGAATTTGCAAAGAGTTTCTTTTTGACAAACATTTATTCTCAAAATGGGCCTGTGGGGCAAACCGGACCGTTTTCGGTGGGACAAACCGTCCATAGGATATTTCCATTAAATTAAAGTTTCAAAAAAATTATTTTTAAACATAATGTTTTTTTCATTAAAATATTTACTTACAATGAAAAATAATTGTCTTCCAATGAGAATTGGACCCTTTAATATTGTTTCTCTGATAATGACAAACATTTTTATTTGTTTATTTAAAAAAATCTATATTTAATTAAAATTCAATCCCGAAATATTATTTTCAATACTACAACCATTGTGTGCAGACTGAATCCATTTCAAATCAGGCAGGTCGACTAACTTAAAGTTATACATTTAGCTGTCGCCAAAATATGTGAAAATATATAAATAAATAAATAATAAATATACATAAAATATATATAAAAAATACGTGTCTCTTTATTTCTCATGTACAATAGTACATGAGAAACAAAGAGACACGTATTTTTCATTTTTTTAAAAAGTTAAATTTAAAGAAGTTATTGCACATTTGAACTTTGAGTGGTAAAACTCGAATGAATAGTGAAAAAAATTGTTTTGCTTAGCATTTTTTCCTTTTGAGTATAATTTAATTTTTTTTATGGGTCTTGTAGACGGGCTTGTCCTCTTCAAAATCCAATTTGAAATTTAAAAAAATATTTAAAATTATAAAAATAGGGGATGATTTTTTGAAAATAAATAAGATCAATTTTCTCAAAAACGCCACCTTTTTTTCTATCCAAATTTTTACTACAAGTTCTTAAAATAATTATAATCATTTCTTATGAATTTCAAGCGGGCTAAACCATTTTGACAATCAAGAGAATTTTTTTGAAATATTTATTTTCGCAAATTTTCAAATTGTTAACTTGCATTTTTAAAAACAAATGAATCTCTATAACATTGTTGGCGTGAACGTTAACAATTTGAAAATTTGCGAAAATAAATATTTCAAAAAAATTCTCTTGATTGTCAGAATGGTTTAGCCCGCTTGAAATTCATAAGAAATGATTATAATTATTTTAAGAACTTGTAGTAAAAATTTGGATAGAAAAAAAGGTGGCGTTTTTGAGAAAATTGATCTTATTTATTTTCAAAAAATCATCCCCTATTTTTATAAAATTAAATATTTTTTCAAATTTCAAATTGGATTTTGAAGAGGACAAGCCCGTCTACAAGACCCATGAAAGAAAATTAAATTATACTCAAAAGAAAAAAATGCTAAGCAAAACAACTTTTTTCACTATTCATTCGAGTTTTACCACTCAAAGTTCAAATGTGCATAACTTCTTTAAATTTAACTTTTTTAAAAAATAAAAAATACGTGGCTCTTTATTTCTCATGTACACTGAAAAAAAGTGCTGTTGAATCAAATAGCTCCATGCTATTGAATTTCCCGTTATTAATTCAATAACACATTTATTAATCGAACAGTATATTGCTTAAAACGAAAAAATGAAACTGTTTAAATTAAAAGTACGGTACTGTTAAATTAATGATATTCTACAAATTGTTTCTATAGTTCATCTATATATAGCAACAGAATAATTTATTGCTTCTTTGACATTATTCATTTGAAACATCTAATAGATAAACTTGAAGATAATGCGTGTAAATTTGAATCAAATGAAAAGTTGTTTGCTCCAAAGAAGCGCGCTTTTGAAAATGAAAGCATATGCTTTCGTTTCAATGAGTGGTGCTATAGCGGACTGCCAACAGCATATGCTATAAAAATAAGGACACTATGTATTTGAGACATTGACAGGTGCTAAATTTATTGAAATACTTATTCACACATATTTATATGTTTATTAAACCTGTCGTTTTTGAAATTCTTATATAAAAAACTATTATTTAAATTGTTCTAAAGAATTAAGGACTAGTTAAACATAAATTCCCTATATAAATTCCCTTATTCACGAGAAAAATCTCGCGCACGGTATTTAACTACAAAGTAACTTCTCAATGTAAGAAGACGAATGTCAATAAAGAAAGAAGAATGTAATACATTCGGTATTACATTGCAGCGCGGCAGTTCTCGTCTATCACGAAAGTTAAGCACGTTTGGTCGCGGTTACTACCTGGATGGGTGACCGATTGGGAACAGCGTATTTTTTAGACTCAAAAAAATATAAAGTGTGTTTGAATGTGTATGTATGTGTGTTTGTCGTTAGAAAAAATGAAAAAAATAATAAAGATGTGTATGTTAGTGTGTAAAATTGAAAAAAAGATGTATATAAGAAGTATTGTGTTAAAGGTGTGAGAATTAATTATAGTATATAAAAAATATATGAACACAAATTTCATTTTTTTAATTTATCGTTGGTATATCTTTAACCACATAAAAGAATTGACTCAACAGTATGGTGCTATTTAATCGATAGCAACAACTAAAAAAATTAAAAGTACAAATTTTTGAATCATAAAAATGATGCTTTTAAATTGAAAAACTATAGTCATTGACTCAAAAGCATATACTGTTAAATTAAAAAATTTTGATCGTTGATTCAAAAATTATTCAAAAAAATAATATGAAAAAAATTGTTACTTTTACAGACTATTCCTTGTAACCTAAGCTTTAAATAGAGACCAAGAACAGCAAAAAATATTTACGGGTTCCCGAGATATTACAAACAAGTTGTAAATCCAGATGTTCATTACATGAGCATTTTGCTTCCTCTATACGATCAGCAAAAAAATTTGCTTCCTCGTGGAGGAAGCACTAACTTATTGTCACGTATTGACATATTTTCCATGTTGTTGTCTTCAAATCTAATTAAAAATTAATTTTAAAAATTTGTTATATTTATTATAATTATAATTAAGTATATTAAGTATATTTAATTTTTAAGTAATTTCTAATACGATCTAATATTTATAAAATCAAAAAAATATTTATAAAATTTGTTTTAATGCTAAATGAACAAAATAAAATTTTTAATAAAAAAATGAATTTTTCATCTTTAATTGTAATTAATTCTATAATTTTCAATAGAATACATATTTTACATACATCAATCGATTCGTCTTGATGCAAGGAATAAGATTTTAGATTTATTTTTCAATAAATAATAACATTGTATTGTACAGCAACATGATTCTTAAGAAAAAATGAATTTTTATTAAAAATGCAAATTTTGTGTCTGTAATTGGTTTTAATTTTATAAATTTAAATACAATATATACTTTATATATACCAATCGATCTGTCTTGATGCAAGGAATAAAATTTTAGAAATAATTGAGTAAGATTTTCTTATACAGCAACATAATTTTGCGGAAAGAACTCATTTTTTGAGAAAAATGCGAATTTTTCAGTTTTAATTGTGATTACCTCTATAAATTCTCATACAATTTATTCTTTTTATATACCAATCGATTCGTCTTGATGCAAAGAATAAGATTTTATTATATACTAACATCAATAACCAACTTAAAAAAAAATTTTTGAAAAAATTTTTTTTTAGAAAAAAGTCAAAAAAAAATTTTTTCTGAGAATTTTTTAAAGTCTATCAATCTAGTTCGAGATATTTTTATGATAAATATGGGCATATTTCTAGAACTTTTAAACTTTCAGGTATTGGAAAACTTAATTTTTCTTTTCAAGGCACAATCTTGAAATGAATTTTATTGTTTTGTGCATTGATCAAATAGTAGAAAAAACCTTGCGATACTCATTTCTACATATTGTTAACCCCCCTGTGTATAAATTTAACCCCAAGAAAATGTTTCTAAATGCATTGATTTTTCATTAAGTTGGATTTGCACATCAATTGGTATCATGGAATTTTTAGGGTAACTGATTATGAATATGATGTTAATTTTTCAAAATTCAAAATGGCGGCTTCAATATGGCGGACGAAATTTAAAAAAATTAATGGAATTCGACAGCATTGGATATTTAGGGGTTTTTGGGGTCGCTGATTATGATTCTATAGTCGGATTTCGGAAATTCCAAATGGCGTATCCAATATGTCGGATGAAAATTCAAAAAATAATTTAATTTGCACAAAAGTGGGTATAAAGGGGTTTTTGGGGTCGCTAATTATTGTAAATCTGAATTTAGTTTTTTAAAAATTTTAAAAGTGGTTTCAAAATGTCCTAAAAATTATTAATATTTTAAATACGGTTTTTAAAATATTTTGGGATTAATTATAATTAAAAAGCAATAGAAGTAAATAAATAAATAACTACAAAATATATAATTATTTTAATATTCTAAAAAAATTCTAGTTTTATTTTATATTAAAAGTACAAACAGTATGAACAAAAAATAAATAACATTTAATTGAAAAGTTTTACTTCTCTTTCTTTATCCATACTTAATATTATTTAAATAAAATACATAATATCTACATTCGTCAATCAAAACATTTTAACACATTAAAAATAATATTACCATGGAAACTTAGAAAAAATGAAGTTTACAATTCTAAAAACAGAATAAAATTTAAATAATAAATTAAATGAATAATTTTTAAATTAAATTAAGCTCATAAAAATAAAATGAAGTTTAAAAT
Source organism: Leptopilina drosophilae (assembly GCA_032873175.1). Taxonomy (NCBI): domain Eukaryota; kingdom Metazoa; phylum Arthropoda; class Insecta; order Hymenoptera; family Figitidae; genus Leptopilina; species Leptopilina drosophilae. The sequence continues at coordinate 30,172,406 of CM065478.1, forward strand.
TGATTAATTCTTGTTATCTTTAAAATTCTTTAATACTGTTAAAATTTCTAAAATTTTAAGTCCCTTTATCTATAAAAGTCTAGTAAATTTTTTTAACAATTCTTGAATTACATTCAAATCATTATAGGTTGAATCCATTTCAAATCAGGCAAGCCGAATACCTTTAAGTCGTAAAATTATCTGTCGATGAAATATGTTATTTTATATAGAAATAGAGAGACACGTATTTTTTTATTTTTTGTAAAAATGTTTTTTTAACGAAGTTAAAAAAAAATTCTTCTACAAATATTCGTTTAGCTCACTTAAAACTCATGTAATTTCTTCTTTATATTAATATGAAGTCACTCTAAAATTTGAGCAAAAAAGGTGGTGTTTTAGAGAAATTAAGTTTTTTTTTTTAAATCTGCCGCAAATTTTTTTTAATTTTGAAGTTTACATACATTTTAAACAGGGTTTGGAAGAGAAGAAGACCCCCAATAAGAATCAAGAAGAAAAATTTATTAACACACAGTAGAAAAAAAATTACAAGTAAAACCATTTTTTTCACCGTTTTTTAGGGTTTTTACCGCTCAAAGTTCAAATGTGGCTAACTTCGTTAAAAAAAAAACATTTTTACAAAAAATAAAGAAACACGTGTCTCTTTATTATTCATATAAAATAACATATTTCATCAATAGATAATTTTACGACTTGAAGTTATTCGGTTGCCTGATTTGAAAATGGATTCAACCTATATAACAACTAGAAGTTTAAAAAAATCCTGCAAAAAGATTTGATTTTTCAGAAATGTTTTCCACCATATTGGGATTCTCTATTTTAAATTTTTTAAAAATTATTTTAAGTTCGTAATCAGCAAAACAGGAAACTCTTGAATGTCAAGAAGATATTAAAATCTGATAATTTTTTCTAAAATTTTTGTCCGTTATTTTGGTTTCGCCATTAAAAATTTTTTTAACTAACCTCAGATTTGTAATCAGAGGACCCCAGAAACCTATAAATAATAAATTTTAGACAAACTTACGAGTTTAATGCTTTCTTCTTCCATGAAGCAATGATTATGACCGTAGAAGCTCATATTATTTTCTTAGATAAATTCTTTTTAGGAATAGTGTAGAGGTTAACGATTTTTTTGTATACTTTTATAATACACGGAAGAGATTACAATGAGTTAAAAGTGATTAGAAGTCAAATTCAACATGTGCCCTTTAGAAATGTAGGTTTTTATTATGAGTTTCGTTTTTAAATTTAACTTTTGAAGTCACTGCATTCCTAGTGTATAAGTGTCACATATTCCTGTAAGGCTGCAAATTACTTCTTATTATGTAGACAATGTAACACCGTTTTATGGTTACTTAAAACTCTTCGTTAAAAAAGTTATATCAAGTTAATTGCGAAATTGTCAAAATTTAAGAAAAGTTGTCTCGCAAGTTTGAAGGTACAACATTTTTATCTTAATTGAGGCACATCATTGTCTCAATGATTTTTTGGTTCCCTATACTCCCCACTACATATACTATAAGTCACAAAATATATAATGACTCGTTTAAAAAAAGTTATACCATATAAACTGAAAAAACGTTCAATGTCACACACGAGAAAAACTGGCGGATTTCGACACTTTTACTCACTATTGTCGTTCCCTACCTAATTAAAATGATTACTATACAAAAGGTATATTTAAAGAGCACAATAATTTATCAAATTATGGTACTGCAAAATTATTTTTATAATTTTTAAAATATAATAATAAACGGAAACATAAAGTTTAAAAGTTCTAGAGATATGCCCATATACCTGGTAAATTTTAGCCAAATTCGTTAAAACCTCTTCGAGTTATCGTGTTCACAAAAATCGGCATCCACACACACACATACACACATACATATATCCGGACAATTGTTCAGGTCTTATATAACATAGTCCCATATAGAAGAAAATTTGTCAAAAGGATTTTTAAAAATTTTGTAAATTAAACGACTACAAAGCTTCTTCACGAGGAAGCAAAAGAGTCGGACTGTGCCAAGCAGAATTTTCAATCATCGATTTCTCTAATTCTCTAAATCGATGATTGAAAATTCTGCTTGGCACGGTCCGACTCTTTTTGTAATATCTCGGGAACCCGTAAATATTTTTTGCTGTTCTTGATCTCTATTTAAAGCTTAGGTTACAAGGAATAGTCTGTAAAAGTAACAATTTTTTTCCTAAACTTTGCTAAGCTGTGCCAGGAGTCAAAGTCAGTAAGAAATTCCGAAAAAAATAGAATTATTTTTTTGTCTTCATAACATGATATCTCGCTTCCTATTTATGCAATACAACTTAAAATAGTGAAATTTCATTGGAAATTTAATAAGCTTTCCAATTCAATTTAAAAAAACCATCTGGCGTCACTTTTAACCGAGTTATCACTGTTCCTGTGCGTGTGTGTTTTTTAATAGCTAGAGATGTTAGCGTTCGCACAATTTCGGACGGTAGTGTATAACTTGAAGTTAGTCGATCTGTCTGATTTGAAATGGATTCAGTCTGCATGATTCTTTATGCTTTCTATTATTGTAGATTATGTAAATGCAATATTATAAATAAAAAACCAAACGGACCGTTTGCTAAATTTTTTAAAGTTAACACACCAACTAAACAATAAAAGAGGAAGTATACGTGTCTCTGGGAAAAAGTTGCGCAATTAAATGATCTTTCAAACAAGCCCTCAAAAAATGAAATCGGTTGATTCATTTAGTCACAAAAGTCGAAAAACCGTTAGGGGGTCTGGTTTGCCCCACTCTCCCCTAAACTATAATCATAAAAATTTAAAAAACCAATATGAAATTTATAACAAATTTACACCCCCCTAGTAATGCCCTGTGTTGAAATGCACTTGAAAATGGAAAAAGGAAATAAAAAATTCATATAAAAATTAATCTGAAAACATTCTTAGTACACGAAACGTTTACAATACGTTATCGAAGGAGATGTGAAATGAGACTTTTTAAAATGTTTTAGGGACGTTTTTCAAACATGAATATATTTTTTTCACTGTAAAATGACGTTCTCCACACATCTCTCCTTAAAAAATGAATTTCTGATGTCAGAACGCATGATAATTGTAAAATTATGTGTCCCAAATTGCACGATATAAAGTGACCCGACTGTAAGTTTCGCGTCGTTTTGATTTTTTAGCACACAGACATAAACGCACGATATAAAAACCAAAAACCGTACCGAAGTATTAAAGGACTCTCTAATCAATAAATTTCATCATCTTACTTTATTGTTTGCATCTTTCCTTTTGTTTAATTAACACAGGCCGACAAAATTTTGTCGAATCTTAGAACCAAGAACCGAATAATACTTTTTGGAAGGTTTTTGACGTGCTGAATTCGAATCTGACCTCAGAATTGCCCCACCACGTCAGGTTTTTGAGATATTCTAACCTAAAAGTGCCAAAAACACGTTTTTGGGGCATTTTTGAAGTCCTGTACAATCAAGAGAAATTTTCTTTTCGTAAATTTATTTACGGCATCTAAAAGTACTATTCTTCCCCTTTAAAAGACCTTTTGAATCTTTGAAAAATCTTTATTTTTACTAAGATATCATCATTTGAATTTTTTGAATGTGTTCAGTAAACGAATATTGACCAATTTACGACATTCAAAAAATGCAATTGACGATATCTTAGTGAGAAATAAAGATTTTTTTTAATTTCAAAAGGCCTTTTAAAGGGGAATAATAGTACTTTTAGATGCCGTAAATAAATTTAGGAAAAAAAAATTTCTCTTGATTGTACAGGACTTCAAAAATGCCCCAAAAACGTGTTTTTGGCACTTTTAGGTTAGAATATCTCAAAAACCTGACGTGGTGGGGCAATTCTGAGGTCAGATTCGAATTCAGCACGTCAAAAACCTTCGAAAAAGTATTATCCGGTTCTTGGTTCAGAGATTCGACAACATTTTGTCGGCCTGTGTAATCTTTCTCGACACTAAGTAAAAGTTTTGCTTCAAAAATTCACCACACATTTACGTTTTACATTTGTACTGCTCGCGTACTTTATTGGAACTCAATGAAAGTGACATGAAAAGTTTTCTACCATCACCAACAAGTATTTACATGCAATGGTAAATGGCACCAGTTTGCTACAACTAAGAAACCCGAGGTGGCCGGACCGTAGTGACTCTCCCCTATAAGTGTATTATACACTAAATTATACTACTAAATATATTACTTTTTATAAAAAATAGTACATGTAATATAACTCTAAAACTCATACGATGCTTAATTTTTAAGTATTTATTAATTTAACCTATTCTTATTATTAATTTCTTTTGGTTTCTTAAAAAATTGTTATAATTAATATTTAGAAATTCCTGCTGTTGCATCAAATGCTACTTCACAAGAACTACTTCGCAAATTAAAAGTGACAATGAAGAACGATCAATTAAAAAAATGCTTAACGGTGTTTGATGGTCTCTTAAATTCCTCGATAATGTGCGACTAACAGTTATCACCCAACAAATACGGCACTTATCGGTTTTAATGACGTAAAATTAGAAAACATTCATTTTCTAACAAATTTCCCTCTGTTTACAGGCACTTTTTACAAAATATGATAATGTACATGCGAATCATTTTGATAGCTGAGCCTTTACGCTCCCTGCTTGCTTCTGCCCTCTACTGGAAAAATAAAAAATAGCAATATTGAAATGTAGGGGAGGGTAGGCTACATTGAACCGGGTATTTTCTAAAGTCCAAGAACTAATTAAATTTTACAAATTTTGATCAGGTTTTTGTATCAACATTAAGCTGAAGTACTCCTTTAGTTAATATACACGTTACAAACACAAATTATTATGATTAAATAATTAAATTTAATTTTTTTCTAACAAGTTACACTTTTCTTATTTTGAAGAATCTGTGTCTACATTGAACCACCTTTAATAAAACACTACAATTTACTTCCAAAATAATATTTCCACTTACACATTGTAAAAAATATTATTTTTCACTCAAAAAAATAGAAAATTGTTGTTAAAGAGTTATTATTTGTTAATATAGGAGATTAATATATTTTGATGTCAGGTTAGGTAGGCAAAGTGACAGTTTGAGTTTATCTCGTTCACAATTGTGATGAAAGCATGTCTTCTAGTATTTTTCTTACTAATTAGTAGAGCAGACAACTTTACCACTCTTAAAATTGAAAATTCTTTGCTTTTTCGGGTGGTTCAATTATGCCGCACTCACTGCATTCACATAACATTCACAACAAAAATTGTTTATAATAAATTTATGTAAGGCTTAAAATTCTTTATCACATCGGAATATTGAAGTTGACACCCTAAGCGACATAAATCACAAGTTTACTAATTTTTAAAACTTCCTATTTGAATAAAAAAAATTCAGTATATTTCTACAAAATTTTTTGTTTTGTACGTGAAAAACAGTTTTTTTCGTTTTTCTTTGTAAATAAGAAACCTACGTGCTCGAAATTTTTGGACGTAGTCGCTTTCGGTATTACTAATTTATATATTAAATAAGAAAAAATTCCACTCAGTCATTTCTTAGAAAATTAAAGTGGTTCACTGTTGACGCTGGTTCAATGTAGCCTACTCTCCCCTATTCTACTTTTTAGATATTCATCCGCCTATCGACATTTTGTTTTGCTAAGCAGAACAAAATTAACATCAGTGAATGTGAAAAAAAGTTTGCTGATTCTGTTGACAGTTTTAAATCATTAACTGACGTCATGGCCAACTGCATTTCAACAAAAAATTAATAATTGTTAAATAAAAATACCACTGAGGAAGAAACTGCACTGCAAATTGTTACAGAGAACCAATTTAAAATAGATATGAACAAGAGATTTACTTACTTTACTTTATTTAGAAAAATACCTAATCATAAAAAATTTGAAACATTTGGATTGCAAGAGTTCCCCATTTGGCACTTGGCTTGCGTGAGAAACGATTAGGGATTAGGATCCAATTTCATAACATGAAAAAAAGTTAAAATACGATAATTGAAAGAAAACAAGAAAAAAGATTTGAAATTATAACATAACTGGTTTCTCACTGATCGTACTTTGTCGTCCTATTTACTATGGTGAAGCGCATTTCTTCGCAGTCTTAATAACGAAGTAGAAAGTTACAATTTGTATTATAATCTATCTGTGGCGATAGTCGAATAATACTCTAAGAATCAGTCTTTACCGGTTAAGATTGGGATTGTCGTTGAGTATAAGTAATATTGTAGTAATGATAACAGTAATATCATATTAATAATATGCGCAACAGCGCTGAACTTAAAACGTTAGAAAAAATCTAAGAACGTAGAATAGTAAAGATAATATGAAAATATAGACTCTGTAAGTTTAACGAGTGCTAAATGTGTTTTAAAGTAATTAACAAAGTTTTACTTAAGATTATGGCACAAAGGAGCAAAAAGAAAAAACAAAATAGCTTTGGATTTTTAGCGGTTTGCTTATTAGTCCTCTTCTGATACGGTGTCAGCCTTTTCTCTTACCATCCCGTATGCTTGGGCTACATTTTCCCAGAGAGCGGCGTTGGCGACATCGGACTCGTAAGGAGAAGGACCCTGGAGCGCATTTGGGTCCGCCAATGGAATCTTATCAACTGTTTTATCTCTTACCAAGGAGTTTTCTTCTGCGGGGCGCAGAGCGTTTCTCGACTCTTTTGGCTGCTGTGGCACTGGGGCTACTTGTGCAGCGCGTTTGGTTTCGAGCTGGATGGCGAGTTGGCTACGCTTAGCGATAGCGTCTTTGATCATGCGTCTCCGACAATCGTGGCAGTTGGGATCTGGTTGGTGGCATGGTCGCTAACAGCACTTGCAGCGCAGATGATGTGTCAACGACTTCGGCAGTTCTGTGTAGTGAGGCCAAGGGCAATATTCGGTCGAAAAATCTGGATGAGAGCAGATCTAACAGAATTGACCAGAGTAGTAATTGGAGCAGGATCGAAAACTATGTTCAATAACACTGCAGTTGAGGCATCCAGGTGGGGTCTTAGACGGAGTCTTGGTTGGAACAGTTCTGTTTAGGAAACATAAACCTCTTGAATCCGGTCCTTGAATAGTCTCCGCAGGCGCTTATACAATCCTTCTAAGTAATAGTAATCTTTTTCGTAGGAATCTTCGTCCGCTTTATGTTGAGCACATAATTGTTAGAAAGACTAAAGTTTCTCTTCCTTGGTGGTTAGACGCTTCGACAATTCACTGCCTTTTTCATTCAGCTGAGTAATCTGACACGCTTGGTCTAATATTACTGCATTATATGATGTGGTTGCTACGCTGGTGGTTTCACGACGTAATTTGTTTATTAATTTAGTAGCCTTGGCCACTTGAGATGAAAAGGTGTCTCTTTTGGCAATGAGAGCAACAAAACCAGGTTTGGTAAGCGCTACAAATCCTGTAGGAACTTCTTGGAATTAGAGCTTGCCTTTGTCGACACAGTCACACTCCGGAGAGAGTGTAGGTTGCAGGGCTTTAACTTCCGCTATGACCAATGTAGAGGTCGGTAGTTGGTCTGCTCATGTATCTTTTTTGTTGACTCCATGGCGCTACTGAAAACGAATTTACAAATTAATACTTGATCTTAGGTTCTTTTTAGCTGGTTTTAAATCGTTTATATAATATTTCTCTAGTCTTTTGCCATGCGCATCGCAGATAACGACTATCATGGGTTCTAATTTTTCTGCGACTGTCGCTGGGCCTTTGTAACGTGGTGCCAGTTTAGACCTGTAACCACGTGCAGCGTTAGATAAAGTGTTATTCGGATAGAACACGAGATTTCCAGATTTGAAGTCAATATCATTCTTCCGATTTTTACTATATACCTTACCTTGCTTCTTGCTAGCTTTTTTCATGAATTGTTCTACTTTTGAGCGAAGCGCGTCTATTTGTTTTATACGATCTAACCAAGCGTTAATCGTCTCGTTTGTATTAATGTTAGTATTGGTGTCGCGTGGTGGTTCACCTGTTCGTCTCGGTTCACATGCAAAATTTAGAAAGGCTGGTGTAACTCCGAGGGAAGTGTGAACGGTGGTGTTATAAGCGAAATGGATATCTTCGAGTAGAGTATTTCATTCGCGCTGGTTTTCTCCGAGGTGACTCGCTAACATCATTTTCAAATTACGGTTTACGCGCTCGACAGGATTTGCCTGGGGTTGATATAAGGGGGTAGTCCGTTGGACTGAACCGATTTTTTGTAAAAACGATGTAAAGTCGCGAGAGCGTATCTGGCGTTTCATTAGATGTACCTTTTCTGTGCACGATCTTGACATTATTTGCGGATAGCTCGAAAGGCCATCGCGCAAGTCTACTTTTTGGGTCTTTGAGACCTTGCAACCAAATTAAACTGGAATGATCTGTCATCACAGTGAATACGGCGCATTCGAGGTAACAGCGAAGCTTTTTAATAACAAAGATTACGGCCAAGCATTCCTTTTCGGTGGTGGTGTAAATTAATTCCGCACCTCTTGAGGGTCTGCTTAAGCACGTGATCTAATACTCTTTCTCTCCGTCTTACTGTGTCAAGTTTGCACCAATGCCGGTGTCACTTGCATCGGTATTTAAGTAGTAAGGCAAGCCAAGTTTAGGCGCGACTAAAGTTAAAACACTTCTTGAGGAATCTTTAACTTCGTTGAACGTGACCTCGTGTTCTTCGGTCCTGTTCCATGGAACTTTTGGGCTCGCAAATTTATTCACGGCCCTTGAACTTTTGCAATATTGCGCAAGCAACGGTACCAGTTTCCTGAGCCATTGAACCGGCGCAACTCTTTTCGATTACAAGAAGTTGACCGTTCGAGGATTGGTTCAACGCGCTTAGCGTTTGGCTTTAAACCGTCTATGTCGAAAATAAATCCTAAGTATTTTACCGACGATTTCGCGAAGTAAGATTTTTCGCGGTTGATAAACAATCCTGCTTCGTGTAGAATTATAAGGACTACATCGAGAAGCAAAATAGGCTCTTCGAAAGTTTTGGATATTATTATCCAATCGTCGAGATAAGCGTTGACTTGTTCGCAATAATGTTCTGGGAGGTTATTTTCGCGAACGTTCTCTACGAACTTTTCTTTTAATCGGTTGGTTAGAGCTTGGAAAGTGGCTGGCGCGTTTGTGAGTCCGAAGGGCATTCTGACCCATTCAAACTGTCCACGACCGGGGATAAATACAACCGTGGCCGTGGAAATATTAATAATAATTGGCATGGTAACTGTCGTGGTTACAACCAAAATTATTATCCACAATTCCTATTAAGGTTTTTGTAGTAAAACAAATTAGAATTATAAAAGATAATGTAAGACTTTATTCTTAATCTGATATAAACATGGTCTATACACTGCGGGCATTCGCAATCAACTGCCTGACTCAGAAATTCTCCAAAAATACAAAGCATACACACTATATTTCAAAATACAATACAAATGATATATTCTATAACACTTTGAATGTAAAGTTGTATTTCAATCTCTAACACTTTCCCTAAAAACTTGACATTTAAAAACATAAAAACAAAATTACTTAAAAATTTTTAATTTGACTAAATCCAACTAATCCCAACAAATCTCGCAATTTTAAGAACATGGGTCGAACATGGGTTGAAATGTACTCAATCTCTAATTCTATATTTTCATATAAATTTCGAACAAAATGAAATTTGACGTCGATGTGTTTACTTCTCTGGTGGAACTCAGGGTTTTTCATCAATTTAATCGCGCTCATGTTATCGACATACAATATATATCTATTTTCTTTTCCACAATCTAAAAACAACTTCTTTAACCAAATTACTTCTTTCGAAGCCGAAGCCGCGCTGACATATTCAGCCTCGGTCGTAGAAAGTGACACACATTGTTGTCTTTTGCTCTGCCATACAATAGCTGCACCAGCGTACATACAAACGATACCTGTCGTCGATTTACGCGTATCTTTATCGCCCGCAAAATCTGCATCGCTATAGGCTTCAAAAATATTATTATTACAATATAGCAATCCTAGATCGGCAGTACCTTTTATATATTTAATTATACGCTTAACCAAAGACCAATGATTTTTCGTCGGGTTTTCTATAGCCCTTGCAGCAATGTTAATCGCAAAACCAATGTCTGGTCTACTGACTACATATAGGAACATAAGATTCCCCACCGCTTCTCTATACGGAACAGTGCCGTCCAATTTTTCATTTTCATTTAAATCCCAGCCCACATCAATTGGCGTCGATACAGCATTTGCGTCGCTCAAATTAAATCTCTCCACAATTTTTTTAGCATACCTTTTTTGATTCATAAAAATAGACCCATCTTTCAAACAACAAATTTCAATCCCTAAAAAACTGTTTACATTTTTTGTACTTGTCGTTTTGAACTTTTTATTTAATTCTATAATAAAATTATCAATAAGAGATTCACTTGAGGCGGCTAGGAGTCCATCGTCTACATAAATTGCCAAATAAATGCACTCTTTTTTTCTTTTAAATACGTAAAAGCACGGATCAGCAGAACTTTTTTCAAACCCATATGATTTTACAAAAACATCAAAGTGATCAGACCAACATCTTGGTGCCTGTATTAGCCCATATAAACTTTTATTTAATTTACAAACCCTTTTAGTACCATCGTTAAACCCTTCAGGTTGAGACATAAAAACAGTCTCCTTTAAATTACCGTACAAAAATGCAGTTTTTATGTCAAACTGCCCAAGATGTAGTCCGTCACTTGCTGCTATCCCCAACAAAGTTCTAACCGTATCAAAACGTACTACAGGACTAAAAGTCTCCTTGTAGTCTATCCCCTCCTTTTGAGCATACCCCTTTATAACAAGACGAGCTTTGAAACGCGTAGATCCATCTAAATTTATTTTTGTTGAAAAAACCCATCGAGTTTTAATTACTTGTTTATTATTCGGCTTATCAACAAGCTCCCACGTTTCATTTTCCATCAGAGAATTAATTTCATCTTTCATGGCTCTTTCCCATTCAATTTTATTTTTCGAATTAATTGCCTCCTCATAATTTTCAGGCACAGTTTCCGCGACAAAAGAAATGGGACAGCCATAAAAGTCTGTCGGTTTAATCGAACGTCGATCTCTCAATTTTCTGTCGGATTCAATAACTTTTGAGGGTGGTGAGGGTTCTTCGTTTTCAGATTCTTCTGGATCTGATGCACTTTTAAAAGACTCTTCGTCACTATCCAAGGATTTTTCAGTGTTTTTATTAATTTTAACATTAGCATTAGTCGGACCTAATTTTTCTGTTTTGAAAATAACATCGCGACTTAAAATAACATCCTTGATACTCGGTACATAAATACGAAAACCCTTACCATTCTCAATGTACCCAACTAAAAAACCCTTCACGGATTTTTTATCTAGCTTTCGTCTTTTCTCATCCGGTATATGCACGAAACATTCCGTACCGAAAACTTTTAAATTATCGATATTACTCGTTTTTTCGTGCCAAATCTCAAAAGGAGTTTTACCAAATTGTTTACTAGGACCCGTTCTGTTAATCACATATGCAGCGGTATTAATCGCCTCAGCCCACAAATTTAAAGGTAATTCCGATTTTGAATAGATCATAGAACGAGCTGCCTCAACTAAAATACGGTTCTCTCGTTCCGAGATGCCATTCTGCTGAGGGGTATAAGGAACAGTTACCGTGTGCTTTATCCCCTTACTTTCCAAGAAATTTTTAACACCCTTATTTACATACTCCTTGCCTCCATCGCTGTGAATTTCTTTTACATTTTCCCCGAAAATATTTTCAATCTCCAAACAAAAAATTTTCAATTTTTCAAGCACTTCAGATTTTTCTCGGAGAAAATACACTTTCCTAAACCCTGAAAATTCATCCTTAAAAATAAGTGCATACTTTTTTCTACCTACAGATTCTTGCTGCATAGGCCCGCACAAATCAGTGTGAATGACCTCAAGAATTTTTGTAGCACGCTCAACCCTGTGATGAAAACTAGACCTATGATGTTTTCCATACGCACATCCCTCACACAATTCATCGCTAGTTTCAAGGTCTATCCCTTTCATTTTCAAAAAATATTTGACATGTTTTTTATCTTGATGACATAAACGTTCATGCCACAATTGCAAAGTATCCACTTTATTCGCATTATAACAATTTTCAGGCATAACAACGCGCAAATTTAATTTATACAGACTACCGCTGTTAGTTCCCATAGCTATTACCTTTTTGTTTCTCATTAGTAAAAAATTTTCCCCATAATTAGTAATAGAAAAATCAATTCTCTTTTTAGCCGCGACCTTTACAGAAAACAAATTTCTATTTAAATCAGGAACGTATAAGACATCATGCATCATACCAAGTATACACTCATTGTTTACAAAAGTTTCAATTTGAATTTTACCTTTACCGTATGCCTTGATTTCCTCACCATTTCCAACCTTGACCTTGATGGGTGTTGTGAATTTCTTAAACTCGTAGAACCAATCCCTTTTTATAGTCATATGATTTGATGCACCAGAGTCGATTAACCATCCACTCTTATCAGATGAATCATCAGTGCCCATAAACGCCACCTTATCTTCCTCCGCACAATTCGCTTGATTTCTCGAACTAGAACTCGTTCCTTGAGATCTTTGTGGACAATTTCTCATCATATGACCTTTTGACCCACAGATGTAGCAGCCTTGACAATCTTTACGCTTGTGGCCCTGTTTACCACACGTGTAACAGCCAGAGTTTGTTTTCCTCGCATTATTATCTTGACCGAATTTGCTAGAGGTATTTTTCAAATTACTTGAAGCCGAGCTCGTAGCTTTCGAGAACCTTTGTTTGCTATTTGTAAACAAAGCCATTGACGGGTCTTCATCGTTATCTTGCTTCTGATTACGAATTTCCTCAGCCATTAGTCTCGCCGTTAAATTTTCCAACGTTTTCTTCCCCTCTTCTACAGAGTCCCATGCACAGTGAAAATAATTGTACTGGGGGGGTAAAATCGATAAAACACGTGCAATAAGTAAAGAATTTGGAATTTCTTCGTCGAAACTTTTCAATTTTGATGCTAACTGCTCCATTTTAGATAGATTATGAGCAACACTCTCACTCAAATCCCACTTGCACTCAAAAAATTGTTTTTGCACTAGAGCCAAATTTTCGTCTGATTTCAGATCGTAGACTGCATTTAGTTTGGACCACATTTCCCTCGCAGTTTTACAGCTTAGGAGAAGATCCAAGGGTTTCTTTTCAACGGTTGTAACTATCAATTTCCTTGCCACCCTATCAGCTTTCTCGAATTTCTGCAGGTTTTCTACATATTGTGCCGCACCAGCCACCGGTCGCACCAATACTCCCTCACACACAGCCAATAAGTCTTCCTCATCTTCTAACAACGTGCGAATTACAAATCGCCACTGATGCCAGTTGTCCTTGTCACGAAGTTTTTCTACTTTGTAGTGAATTGAATCCATTTTGAGAAAATACAATTCACTAAATAACAATCACTTTAAAAAAAGAAAAAACTATCGCACAACTTTATTTAACTGGGCCCATAACCTATTAAGGTTTTTGTAGTAAAACAAATTAGAATTTTAAAAGATAATGTAAGACTTTATTCTTAAGCTGATATAAACATGGTCTATACACTGCGGGCATTCGCAATCAACTGCCTGACTCAGAAATTCTCCAAAAATACAAAGCATACACACTATTTTTCAAAATACAATACAAATGATATATTCTATAACACTTTGAATGTAAAGTTTTATTTCAATCTCTAACAATTCCCACCATATTATCCACCTAACAGTCATCAAGATGCACAAGGTCAACGACTTCCGCTCTCACCGCAAGCACCTTTTCCGCATCTTATGCAACAATGGTGCAATAATTACAATAGGAATTTTCCACCTATTTTTGGTTAAAACGCCACTAGTTAATCAGTCAAACAATTTAATTGTAATGACTGATGAAACTGAGTGCAAAGTAAACAAAGGGCACGCATCGACCTCACCATTTCAAGAAAGACGTACAATTTCCACCGCAATTAAGATCGATAATGAGAAAATAATAGTGATCCAATTAAGAATGCGATAACACGCTCTGGCGTAGAACTCGCGCAACGCGACCACGTAGCCGAGACTCGTCACTCCGTAAAATTCAATATTGAAATAGATAACTGCCACGGTGAAATATGGTTGCTGTCCTTGACGGACTAACCACACAAGCCATTTCAAGCATGGACTTCATAACTAATTGGCAAGTCAATATTAACGCAAACCAAGGTTATTGGTCCATAAAAGGGTCAACGATTCGTTACCCTTTAGGCTACAATTCTAATACGCGCAGCTTCCTAAACTCAGCACAATAAATCGAACTATCTCCTGAACAAAAAAAGATTCTAAACGACTGTCTAGACGAGAATTTATCGAAATTTGACTCTGGAACCGGTGTAACCGATCTCACAACGCATGTAATCGAGCTCACCGATCCCACGCCATTCAAATTAAAGCCTTATTGCCGCACTTTAGAAACGAACAAAATTATCAACAAACCGGTCGAGCTTGATATAAAGTTCATAGTTAGAAGCAACGGACGATTTGCTAGCCCAGTTGTGCTCACTTATCATAAGGGTGGTAGGCCAAGGGTATGCATGGATTTTCGAAAGCTGAATCGCAACATAAAGCAATCAGCATATCCTTTGCCACGCATGGATACCATACTTGACGCGCTATCTGAAGTTAACATAGTTAGCACAATCGATTTGACCGACGCGTTTCACCACATACCAATTGACTCAAAGTCGCATGAATATACCGCCTTCGTTGTCCATGTTAGTTAAGTTACCATGCCAATTATTATTATTTCCACGGCCACAGTTGTATTTATCTTTTTTCTTATACGAGGACGATCAACGCTTCCCCTCCCCCCGTTCTGCGACGAAGCAGAGCTAGATGAGCGAGAAGAAGTCGAGTGTCCGCGCGACCGTTGAGAAGACAAAACTTTAGTGGAAGTGATCATCGCGCTTTTCGATTTACTCGTTTTTTAATTTTCTAAATCGCTTATGTTTAATTTTTGCTTAACACACTCGAACTGTCTTTGACAAATATCGATTTTATTCAATTTTTGTTCGGGCTCGAGTTTCGCTTTTTGTTTAATTTTTTTTCGGTTGTTTTTGCTTACATTCTGCTTTAGCCTCATCTTTTTCGGTAGATTCGAGTGAAAAAGTTTTGGATTGAGAGGTCGAATAAATTGCGTTTAATTGGTTTCTTTTGCGCGGGTTACGACAGCGTTTCGAGTCTTGTTCGCATAATTTATTCGATTGTTGCATAAATTCGATTTTCTCTTGATACTTGCGTATTTGATTTAAAAGTTCTTCGTAAGAGGAGAAGCTGTCACGATCGAAAAAAGAAATTATTTCTTTGTTGTAGAGCGCGCCGATTTTTATTACATAGTCTATTCCCGTTTTATTTTCTAGTTAGACCGCGCGATAAATTTTATTGAGGATTTAATTATCGTCATTAGCATCGCTGTCGCGCGACGTATGGGTCGATCGCTGATGCTAACATTTTTCTTTCGAATTCGTCAAGAAACTCAATAACGTCTAATTTCCCCGGGAATTTTAGGTCCCATGATTAAATGATTTTATGTAAGTTTGGAAGTTGTGTTCGTTGCGCGATAGAAGCGTTGAGAACCGTGTTCAAGGTAAGATCAATTAAATCATGTTGATTTTTGTGAGTCGAATTTGCAGGTGTTTGAAAATTAAAATCTGGTTTTTTGACGAAATGCAGTGTGCGATTTGCAGGAGGACCTTGTCGCGAAGGTGTTGGGAATGAGAGTGGGCGAATTGGCGCTCATGCTTTGAGATGTGGTTACCGTGTTACTCGCGAATGTGACTGTACTTGTGGTTAGAATGGGGGGTAAGCAAGTCAAAGGCGCGATATGATCGCCAGTTTCGTCAAATTGCCAACGAGAATCATGCCATGGGGATTGTACATCCCTTGATTGAATTTGCGACATTTTGATTGAAAGGTCCTTGATAAAATTCTGTTATTTCGGCGCGAAATTTTTCGAAAGATTTTATTGTTTCTGTTTTAAGCGCATCTATTTCGCGATGAGTTTCACGGTACAAATTAAGCATTTGTTGTTATGAATCATGTAGATGGTGCTCGAACATGTTCTGCATTAGGTCTTTAAATTTGATAAATTCATTTGTTTGGTTAGACATGAGAGTTTCGAACCAAAAATAAAATGTTTTTAAATGTGACGAAGTAATAGGGGTTTGTGTAATTTTTTGTTTACGTCATTATCGCTTAAATGTCGTTTTAAGGTTGTTCCTGTTATAACAAATATTCGTTAAGTAAAGGGTGGATTGTGTGAGTGTCCTTTATAGTTTGAGTCATGTGATTTTTCAAAAACCTGTATCTCTTAAACGGCTTGATGAAAAAATTACTTTTTCAAACGCTGGAAACCTCGTCTTTTGTAACACTTTTTGGCTACAGTAGGAACAAGAATTCAATTAAAGTTTTTTACACATGATAGTCGAGAGAATTTTTTAACATGCAGTTGAAGATTTTGTGTAATATACTAAAATCAGTAAGTAATTTTATAGTTCTATTATTTTTTTGATAATACAAAAATAAATGAAATAACATTTTTTTCTTGCAAGCGAAGTGTAGTGGCAAAAAAGAAAAAAGTGTAAAAATAAGTGTACAATTTACAGTATTGTTGTCGATTTAAAAGTAGAAAGGTGACAGGACAAAATTAATTATGTATATACATATTTTGTTGCTGTAGATTGCCGCTAAAAAACGGTAGGAGGGCACTTTTTCCAAAACAAGTTTCTCAACGATTTCTTTTCCCAAAAAAGCTTTTCCCAACAAATATGACTTTCCCAAACCTTTTCCCAAACAAATAAAAATTGTCTCATAGAAATTATTCATATTCGAAAAGATGAAATTCAAATTTCGTTTGATTATTTATTTTTTGCAACCAACTTCGATCGTTTATCAGTTCCGCAGTTAAATTTGTGGTTACCTTTTCTAAAAGATTGTCAAAATTCGTAGTATTTTATAATATATACGGGTGGTTCTCCTGAAAGGAACCATTTTTTCCAAAAACTAAAAAAATTAATTTTTACATTTTCTGAATTTTTTTGTCATGGGTAGGTTTTAAATACCTTCAAAGATAAAAATCTGAGTTGCGCAAAGTTAATTGTCAACTATAAGCCTGTAACTTCTTTTTTATTATTTGTTTAATTTCTGATTTTATATATCCTCATTTTATTTTATATTTTTTTATAATTCCTTTCTTGAAATCTTAATTTTTTTATCTTAGGGGTTCGTGGGTCGCAAATCTTGACAAGAAATAGAAAAACTTTTAAATATACAGTTTGCTAAATGATTTAGTTAATCTTGATATTTTTTTTTAGAAAGACACAGCAAACTCCTTTAATCCTTTTCTCTCTTAAACTTAAAACAAAATTTTTAAAATTATGTGCACACAATAATAAAATATTTATAAAATAAATATTACAATTACTTGTAGAAACGACACACTCTTTCGCTCAAAACTATGAATTTTACAATACTTAATTCTCTATAAAACAATAAATATAAAATTTATTGAGTCTTGAATTTATCTTTCTTTAGTATGAGATGTAATTCGCAGCCAGGCAACAGAAACGGGGAAAACTGTTGATTTTTGTAACAATGAATTTGTCTTGTGGTACGCAACCTTCGTCCAATTATTTTGGTTCAAGTCAAATTTAGAGGTCCGCCCTCTTCTCTCCTTATCTGTTATAAAGCCTTGACTCTTGTTAAGAACTGACTTAAATAAATAATTAAAATAAAATGATATTATTTTAATATTAATCTAAATTGCCCTTAGATAACGAAAAATTGCTCTACAGCAAATAAAATAAGAAAGGTAGTAGATTCTTCCCTGTTCGTAAATATTAATTTCATTTACGTGACAATTGTGTCATATAAATAAAAATAGAATTTGTAAATGAATATCCTTTTGGAAAAAAAGGAAAATTAAAAAAACAATTAATTAAATATTTATAATATATATATTTTTCAAAACTCTTTATATTCTAAATATAACAATTTTATTTTCAATCTGAACAATAGGTAATTCCCCAAATAATATATGTAATTAAAATTGTGTACATGTACGTGTAAATATCAATTTTTTATTACTCACTTTTAAAAAATGCTCGTTTCTTTCTTTTGTATTAATATGCTGTCAGTGTTGTTGTTTCTTTAAGTAATCTTTTTTTTCTTTTATTTAAATAACTTTAATGTCAATTTTAGAATTGTAAATTGAGACTACCTTTTGAGTCTTTCAAAAATTAAACAAAACAAGTCTATATGACTTGTAAAAAATATCAATTGCAGGTACTCTTGCCTGGCTTAAACTGCCTTTTGACTTAGTCTCGCCAAGTTTACGCGGGCAACTGCCCAGATTTCCCTTTGTCGATTCTTTTTATTGATCAACAATTAGGTGGGGAAAAATCTTTATTCGCAGTTTATTGCTAAGTAAAATTCTGACAGCTTGCAGAATTTGGTAATTGCAACATCTAAGATGTAACACTTTGTTATTGAGAAAGAATTTAAATCAACTCAGAAACATCTTAGGTTTCAATATTAAGAATAAAGAAAATTCTATCTTACTTAATTATTTGTGCTAAATACCACATTAAAAAGTGGGTTGTTGAGAAATTGTTTTATGCTGAAATTATGAGTATCGATATTACAAATTAATATGTGCTTTTGTGTAATAATGTTGAGTATGTTTTTAGGTTAATATTAATTAAATGGATTTTATATAATTCAAATTTAGGTGAATATAAAAGTTGCGAACTTGATCGTAACAACTCTCACACCGAAACTATATAAATTTTCAATACACACTTATTTACTTTATTTATTTAAATTCATCTTTGTTCTCCTATCAAATTTCTTACTCACTATTAGGTTTCTGCTCACTCCTCCAATCACTCAAGCGAAAGTGATCACTCAAACGTCCTCAGCACCTATTCTCATATTCGATTTTAGACGAGAACGTCCGAGTAATCCCGAAAAATTTTTTTACAGTTACAATTTCAACGAACACACAAAATACCAAGTAAAATCCGTTACAAGCCTTCCAGCATAATTTTAATATCAAGTGTTTTGAAGGTTAAATATACTGTAATCAATATTAGGATATTATTAAAAAATTAAATTTTTACTATGAAAAACTTTAAATTTTAACATTGCTGGATTATGCTAAAATAAATAATGTTTCGTAGATTATGAATAAATTTTATTGAAATTTATACTCAACAAAATATCAATAATAAGTTAATGCAAATATTGAGCCTCACGTTGGAGACACATGAAGTGGTTCCTTTCAGGAGAATCACCCATGCAGACTTGGATATCACATAAAATTTTAGCTGTCTTAAATAAGTAATTAAATTATTCAAACTTTTTGGGAAAATTGTCGTTGGAAAAGCTTTTTTGGGAAAAAAATAGTTGGGAAAAAAATAGTTGGGAAACTTGTTTTGGGAAAATTCGGTTGATTTTTTCAAAAACAATTTTGTGCGCGAGAGAATAGTTCAGAAAAAAGCTGAACTATTTTCATAAATATTGAAATGTATTGCTTTTAAAGTGCGACAAGTGTATATAATTGCGCGAGTGTCGAGAGAGTGGACCTAGTGTGACGTCATGATGGCGGCGCAAGGAGAACTCTCAACAAATATTCGCGCAAAGAGAAACGAATTCCCTCTTGGGCACCAAAAATGTGACAACGCATTTAAGATTTGAGGAGCAAATTTTCAAAAGCTGATAAATTCATTTTTTAAAAAAATTGAAATAAGCATAAATTTAATATTTTAAGGACCTCAAAAATCGATCTGTCACTGATACATTTAAGAAAAAAAAATTATTAACAACGAATTTTTATTTTAAAATCATTTTGACATAAACAAGATGACTTATAATATTTATGTTTTTAAATAGGAAAAATTTACCAAAATCTTTAAAGCACTTAATTATGATAATGTTTAATTAAAAACAGAACATCTTAAATATAAAAATATTGTTGTAAAAATAAATTAATAAAAATTTTTTAGTTTAAAATTAACTCTATAGGTTATGTGATGAAAGTCATTTGTTTCATTTTCTCGAAATAAGAAATTATAGATTTATCAAGTTTTGAAAACTTGCTCCTCATTTATATTAAATAGTATTATTTAAACGACGCGGGTAGGACTTAAATGGAGTTTGCACAATATAACCTTCAGAATGTTCCTTGAACTTAGAAAAATTCTTTCTTTAAATCCCTCCACGAGGCTAGTCAAGAAATAGGAGAAATCAAACAAATTTACCAATTTTCAACTTACACGAAGCACTATAAGGACGTCGGGTAGATATATCCGGACAATATGAATAAAATGCACAATTACACTTAAAACAATAACTGTTTATTGTGAAATACAATTATCGAAAGCGCAAAAGCCTATTAATCATAAGAATTAATAACTAGTTCTATGTACGGTTCGCAACGTGGTTCGCACTAGTCTAATTAACATTCAACCGCCTGAGCAACATGTGCTTTTGTCGTCTGCTAATTTTAATATGAGCGACGCCTAGTGGCGATAGTTGGTGCAAACGTGTGAATATTCAAAATAATTAAACAAAATTATTATTCTATTCATAGAGCTAATCAGGGTAATGGTAATGGTAATTCTAATTTTGTCTTCGTCTTGTCGAAAAGCATAAAGTTTCTGTCTCTAATTATACAATTACTATCCCTAAAAAATTAAAAAAAAAATATGCGAAAGAAAAAAGTTATTTTATTTTTAATGACTATTTTTCAAATCATTGCAATATACACTACCGTCCGAAATTGTGCGAACGCTAACATCTCTAGCTATTAAAAAACACACCCGCACAGAAACAGTGATAACTCGGTTAAAAATGACGCTAGATGGTTTTTTTAAATTGCATTGGAAAGCTTATTAAATTTCCAAAGAAATGTCACTATTTTAAGTTGTATTGCATAAATAGGAAGCGAGATATCATGTTATGAAGACAAAAAAATAATTCTATTTTTTTCGGAATTTCTTACTCTGACTTTGACTCCTGGCACAGCTTAGCAAAGTTTATGAAAAAAATTGTTACTTTTACAGACTATTCCTTGTAACCTAAGCTTTAAATAGAGACCAAGAACAGCAAAAAATATTTACGGGTTCCCGAGATATTACAAAAAGAGTCGGACCGTGCCAAGCAGAATTTTCAATCATCGATTTCTCTAATTCGCTGTTGAGTCAATTACTTGTCTGTGAAAAAAGTGTCGAAAATTAATTTTACCAACTACATTCTTACTGGGATCCACTTTTTAATTTAATTTATTATATATCGATATTTAAAAAGTGGATCCCAGTAAGAATGTACTTGGTAAAATTAATTTTCGACACTTTTTTCACAGACAAGTAATTGACTCAACGGCGAATTAGAGAAATCGATGATTGAAAATTCTGCTTGTCACGGTCCGACTCTTTTTGTAATATCTCGGGAACCCGTAAAGATTTTTTGCTGTTCTTGGTCTCTATTTAAAGCTTAGGTTACAAGGAATATTCTGTAAAAGTAACAATTTTTTTCATAAACTTTGCTAAGCTGTGCCAGGAGTCAAAGTCAGAGTAAGAAATTCCGAAAAAAATAGAATTATTTTTTTGTCTTCATAACATGATATCTCGCTTCCTATTTATGCAATACAACTTAAAATAGTGACATTTCATTGGAAATTTAATAAGCTTTCCAATGCAATTTAAAAAAACCATCTAGCGTCATTTTTAACCGAGTTATCACTGTTTCTGTGCGGGTGTGTTTTTTAGTAGCTAGAGATGTTAGCGTTCGCACAATTTCGGACGGTAGTGTATTACGGAAATTTTAAACTCTTGTTTCAAAAACACATTTTTGAAAATGGGAAGACACTTTTCTTGTAGTCTACTTAACCGATTCTAAAAAACCAAAAACCATTCGATTCTTGTTTTAAAAAACTACTTTGCAAATTAACAATATATTTTAAACCCGGTTATTTTACACGGTTGTATAACGCCGCCTGAAATTTAAAAAAGGAATTTAAAATAGTCAAATACAGGGTTTTCAAATCTGTTCTTTTAATATGTAGGGTCATTTGGGGTAAATGTAAACGGAATATCTATGTTTCACCAAAAACATTAGTTTTTTTGTTAAAACGCAAAATGGATGGATTTTTTTGCATGAACTTTTTACTTTACTTCTGTAGAAAAATTTTATAAAGTACAAAAAAATATTTACGAACCTGAATCACCTAAAACTGACTGCTTACATTTACCCTGAAATTTTTCTAAATTTCGGGGTAAATGTAAACACTACTGTAGTTAAGCGAGCTTTAAAAAACAAGTTATTTGAAGATTACTACTGTTTTAAGGGATGAAAAAACTGAAAAAATGTTCTTCGTAGATATATAGACAACAAACAACCAATTGACTGATAATGTAGGGGAGAGTAGGCTACATTGAACCAGCCTCAACAGTGAACCACTTTAATTTTCTAAGAAATGACTGAGTGGAATTTTTTCTTATTTAATATATAAATTAGTAATACCAAAAGCGACTACGTCCAAAAATTTCGAGCACGTAGGTTTATTATTTACAAAGAAAAACGAAAAAAACTGTTTTTAACGCACAAAACAAAAAATTTTGTGGAAATATAATGAATTTTTTTTATTCAAATAGGAAGTTTTAAAAATTAGTAAACTTGTGATTTATGTCGCTTAGGGTGTCAACTTCAATATTCCGATGTGATAAAGAATTTTAAGCCTTACATAAATTTATTATAAACAATTTTTGTTGTGAATGTTATGTGAATGCAGTGAGTGCGGCATAATTGAACCACCCGAAAAAGCAAAGAATTTTCAATTTTAAGAGTGGTAAAGTTGTCTGCTCTACTAATTAGTAAGAAAAATACTAGAAGACATGCTTTCATCACAATTGTGAACGAGATAAACTCAAACTGTCACTTTGCCTACCTAACCTGACATCAAAATATATTAATCTCCTATATTAACAAATAATAACAATTTAACAACAATTTTCTATTTTTTTGAGTAAAAAATAATATTTTTTACAATGTGTAAGTGGAAATATTATTTTGGAAGTAAATTGTAGTGTTTTATTAAAGGTGGTTCAATGTAGACACAGATTCTTCAAAATAAGAAAAGTGTAACTTGTTAGAAAAAAATTAAATTTAATTATTTAATCATAATAATTTGTGTTTGTAACGTGTATATTAACTAAAGGAGTACTTCAGCTTAATGTTGATACAAAAACCTGATCAAAATTTGTAAAATTTAATTAGTTCTTGGACTTTAGAAAATATCCGGTTCAATGTAGCCTACCCTCCCCTATCATATAAATAAACAATCAACCATTACAAAATTAGTAATGTAAAAGTTGAATAACTTAAACAAATTTTAATAGATTTTTATTTAACTTAGTAAAAAAAGTGTTTTAGTTTGCTGAATAAAAATCTAAAATTAAATTTTTAAATTATAAAATGGCTGATCTAATAATTTATTTTTTTTAATGTAGTTGTAGTTCTCTTTACATTTACCCCGAGTTTTCGAATTCTTGGGGCAACTGTAAACACTTAATTATTTTTTAACTAAACTGACAAAAATGAAAAATTAAAGTCAATTTTTGTGAAAGCTTTAATAAGAAAGAATAAAAAAGTTTAGTTTGATTTTATAATTTCTTTTTATGCAAATGCGAGACAAAATACTGAAACAGTTAAAATTTTGATTTTCAATCTTTTTTGCATTAAAAGATAACTTACACTGTGGCATTGCCAATTGTCAAAATAAAATATTGGCAATACTCAGAACATCTTGTAGGTGAAGAAACAGAAACATCTACTGTTTACATTTACCCCATGTTTACATTTACCCCAAATGACCCTAACTATGGAAAGGGTCTAGGGGGGGTAAGTATGCTAAAGTTGCTCCCGCACCTAATTGGCTCATATTTTCACCATGTTTTGATATCCATATAAGAATAAAATTATTTTTGATGTAAATTGTAGTGTTTTATTAAAGGTGGTTCAATGTAGACACAGATTCTTCAAAATAAGAAAAGTGTAACTTGTTAGAAAAAAATTAAATTTAATTATTTAATCATAATAATTTGTGTTTGTAACGTGTATATTAACTAAAGGAGTACTTCAGCTTAATGTTGATACAAAAACCTGATCAAAATTTGTAAAATTTAATTAGTTCTTGGACTTTAGAAAATACCCGGTTCAATGTAGCCTACCCTCCCCTATTTACCCCCCTAGACCCTTTAATTTTTTCAATGACTATAATATATTTTTTAGAATAAGAGTTAAAAAAGTGAATTTTACAAATTCTGCAATACAAAATCTTCATAGTTCTTACCATAATCTCCTACATCTACCCAGGTAAAACGACAATCTGCATCGCAAATGGCCATCAGTACAAAACTGAAATATTTTTTATAGTTAAAGAAAGTAGATCCAAAATGCGGAGGCATTTTTATTATAATATGCTTTCTATCGATCGCACCTATGCAATTAGGAAAACTCCAACGTTTTTTAAATTTTTCTCCTACATCACCGCAATCTTCAACTTTTTTTCGGGAAGACAAATTCGAGACTTCGGGTAAGAACTCTCATTTATTAAAGTTAATGAAAAAAATCATAAACCATTTTAATTGTTATGAATAATGTACAGCACTCAACATTATTTATCAAAAAAAGAACTTTTTTCGGAACAGACTAATTAAAAAAAATCTGAGAGGGTAGAAAACATCTGAACTTCGGGAAAGAACTCTTAAGACATTAACGTTAAAGAAAAAAATTATAAACCACTGAAATTGTTATAAATAATGTACAGCAGTCGACATTATTTATCAAAAAAAACTTTTTTCGGAAAAAATAATAATAAATTAATTAATTAATAATAATAATAATAATAATAATAATAATTAATAATAATTAACGATAATGTCTTGAGAGTTTTTTCCCGAAATTTGATCGTTTTCTACACCCTTAATTTTTTTAAATTAGTCTGTTCCGAAAAAATTTCTTTTTGTGATAAATAATGTTGACTGATGTACATTATTTATAACAATTTCAGTGGTTTATAATTTTTTTCTTTAACGTTAATGTCTTAAGAGTTCTTTCCCGAAGTTCAGATGTTTTCTACCTCCTTAGATTTTTTTTAATTAGTCTGTTCCGAAAAAGTTCTTTTTTTGATAAATAATGTCGACTGCTGAACATTATTTATAACAATTTACATGGTTTATAATTTTTTTAATTATTGTCAATATATTGAGAGTGATATTAGTATTAGTGTAGAAGCTTTCTGATTTTCCTGTTTTTGTATTTTTTTGTTAATATGTGAATAGTGATTTGTTGTGCCCCTGCTCTTTTTTGTGTTGCGACGCCTATGCATTGGCGCTTAGCGCGACTGCTAGTTTTACTGCACTAAAAAACTCCTAGGTAAAAGTTTCATTAGCTTGGCTTTATTTAATTTTCGATTTTGTATCATTTTATTGTAAATTTTACCATAAACATTATTTTTTTATTATTGTTATAATTATATCATAAATTCAAATTTTTTACGTAAAATTATTATTAAAAAAATTGCAAATCTTTAAAAAAAATTGAAAGGAACTCTTTAAAAGAATATAATTTTCTAGCAAAAATTTTAATTAATTTTCACAGTAAATTATTAATTATAATTCGTCGACAGAGAATTATATTGAGCCATGTCTATTTTTTATAAAATTTTAAAAATCAGTTCTTTTGATTCAACAAGTTTTGTCTAATAAAAAGCACTCATTGTTACAAAAATTTCAAAAAATGGACATGACACATGTCAGTATAATTCTCAGCCGACAAATTATTAACAAAATCGACGTAATAAATTAAAGAAAATTTTGGAAAAATTCAATTGTTTTCAAAATCTTTTTTTAAAAAAGTTTTTATATTGGGTCAGAGAATTTTAAGAAAAATGGTCTAGAAAACTTAGAAAAGTCAGGGAATTTTAAAATGCTGAAACCATAGCAACCCTGTGTAAAGTAAATGTCCCTATTTGTAGACTACTTAAATTTCCACTACACTTAAAAGTGAAAAAATTACCTTTACGTTTCTTTTAATAAAAATATTTTTTTACGATAAGAAGATATATTAATTTTGAAAGCAAATATGACTTTAAATCAATTTTTTATTGTCAAAATATAGTAAATTATTGTGTTTTTATAAAAAAGGTTAATGATAGAACGTCCAACGTCCTTCCGGCAGGACCAAAAAGACTCAGGTGAGTCCGTCCGAAATCGCTGAATAAAACTAACATGGATTGACATAAACAAAAAGTAATATATATGGTTGGAAAGGTGATGAAACAAGCTTTCAGCGCATGTAAATGTCGAGCTTGTAAGTTCAAACCGAAGAGCAGGGTAGCTTAAAGAAGTTGAATTTTCCAAAAATTCATATAATTTTTAGTCACAAAATGATGGAACCCGGTCCTGCCGGCAGGATGCTTTTCGCTTTGTTTAAAAGGCTACCAAGCCTAGGCATATAAATTTAGAAATTTGATATTTACATCATTGGAAAGCTTGTTTCATTACCTTTCCAACGATATATTTGTTTTTGTTTTTATCTGCTTCCATATTCATTTTATAAAGAAAATTTGAAGAGAGTTTTTATTCAATTGGCCGCAATTTTGCTGATTAACATTAAAAATGAAATTTTTTTAAATTAGAAAAATAGGTTTCATTCTTTGAACGTTTCTGCAGAAAAAGAGACTAAACCGGCCAAAATATATTGATTTTTGTGGATTTTACATTAAATTTACGAAAAAATGTTTTTTTTTACTTTTTATTAGCAGCAAGTTTGAGGGCTTTGAAAAATGGTTTAATATTATTATTTTAAAAAGTCAAGTACATGGATTTTTTCGTCTTTTCATCTACTTTAATCCCAAAGAGTTCAGGAAAAGAAAAATTGAATTCCCTTTTTTTAAAAGCCTTATTTTTGGAACATCCTTCCGGCAGGACGGGTGCTTGGACGTTCTATCATTAATGTACCAATTTGTGAACTGATTAGTATTTTTCATGAATACGCTACGATACATTTATTTTTATATGCATTAGCTGTTTAAAAAAGTAAATTAATATCCAATCTCATAAATACTTACTTTAATTTTGAAAACTTCAGTTTTTTGCTCTGATAAACTCTAAAACGTAAACCTGGAAAATGACTTGATTACTTGAAAATGTCAAAATACAAAATATAATAATTAAAACATTTTTTTCATAAAATACCGTTTTATAATAATAAAATAGGTTTTAGGATAAAAATTTTTTTATTCAAATTTCGGTTGGTACCACTGACCGCGAATCTTAAAATGTCTCAAATCAACATAAACTGTATACAAAATTATTTAACCCATTTCTTCTTTGAATTGGCATATTATGAAGCGAAAGCATTTGTTTCATAAAAGTTTCAAAGATTTGGCACATTTTAAAATTAGCAGTCAGTGGTATCAACTGAAAATTGAGAAGAAAATTTTTTTTCGACGTGTCATGTTCTTCAACTTAAACGACGATATGTCATGTTTTTCAAGTCAAATCCGAGGTATCATGTTTTTTAACGCCAATCCGATGTATCATGTTTTTACACCCAGCAAGCGAAATAGGGACATTTGCCTTAATTAATATTATTTACTTATAAACTAAAATTGTTGTAAATAAATTTTATGGTAACTTTCTATCAGATTCCAATATTTTATTGTTTAAACAAAATTTATTAACAAATGTATAAAAATGTCAACTTGAAAGAAAAGAAGTTTGTTTTACTTCATATTATTTACTTATGAACTAAAGTTATTGTAATTACATTTTATCGTCATTTCCTCTCAGATTCAAATATTATTATTATTCAAACAAAATTAATTAACAAATGTGTCCTGACGCGGTGAAAGGGACCTTACGCCCCAAAAAATTAATTTTTAGTTATTAATGCCATTATATCGATTGAAAAAATCTGGATAGAATGGTATCAATAACACAAAATTACTTTTTTGGACGTAAGGTCCCTTTCACCGCGTCAGGGCACATATGCATAAAAATTACAATTTGAAAGATAAAGACTTTGTTGTAATTCACATTATTTACTAATGAACTAAAATTATTTTTAATTTATTTTTTAAATTAAATGTTTATTTATTTAACTGCAAATTAAAATTAAATAATTAAAAGTAATTAATTAATTTTAATTAAAATTAAAATTTATTTTTTAAATTTACCTTAAAAAATGAAAGAGCTTGTTAACCCTTAGCGCATACATTATATTACACCATCAATATAAAAAACAAAAATGCTTGTAGGAGTTTTTAGGGTTGATAATTACGAATCTGATGTAATTTTTTCAAAATTAAAAATGGCTGATCCAATCTAATGCAATTTAAAAAATTCAGGAAATTTCAACATAAACACAAAAAATGTCTCTGGATAGTAGGGGAGAGTCACTACGGTCGGCCCACCTATACGGTTGGGTCACCTCAGGTTTCTGAGTTGTAACAAACTGGTGCCATTTACCATTGCATGTAAATACTTCTTAGTAATGGTAGAAAACTTTTCATGTCTCTTTCATTAAGTTCCAATGAAGTACGCGAGCAATAAAAACGTAAAACGTAAATGTATGGTGAGTTTTTTAAGCAAAACTTTTACTTAGTGTCGAAAAAGATTAATGAAACAAAATGGAGGATGCAAACAATAAATTAAATTGATGAAATTTATTCATTAGAGAGTCCTTTAATACTTTGGTATGTTATTTGGTTTTTATATCGTGCGTTTATGTCTGTGTGCTAAAAAAATAAAAAACGACGCGAAACTTACGGTCGGGTCACTTTATATCGTGCATGTTGGGACGCATTATTTTACAATTATGGTGCGTTCTGACATCGGAAATTCATTTGTTTAAGGTAGAGATGTGTGTAGAACGTCATTTTACAGTGAAAAAAAATATTCATGTTCGAAAAACGTTCGTAAAACATTTTAAAAAGTCTTATTTCACATCTCCTTCGATAACGTATTGCAAACGTTTCGTTTACTGAGAATGTTTTTAGATTAATTTTTATATAATTTTTTTATTTCCTTTTTCCATTTTCAAGTGCATTTCAGCATTATTATGTAATTTACGGGACATTTTTAGTAATATTCCTTCATTTCACATAGATTTTCTACGGTGAATCGACTGTAAAGACCTGATCCGACCGTAACGACATTTTTTTTAAATGTTTATAACTTTTCCAATTTTTGACCAAATATTTTCTGATGTACAGAAGAAACATTCCACTTTAGAAGATCTTTCCAACCATATGTCAGAAAACGTGAAATTCGGCCTAGAACGGAAGTTATGGGTACAAGTCAAAAAGTGACCCGACCGTACTGACTCTCCCTAAATATTACGAAAGATATGTGTTTGCTAATTAATTACACAGGTCTATAAAATACGACTTTTTTTAGTTATCGAAGTAGTTTTCCATGTATTTTTGTGCGCTAAATACGATCCCGGTCTCCAAAATTGCGCATCACGTCATAATTTTGAGAAAAGTGGGGATAAACACAAAAAACTTGTTTTTGACAGTTTTCAGTATTTTTTCTAATAAACCTGACTTTCTAGAAACTTCTATGTAGTTTTAAATTAATGATTAAATAGTACACTTTAAGCAGAGTCCACAATAAGAGAAGGTACGCATCGACGTCCATAGCTACAGGTATACTAAAGTATGCTGTGGTATATCTATGGGTATGGCGCTATGGCGTCCATAGCTATAGGTATACTAAAGTATGCTGTGGTATATCTATAGCTATGGACGTCGATGCGCACCTTCTCTTATTGTGGACTCTGCTTTAAGACCCACAATGCTAAAGTAAAAAATAGAGGATGTTGAAAAAAGTGGGGGTAATAAGCCTCCAAAAATTTATTATTATTTTTTTTTTTTTTTTAATTTTTTACCCCACAACTGACAGACGTACATTTTTACACTTGTTTGGTTGTAATGTTTCCATTTATGAAGGTTTTAATCGGTATAAAATAAGAAAAATGTAGATTATTTTTAACTATTGACTCATTTGCCGCATTTGCGAAGGGCTGCTAGACATACTTTGCCCCACCCCTGGACTACCAGACGCACATTTTTACTGAGACAGAAAGTTTCTTTAAGGTTAAATAAAACGTGAAATATACTCTTAACTTTCCTTCACCCGGCGCGGCCGGATTCAAAGCTGCCGGGGCTCTAGTTTGACAAACAAATATATATGAAAACGCGGACGCCAGTCAATTTACTCAAATTGACAAAGATCAAGAAAAATTTAATACGAATGAGCAAAAGTTCACAGGGAGGGAATAGTCGGAGAATCCATAAAACAATAAAAAAATAAACCAAGCGACTTCCAGGAAATGAGATTTATTCAAAAGAGAAGAACACTTATCACTTACTTTGATCTGTCGAATATCGACTCTTTCAACGTTCGCAATATCTCCTCACACACTTGATCAAATTACAAAAATTACGACGATCACACACAACAATTGCCACAGTCAACGGTCGAACAAAGAGTGAATCTTTCGCCTTTTCGATTTTTGGCAATGCGGTCATCGATCGAAACCACCGCGCTAGGGTTGATTTTGTTACAGGGGCGAATAATCAATTTCACAACCCCTTTTCTTAAATTTAGGATATTCGACAGGTTGAGAAGGAACGTAACGCAAGAATTATTCTCCCGTCACATTCTCCCCTTTCAAACGTGACGTTACTTCGGAAACTTTAAGCTGGAACAATTTCAATCTTTTACTGAAACAATTTAAAATGTTATTAATTAAACAAAACAAACAAAGAAAAATAATAAAGTGATAAGTGCCTAAAAAAATTTAATTAATTTCATATTTGACTCTCATATTTTAATTATAACTATTCCTGGAAGTTTCTTAGCTTTCTAATATAGTTAGTAACTTCTTTTATTTTAACTAAACTACATATCGAAGTTACTTATCAAATCTTTGTCAATTTAATACTGATGTATTTCTTATAGTAATGATAATAGAATATTTAAAAAGAAGAATTATAACATAAGAAAACAAAACACAAAACATAAATGATCAATTTCGCCGGACAACAGTTTAAATTCCTTTTCGTCGTCGATCAGCAGGTTCACCAAATTTATTTATCCCCTTTCTGGTATTTAGTTGGAACAATGATCTTGTACTCCTCGCCATCAGATAGCTCTGGTCTTAGCTTCATAACTTCGTCCAGTGTCAGGTTAGCGAATGGTGTGGTCAAAGCATCAACGGCTAATTTCCTTTTTTCCTCCGACAATTGTAGAGGAGTCGGTACTGACGGATTAGCTGGTCTCTCTACGTAAGACAAAGCATTTTCCCTGATCAGAAATTTCCTGATCCGATTTGCTGAATCTTGAGGGTTACTAAAGTTAGCCTTAATTTTACGTCGAAGTTCTTCTTCCGTCGCCTCATTGACCAGATAACGATGATCATGTGGAATAACCCAACTCGGCATCGTTGCATAATTTAGTCGAAGCCAGTCGACATACCCAGCAAAACGAACATTACAGTCCGGGCATTCCGGACAATAAATTGACAGATCATTAGCACATCCAACGCAGCGACCCAAAGCAAACTCATGCTCAACTCCATGAGGGTAGATGCAGTCCCCCGTTTCGAATCCATCGGCTCCGCAGATACGACAGAATCC
Source organism: Leptopilina drosophilae (assembly GCA_032873175.1). Lineage (NCBI taxonomy): Eukaryota > Metazoa > Arthropoda > Insecta > Hymenoptera > Figitidae > Leptopilina > Leptopilina drosophilae. Next base: position 30,204,201 of record CM065478.1, read on the forward strand.
AGCCCTTAGAGGAAGACGACACTGATAAAAGTGATGCTCTCTGGATCTACAATTCACACATCCTGCCATACGCTGCTTGGCGACGACCGACACATAAGTCTGAGTGCCACGATCCACCTTCTTAGCTTCCATCTTTTTGATCATGATTTCTGCCCTTTTTGTTATTAGTTTTTTCAACAATTTGTCGGACAAAATTCGACAATCGACCATGTAGACGGGAGCAGGCTGATCTCCCTGACGCAATAATTGCGGAACTCCAAGTTGTTCCAGAACTTCATTGAAAGTTGGGATGTCATCGATCGTATAGGGCAAAGGTTTCACCCTTACTGATGGTGCAAGAACCGCCTCAGGATTATCAGCTGATCTCAGGATCCTCCCATCATTCGATCTTGCTTCTTTGACGTTTGGGATTCTATTCCTCCTGGAATTTTCCATATCGATCTGCTTCTGCGTCACTCGGGTTGTATTGATCAATTTCACAGGATCTGGCTTTCTTGATCGAATTTCGTCGATCAATCGTTGAGCCTCTGAGGTAACGTCATCTGTTTTGTAGTCATCACATCTTGATCCCGTTGTCGCAGTCGTGCACACTGACGAAACATCGTCCGAGTCACGATCAGTTGCATCAACAGAAGCTTGATAACTCGCCACTTGCTGATTCAGATCGATCATTAAGTCATCAATTTTCTTTTTGTACTCCATGAGCTGTTCCAGCTTCCCACGGGCTCCAGATGATCCAATCAAATCAAGACTTTCCGCCATTTTGTCCAATTTCGACAAAGCAATCAACCAGACCAGAACCCCCCGAACTATGCAGGAACGATCCCTCGAAGTGATGTTGTCAAATATAATTGATCTACAAAAAACAATCTTATGATAATCGCAAACTCCGACGAGGTATTTTCAAATTAGTAACCGAATATTTGCCAACAACTTTACCAACTTTATCTGTCAATTGGACTGTTCCCGGACCATAAATTTTTGAAATAAAAACGGGACCTAAGTAACGATAAGCCAGCTTAGAGGAATAACCTTCTGCTTTATTACTAAGCTTCTTGTTCGGATAATAGACCTCCATGCCCACTTTAAGTTCAACTGACATTTCTCGATTAGTATTCGACTTGGCTAATCGTTTTTCAGAATAAATTTGTAATTTATTCTCAACTTTATGACGGAATTCGTCAATGATCTTCATACGATCAGTCCAGGTCTTTACCGCGTCATCGGCAAGTTCGTCAATGTTCATTTCAGTTTCACCTGACTTTAAATCTCTCCTGGCAATAGCCTCGCGACCGTGATTCAAGAAAAACGGGGAGACACGAGTACCTGTATGAGGCACAGTATTACATGCAAATTGTATTTTCGATAGATTTTCATCCCATTCTCTATGATCTTGATCAATATACGCGGAAATTATAGGCTTTATCGTTCGATTTACCCGCTCAACCGGATTACATTGAGGGTGTGCTAACGGGGTAGTTATATGTCTCACGCCTCTGGCCAACAAGTACGCTTTGACATCTTTATTTATAAATTCTTTCCCGTTATCGGTCACAACTGATTCCGGAATTCCCCAACGATCGAAAACTGTGTCTAGTATTTTAACAACAATTTTTCCCGTCCGATTTCGAACAGCGAATAATTCGATAAACTTAGTATATAAGTCATGTACAACGATAATATCCGAGTTTCCCTTTTTTGTACGAGTTTGGGACACTATTGTGTCGATCGATAATTGAGCCCACGGTAATCGTAAAGATCGCGTAGTTAACTTAGCCTTTAAAGGATTTTGATTATATTTAACTTTGATACAAACTTCGCAATCTGAAACATAAGATTTAACGTCCTGTGTCATACCTGGCCAATAATAACTTTGATGGATTCTGTCAAGAGTTTTATGTTTGCCAAGATGACCTGCATGGGGTAAATCATGATTCTCACGAAGGATTGTCAAAACATCTGAAGGCTTAACTACTTTCTTCCAAGGGTTCTCATCATCGATGATAGCCTTTTCGAAATCCGGTCGAAAATAATACAACTCATTATCTTTGATCCTCCAATCCTCGAAACGATCAGGATGATCTTTAACCAAGTCAAATTTGGTTTGATATCAATTTTGATCACAAATGGAGCTAATCGAATACGACCTTGTACAGTATCTTCAACAACTTTTTCCCAACCAAACAGATCTACATCTAGATCAAACATACGCGAGAGGGCATCCGGCGCCTCATTTAACGTACCCCTACGATGTTCGACGGTCATATCGTGCTGATATAAATAGATGGCCCATCTGGCTAAACGACCAACTGGATTTTTGAGTCCATGCAACCATTGCAGAGCCTGGTGATCAGTGATGACGGTAAATGGCATGCCTTCCAAATAACACCTAAGCTTCTCAACGGACCAAACAACTGCGAGACACTCTTTTTCCGTTGTCGTGTAGTGAAGTTCCGCACCTCGTAACGGTCTACTCAAAACCTCGATCAAAATTTCTTTTTCCTCCTTAGGATCTTTTTGGACAAGAATAGCGCCTAACCCAAAGTCACTAGCGTCGGTATAGAGAATGAACGGTTGTCCCGGTATTGAAACATAAAGACGAGGAGCATTGATGAGAGCTCTCTTTATTTCCTCGAAAGATTTCTGTTCTACCTCCGTCCACTTCCACGGCACTTTTACACTAGTTAACTTGTTCAACGGTCCTTGTATTCTAGCAACATTTTTAAGATGTCGATGGTACCAGTTAACAAATCCATTAAATTGTCGCAGCTTAGTCCTGTCTGTAGGAACAGGAAAATCAATGATCGGCTTTATTTTCTCAGGATTGGGTCTCATTCCCAATTCATCGATAATATAACCGAGAAACCTCACCTCTCGACAAGCAAAACTACTTTTTTCTCTATTGATCAGCAATTTCGCCTCACGAAAGACTATAAAGACTAGAGACAATATTTCAAGATGATCTTCAAATGTCTCACTAACAATAACCCAATCATCAAGATAGGTAAATACCTGATCAACCCATCTATTTGGTAAATTTCTGTCAACAAGAAGATCACGGAACCGTCTTTTTAAAATATCCATCAGCTTTTGAAAAGTTGATGGAGCTCCGGTGAGACCATAAGGCATTCTCGTCCACTCTAATAATCCCTTTTCCTCAACGACAAAAGCAGTATATTTACAACTATCCGGGGCCATTGGGATCTGGTGGAAAGCTTCACTCATATCGATCGTAGAAATGAATTTTGCCTGATGTAATTGCGAAAGGATTGATCTCATATTATGCAAAGGATAAGCTGGTTTTTTAGTTTTCCGATTGAGGGGTTTATAATTAATACAAAACCTCAATCCACCATTTGCTTTTGGAGCAACAACTGGCGAAAAAGCCCAATCACTATCACTCCATCTTATATACCCTTTTCCCAACAAACGATCAACTTCCCTCTCTAAATATTTCCTAACGATCTCACTTCGACGGTAGGGTTTTTGACGATGTGGAATAGTATCTTCCAATTCGATCACGTGTTCAACTAGATCAGTCAGACCTGTGCTATCTTTGTCAAATTTGAGAAACTCCTCATCGATAAAATGTTTCAATCTTTGTTCTTGATCAGTCGAAAGACTCTGCAGAAGATTAAGACCTGAACGACGTTGCGATAATGAATACGTATGTTTACTGCCTTCTAAGGTCCAGCTCCTGTCAAAAGGATCGAGCTTGACTTTGAAATTCAACCAAAAGTCCATTCCAAGAATCAAATCGTTCGATAACCCAGGCAAGATACTAAACCACTGAGGTCCATAAACATCACCTATATCAATCACAAATGAAGTTCCACCTTTTGTTTTAACCACCGATCTATCACCCAATCGGACTCCTCCCTTAGAAGTAGAATCAGGGTAAAGATCTTGTAACTGATAGCCTTTAACGCGTTCATAAGATGTTTCGCTCAAAAATGATCTCTCACTACCACTGTCAATAATGCCTGATATTTTCTCTCCGAAGATTGAAATTTCTATTGGAACTCTAACAGTTTTTCTCGGTTCTGTAAGTGATTCATTTGGACAATAAATTCGCCTATTAACGAGACGATGTATCGCGTGAGATGGTAATCCTAAAGGTATCCATGTCTTTAACAACTCATGATCAACTTTCTTTTCTGAGATGAACTCTTTTGTTTGATCATTACTAATTGTTGATAAACTAACGAGATTTTCTATCTCCTTTTCTAATTCGTCACAAACTAGATCATGAAACTCATCTTCCGAGTCCGAAGAACAAATATAATCATCAGAAAACAGACTAAGTCTCACCGACTCTTGAGGTGGATTATCAAGGTGGGAAACAGTCAAGTCCAAATCTTTAATTTGCCCTACACTCGACGAAAAAGGACAAGTTCTATCTAAGTCTTTAGTTTGACCTATATTAGATGAAGAATTAAGTTTTTCTTTTTCCTCTACTCTGCCCTTTAGTTCAATAACCGGAGGATCAATTACTGAGGGCTTTTCTCGTTTTCCTGTTTACTGGAACAATCAGTGTTAGAGTGACCTACTTGACGACAAAGACAACAAACAAGTTGTGGTTTTGATCTACAATAGGGAACTGTGTGACCATTTTGACCACAATTTTGCCAAAAGAATCTCCTTTTATCAAATTTTGGAGAATCCCTATGTGCTACCTTGTTCTGTGATGATTCCGAATTGGTTTCCTTTTTTGACTGATTAATAGATCTATCAAAGTCCCTAAGATTTTGATTTAATCTCTGTTTATTAAAAGATTGATCATATCGAAATTTGGGTCCATTCCTAAAACGTTTAGACTCGCGGTTCTGTAAAGCTTTCAGGTCAACTTCCTGATCTGAGTCAGAATGATTTTCAGAAGAATCTGACTGGACGTCATCTAACTGATCATCCTCCAAATCTATTTGATCTTTAACACACAAATCTGTTCTAGGCTTTGGTCTTGATTTATGAATGTCGGATGAACGATTGAAAATGTAATTACGTTCATTAACATAATGTAGAAATTCCTGATAATTCTTTAAGGATAAATTCAAAATTTCAAATGTTAACCGAGGGTTAAATTTAGACAAAATTTGCTTAAGTTGTTCTCTAAATCCTGGAGGGTATTGCATTCTTTCAAATACTAAACGAGCTCTACATGCGAATTCTGCTAGGCTTTCCGCTCTCTCTACCTTTAGATCACGAACTTCGAGAAGAAGGTCGGCGTCGTCCTTTTTAACGCCCCATTCAAAGCGAAATGCGCGCGCAAAATCTTTCCATGTTCGCCAATTCTTTTTATTTACCAAATACCAAGATCTATGTGGTCCTTCGAATATTTTTGAGAGACATGGAACAAATAAATTTTTATCTATACCACTCGTACTAAGATAGTCCTTAAGAATGAGAAGAAATTGTTCTGGATCTTTTTCAGATTTAGGGAAGGATAGTTGCCATGAATTTACTATTCGACCGATCTGGATAGAATTTGAATTCTCCGTAGAAGCTGAATAATACGGAGAAATTGATCTATTCTGTGACCTATTCGAAGAATAACCCCCAAGCCTATTTTGATCCAAGGGCATTAAATGATTTTGCCCTACTTGTTCGTCCTCACTAAAGTCGCTATCGTTCCAAGAAAATAATGAACCTGCTCTTCGAATATTCGATTCTGACAAATCAGGAATACTAAAATCATTCCGTGGAACACCCAAATCACGATTCACATTACCATTGTTATTTACATGACTGACATTATACCGTGAGGGATCGATCATTTGACGATACCGATCCTCCGTTACGAGAATTTCTTCGTCGGTAAAAGTCCCATCTGCTAGCGGTTTACTAATCATTACTTTGATCAAGCGAGGAATTATGTTATTACTATTATTCGGTTCTATGTTCTCACGCGAGTTCCCAGCGCCCCCCGTTCCGTCATTTATAGATCGAGAATTCTCATTTGAGAATCCAGGAGCTCCCTTGAAACGTACGTGTCTTGAATCATTTCCGAATTGCTCGTCTTGTCGACCCGAATTTAAATCATCGCGATCCTGAAATAATTGTTCATTTCGCGTATGATCAGTCGAAGCTCGAGGGTCAATTTGCAGTTGTTTACTTTTACGCGAATTATTATTGACAAATTCTTCGTCAGATGAAAAAGATTGTTCTGCTATTCGCGCTTCTCCCCTTTCGGAACGCAAATTACCCCGAGAGTCCACTACATTCAGTACTTGATCGCACTTAATTGTCAATGCAAGCACTGCTTCTTCCAACGAGTCCATTCTGCGATGCATAGCAGATGTAATGAAAAGAGGGGGGGTACCGTTTTTACTATATCCCCTTCCGATCGCAGATCCCATTGCAAAACCGCGAAAACTTCCGGTACTACTACGCGATAATGATCTTAAATTTTCCGCGTTCGGATCTGGTAAATTTCCCGCATTCGGCAAAGTCGAATCATGTTGCGTTTCTAAAATATTATTTTCATTTTGGCCCGTCCGATCTCCACCCCCAACTAACACAGTTGAATCCAATTGATCGATGGTACTGCCCGATGCATTACCTAAAGTATCTGGATCAATTGTCGGCGTTTCGACGTCACCTCTTACTTGATTTTTATTTGGTGGTCGTCTTGGAGGAAAAAAGAACATTGACGTCATCGCGAATAAAACAACAAAATTCCTTCTTCTTCTTAAATTATTATCGAAAAGAAGGGAAGAAAAAAAAATCCTTAGTTAACGTCAAGCCAAGTCGAAATTGTTTAAACAATTTTTAAATAATTTTAAAATAAATTTAAATAACAATAAAATCTGTAAATAAAATGGATTAATTAAATAACACAGTATCAATAATAATTACGACAATAATTAGTCGTTAGTTCATTATCCGAACAAAAAACTTTACACAAAAATTTTGACAAACATTTATAATAAAAAAAAATTGTCAAATTATTGATCTTTGTTGACGAGATTTAAAATATTCTGACTCGACACAAGATCACAAAACAAAATTGGTAATTTGAACAATCAGCCGTTTGTAATGTGAATTATTAAAAAAAATAAGTCAATATATTTAAGTCAAAATTTTCTTTAACAGCTGGTTAGTTCAAAACTATTTCCCCTGACAGCTGAGCAAGATCATCCCGTCAGGCAATTTAATAAATAAAAAAAAATTTACAATTACTAAAAAAAATGTCTTTAATTTAGCAAAAATTTCCAATGACAAGAACAAGATCTTGTATCATTAGAATAAAATTAAATAATAATCACAACCGATCAAAAGTTTTGTTAACAAAACCGATCAATACAAAAAAAAATTTTAATAAATTAAAATAAATTTCACTATTATATGAAACAAAAAAAAAATTTTTATTTAGCAAAAATTTCTAATGACAAGAGCAAGATCTTGAATCATTAGAATTAATCAATTAATATTTAAAATCGATCAACTATTTTGTTAATAAGAGCAAGATCTTGTATTAACAAAATTTTTCAATAAATAAAGAAAATTTCAATAAATCAATTTTCTTTTAGAAAAAAAACAACAAAAAAAACCCAACAGCAGAGCAAGATCTAACTGTCAAGAAAAATCCTCGTTTCTCCTTTGCAAATATAAATTAGAAACAAAATAAATTCAATAATAAAATCTGCAAAAGAGAAAAATAAATCACAATAAATTTAATTGCTTTAATGACAAGAGCAAGATCTTGTATCATCAAAACAAACAAAATGCAAAGAAAAATTTCAATTAGTTGCGAACATGCCTCGAGCCATCGTCAACTTGATCAACTTTGCAAAAATACAAAAAATAAATTTCAACAATAAAATTCTCAACAATAAAATTTTATCAATAAAATTAATTGTTGAGCAAAACAAAACTTGTCAACAAGAGCAAGATCTTGTATTGACGAAATTCAATTATTCCGATGATTTTTAAAGTCCCCAATGCTGACTCACAGTCACCGAAATCAAAATCAAACAAAATTTTCAACACAAAATATATTTCCCGACAGAGCAAGATCTTGTCAAAAGATAAAATATGACTCTTTGTTCAATAATTAAAATTTTACAAAAATTTGTGTTTAAACGCAAAATATTTTATGAAAATTTGACGAGTAAAATTATCTACATCATTTGTTTTAAAAAAAAAATCAAAATCCTCGTCAAAGTTCCAGAATTCCCAAATAAAACAAAATTTCAAATCCAATTGTCAGATAATTTATAAAATTTTCTTCAATTCTGTGGCTCTATATTACTTACTTATACAAAAATTTCAAAGAAAAAAAAAATAGGTATATAATCAATCTCAGATTAATCGTCGACAAAATAATATTAAAATAAAAATCGTCGAAATTCCCAGTGTCGCTTAACAAGCAAGTTTAAACATGAACGCTTCATAAGGTTACGCACACAATGGTATGTAAACAAACAGATCGCTCTTCACCTCAACTTACTGTTCGAAAACTCTCAATATAAAATTTACAAAATTATTTTCGATTTAATATACAAGGTCTCTATTTTTACTTAAAATGTTCTAAATTATTGGCAAATTTCTAAAAAAACAAAAAAAATCTAAATCCAACGTGTGCTCCACGTTGGGCGCCAAATGAGACAGAAAGTTTCTTTAAGGTTAAATAAAACGTGAAATATACTCTTAACTTTCCTTCACCCGGCGCGGCCGGATTCAAAGCTGCCGGGGCTCTAGTTTGACAAACAAATATATATGAAAACGCGGACGCCAGTCAATTTACTCAAATTGACAAAGATCAAGAAAAATTTAATACGAATGAGCAAAAGTTCACAGGGAGGGAATAGTCGGAGAATCCATAAAACAATAAAAAAATAAACCAAGCGACTTCCAGGAAATGAGATTTATTCAAAAGAGAAGAACACTTATCACTTACTTTGATCTGTCGAATATCGACTCTTTCAACGTTCGCAATATCTCCTCACACACTTGATCAAATTACAAAAATTACGACGATCACACACAACAATTGCCACAGTCAACGGTCGAACAAAGAGTGAATCTTTCGCCTTTTCGATTTTTGGCAATGCGGTCATCGATCGAAACCACCGCGCTAGGGTCGATTTTGTTACAGGGGCGAATAATCAATTTCACAACCCCTTTTCTTAAATTTAGGATATTCGACAGGTTGAGAAGGAACGTAACGCAAGAATTATTCTCCCGTCACATTACATTCGAGTAGATGTCAACTTTCGATTTCTAAAGGTTTTAATCGGTATGGAATGAAAAATTTTTATATTATTTTTCACCTATTCGTCCCCCTGCTGCCGCCCCTGTTCCAGCACCGGCCCACAGTGGGGCAAAATCTAGTAAGAGGCGTCAAAATTCTATAACCACGTCAATTTTTAATGAAAATGAATGCACTTTGGTGGCATGAAGCTTCAAGTATCAAAGAATTTGAAACCCTTGCCGCATTTCTAAAATTCAAAATGGCGTCTGTTCTGTAAGGGCCTAAATCTCGTTATTTTCGAATTTTTTAAAAGTTATGAACATTGAAACTGAAACAACTTGCACAAATAAATTCTAGAAATGTTGCTAAATGTATATTTTGGGACAGAGGCCTATACTCGTTAAGAATCTGCATTGCAACTATCAAAATTCAAAATGGCCGATCCAATATGGACGATCAAACGACAAAAATCCTTATAAATGCATATTAAAAGGAATTATTTTCAAGAAAGTCTATATTCCAAGGTTATTTTCGCCGCTGATTACGAATCTGAAGTCAGATTTAAAAAATTCAAAATGGCCGATCCAATATGGCGACCGAAATTATGAAAAATTATGCAAATCATTCTGATACTCAGTATTCCAACAGTTTTCGAGTAGCTGATTACGAATCTGAGGTCAGATTTTAAAAATTCAAAATGGCCGATCCAATATGGCGGTCGAAATTATTAAAAATTAGGCAAATCATTCTGATACTCAGTATTCCAACAGTTTTCGAGTAGCTGATTACGAATCTGAGGTCAGATTTTCAAAATTCAAAATGGCCGATCCAATATGGCGATCGAAATTATGAAAAATTAGGCAAATCATTCTGATACTCAGTATTTCAACAGTTTTCGAGTCGCTGATTACGAATCTGAGGTCAGATTTGCAAAATTCAAAATGTTCGTTCCAACATGATGTACATCATACTCTGAAGTGAAAAAAAATATCTGAAGTGAAACGTGCAGTAATATTAAATGAATTTGTTTTGAAATCGAAAAATGAAATGTAAAAGAACCATTCCTGTTATATAGCTTTAACAATACTTTTTTAACCAGTTTAATCAGCTTATTCACTTTCCGAGTCATTCTCATCATTTGTGTCATCTACTTTTAATAAACTTTTTGCCCGACTACTTAATTCTTTAGTTTTCTTTTCTTTTTGAACACGCAATGCACTTATTACTGGGTCAGACGAGATAAGCATGAAGTGAATAGTGTCTTCATTTGATTTTGATCTTGAAATTTTTCGACTAAAATTTGCTCGAGCACCTTTATAAACTTTATTATTTGCTTCTTGAGCTTCTTCCGATAGACAGCCAATAGGTAAACCAAAAAATCGAATGATCCTACTGCCATGGATCAGAACTTTATGAACTGAAGGAGGCATCTTATACCAACCATATAATTCAACAAACAATTTAGCTGTATTGAAGGTGTATTCTTCAAATTTATCACAATCGATGTCACGTCCACAAGTCAAAATTTGCAAAATATCTGCAAAGCGTTCAACTAGTTCAAGGTTAATTCCAGTTACTTCAGCAACGACTTTCGGATTCTCGAAAGAACGTCTGGCAGTATTTCCGTCATTCGTACTTCCATGACCCTGTTTTACTACATCTACGAGAATTGATAATTTCGACTGAAAACCTTCCTGAATAAGTTTTTTCCGCGATTCTTTTAACACCTTATCACTACCTGAAGCAAACGATTTTTTAAAATCCAAGTTATACGAAACATGTAAAATGCACTCCATAAATCTGATTCGGCAATGAAGAGTTGACAAACCATAGTAATAATTTTTTTCCCGAATAGTCAACTTTTTTAAGCCATTTAAATCGTTCATTTGGTTTGGTGTTGCACGACATATATTGCATGAAGCAGAAGATTTTTGCTCAGTCAGAACGTTACAAACTTTTCCATCAATCATAGTAGGGTACAGCTGATGAGAAATATTATACTTTTTCTTTTTAATGTCAATAGACGTCTTCTTTAAGTGAGATATTTCCGACGAATAATGATCATAAACTTCTTTAGTTTTTTCTGCGGTTTCCTTCGTAAATTGAAATTCAACTGGCCTACATAATCTTACGGAAGATGGTCGCTCATTTCTCCACAATATCTCTCCTTCTGAAGAGGTAAGTTTGAGAGGTACATACGATACCATAAAAACTGAAGAATCGCTATTTTTTGTATTTATCTCTGCTTCTGACCACTTCTGTTTGAAGACTTGTTGACTTGAAGCACCATCTAAACCCCATTTTCCACATAATTCAGCTGCATTGCGACTTATTTTCTTTAATTGTTCGGTTGATAACAATGACAAAATTCTACTTGAAGTGTGATCAAGCAAGGACTGTAATTTAATTTTAGCACCACTTTCATTAATTTCAATATTACCTGGATAACAATCTAATTTTGCAGATGAAAGTTTTTTGTAAGAAGGTAACTGTTTATTTCCGAATAAAACGTTATTATGGACTCGCAGAGACTCATATTTTGATTTTGTCAAACCAATATCCATGTACATAGCCAAAGATTTATTTATATAATCAACATCATATTCTTTTTAACAGCAGGAAGTTCAACTTCAGCCTCTTCTTGTAGAAAAGGTGTAACCGCTTTTAATAAAATATTCGGGTTATAGTCATTGCGAAGTTGTTGAGCTCGCCTTTGTTGTGTTCTTTGACTAATATCTTCATCCTTTGAGCGTGGACGACCAGCACGAGATGTTGAACTTTCTAATAATAAATTGTCAAATTTTTGTTCAGATGAACTCTTAAATTGACATTCCAATTCTTCATCCATAAAGTCTTTGTACTTATTTTCAAACCTTTCACGCATTCGATGAACATCAACCCAGTACCTTTTATATCGCCTGATAAAATGTGTATTTAAATATGTACGTAATTGATGTGCAGCACCAGAATCACAATTAAACGTCTTTTCAATTCTACTCATTATCACGTCTATCGTTGTTTTACTTTTATTTGTATCATTCCATATCCATTCACATAACTCTTTCACTTGTATAGTGAAAACCGACATTTTGAAGCAGACAACCACAATAACAACAAATAAATTTAATTTATTATACGTGAATTATGAACTGACGATTGACAATTTTATTTAACTCTTTACCATGGTAACAAAATAAGTGAAAGAAAAGAATGTCTACATAGCTATTTTTTATTTGTATGAAACTTCATGTATTCAGACAGTCTTTTTTGTTAAACTAGAGTAGACTTCGTTGATGCTGTTGTCGTTTTTAAATTTTATTTTCCATTTTCTCATTCATGCTATTTCTTAATTAAAACCTATCTTCAATTATTTTTTGTTAATATTTATTACTTTGTTCCTTTTCATCATATTATGTTCGGAATTATTTTATTTTCAAAGTGAAGCATCTCAATTTTTACTCTTTATTGTTTCTATTCTGATTTTTAAATTAAAAATAAAAAATATCGGAAGATATTTTAATGGAAAAATTAGAATATAAATTCATCTGTATACAACTCTGAGAATTTTGAATCTATCATTTTTGTTATTCATGCAACAAATGAAAATGATGTACTCAAACAGCGAAACAAAGATCAGTTCGACAACCTTCATTAGTGCAGAAACTGATTCTTAGAAATAAATATCAATACTCAACAAATCCTTCCTTTATGTTCTGTCGAACATTTTGAATTTTGAACATCCGACCTCAGATTCGCGATCAGCGACTCGAAAACTGTTGGAATACTGAGTATCAGAATAATTTGACAAATTTTTCATAATTTCGATCGCCATATTGGATCGGCCATTTTGAATTTTGAAAATCTGACCTCAGATTCGTAATCAGCGGCGAAAATAACCTTGGAATATAGACTTTCTTGAAAATAATTCCTTTTAATATGCATTAATAAGGATTTTTGTCGTTTGATCGTCCATATTGGATCGGCCATTTTGAATTTTGAAAGTTGCAATGCAGATTCTTAACGAGTATTGGCCTCTGTCCCAAAATATACATTTAGCAACATTTCTAGAATTTATTTGTGCAAGTTGTTTCAGTTTCAATGTTCATAACTTTTAAAAAATTCGAAAATAACGAGATTTAGGCCCTTACAGAACAGACGCCATTTTGAATTTTAGAAATGCGGCAAGGGTTTCAAATTCTTTGATACTTGAAGCTTCATGCCACCAAAGTGCATTCATTTTCATTAAAAATTGACGTGGTTATAGAATTTTGACGCCTCTTACTACATTTTGCCCCACTGTGCGGCCTGTCAGACATGGGTTTCTGTTATTTACATGTCTTTAGTAATCTATTGTTACGTCAAAACGAGAAACCTTTATAAATATACCTAACGTTCCTCGTTTTAAATTAGTTTCAAATAAATTAAATCAAATTAGGGATGACGATAAGTCAATGAGCCTATTTAATGTTGTGAGAGAATAATTTATTTAAAAACCAACAAGAAAGAAAAGTATTGACAAAAATACAATGAATATAATTATAATTTACAAATCTTACTTTAAGAATAACGATTACTGGTGGTGAATGAGCTCATGATAATAATCTGTTAATCCAATCTTGAGAGGGGCCTTAACAAGTGGGCCTCCGACAGTTGTCCTTAGTGTGGGATTTTATCGCTGATGTTTACTCTAATGAGATAGTGAGATAGATAGTATTTGAAAATATTTGCTTCCTTCCAGACGGTTGTTGTTATTTGAGCAAATTTTAATGGTTCAAAATTTCGAATGTTTTGTTTCAATATAGATTTTATTGAAATTTGAAAACTATTTCCCAAAAAATTATTTTGGAGAATTTATTAAAGTTTTATTTTTAGAACCGGAGAAAAAGTCTAAAAACGAAATTCGTTTTAAATTTAAACACTTGGAATAATACTTGTATTCACTTCAAATTATATTTGTTTGGAAATTAATACTTGTAAATAGACTTGGGTTGATTTCAAATACTTGGGAGTTCACTTTTAACTTTGTAATCTTAGTTCACTGGTAGACGATGTGTTCAACTCGCTAGTTTGATGACTGTAAGTTGGTGTTTCAAAAAATTACTCTTCCCCCATAAGCTTAGTGCCTTTGATGCTACTGGAATTGTTCAGAGATAGTTATCCCTTATTATTGTTTTTCCAATTTTATGCGTGAAAACTTGAACAACGCATGGATTTTAAGTGGAGATATGTGCGACTGGTTCGGTTAGCTTTTCCTCACAGGTTGATTCAATGCTTGAGCGGGACTGTGAGAAAGTTGCTTAATAGATTATTTATTGCTCGTTCGTTGATTCCCTTGCTTATAGAAAGGTGGTTTAAATGATGCTTAATCGTTATTCTGATTCTATTATTCAAGGCTAATATTGTCTGTGGCAAAGGTTTTTACATAATTCTAAATATTACTCTTCTTTCTTGTATTTGAGACAATTTATATATTCACTGTATACAAATTTATATCATATTTGAAATTAAATTTAAAATAAAATAATAATAACACAAGACTGCAAATAACACAGACACACAAAAAAGTGATCTGTTTATTGAACTAGACATACGTATCGTATTGTATTTCTGCCCGCTGAAAACGAATCTGAAGTCAGAATTGCTCCATCACCCTCTGCTTTTTAAATCGAAAAAACTACCCTTAACTTCAAAGTTTAAAGTAAAAAAATTGAAAAACAGATTTCTCTTCGAAACAAAACAATAAATTTATGTACTTCTCTTTCAACATTTTAAAAGCAATGTCAAAATTACTTCATCACCCCCTGTGTTTTTAAATTTAAAAAACTTTTAAAAAGGTATGTAGATTCAAAAATCTTTTTTTATTTAGGCAAGTCCCAGGTGCGAATTTCAGTCGGCCGCCACAGTTAGAACGTCGGATCAAAGTCGGGCCAACGGTCGGGTGAACTTTGGCCACCAAAGTGCATTCATTTTCATTAAAAATTGACGTGGTTATAGAATTTTGACGCCTCTTACTACATTTTGCCCCACTGTGCGGCCTGTCAGACATGGGTTTCTGTTATTTACATGTCTTTAGTAATCTATTGTTACGTCAAAACGAGAAACCTTTATAAATATACCTAACGTTCCTCGTTTTAAATTAGTTTCAAATAAATTAAATCTAATTAGGGATGACGATAAGTCAATGAGCCTATTTAATGTTGTGAGAGAATAATTTATTTAAAAACCAACAAGAAAGAAAAGTATTGACAAAAATACAATGAATATAATTATAATTTACAAATCTTACTTTAAGAATAACGATTACTGGTGGTGAATGAGCTCATGATAATAATCTGTTAATCCAATCTTGAGAGGGGCCTTAACAAGTGGGCCTCCGACAGTTGTCCTTAGTGTGGGATTTTATCGCTGATGTTTACTCTAATGAGATAGTGAGATAGATAGTATTTGAAAATATTTGCTTCCTTCCAGACGGTTGTTGTTATTTGAGCAAATTTTAATGGTTCAAAATTTCGAATGTTTTGTTTCAATATAGATTTTATTGAAATTTGAAAACTATTTCCCAAAAAATTATTTTGGAGAATTTATTAAAGTTTTATTTTTAGAACCGGAGAAAAAGTCTAAAAACGAAATTCGTTTTAAATTTAAACACTTGGAATAATACTTGTATTCACTTCAAATTATATTTGTTTGGAAATTAATACTTGTAAATAGACTTGGGTTGATTTCAAATACTTGGGAGTTCACTTTTAACTTTGTAATCTTAGTTCACTGGTAGACGATGTGTTCAACTCGCTAGTTTGATGACTGTAAGTTGGTGTTTCAAAAAATTACTCTTCCCCCATAAGCTTAGTGCCTTTGATGCTACTGGAATTGTTCAGAGATAGTTATCCCTTATTATTGTTTTTCCAATTTTATGCGTGAAAACTTGAACAACGCATGGATTTTAAGTGGAGATATGTGCGACTGGTTCGGTTAGCTTTTCCTCACAGGTTGATTCAATGCTTGAGCGGGACTGTGAGAAAGTTGCTTAATAGATTATTTATTGCTCGTTCGTTGATTCCCTTGCTTATAGAAAGGTGGTTTAAATGATGCTTAATCGTTATTCTGATTCTATTATTCAAGGCTAATATTGTCTGTGGCAAAGGTTTTTACATAATTCTAAATATTACTCTTCTTTCTTGTATTTGAGACAATTTATATATTCACTGTATACAAATTTATATCATATTTGAAATTAAATTTAAAATAAAATAATAATAACACAAGACTGCAAATAACACAGACACACAAAAAAGTGATCTGTTTATTGAACTAGACATACGTATCGTATTGTATTTCTGCCCGCTGAAAACGAATCTGAAGTCAGAATTGCTCCATCACCCTCTGCTTTTTAAATCGAAAAAACTACCCTTAACTTCAAAGTTTAAAGTAAAAAAAATTGAAAAACAGATTTCTCTTCGAAACAAAACAATAAATTTATGTACTTCTCTTTCAACATTTTAAAAGCAATGTCAAAATTACTTCATCACCCCCTGTGTTTTTAAATTTAAAAAACTTTTAAAAAGGTATGTAGATTCAAAAATCTTTTTTTATTTAGGCAAGTCCCAGGTGCGAATTTCAGTCGGCCGCCACAGTTAGAACGTCGGATCAAAGTCGGGCCAACGGTCGGGTGAACTTTGGCCACCAAAGTGCATTCATTTTCATTAAAAATTGACGTGGTTATAGAATTTTGACGCCTCTTACTACATTTTGCCCCACTGTGCGGCCTGTCAGACATGGGTTTCTGTTATTTACATGTCTTTAGTAATCTATTGTTACGTCAAAACGAGAAACCTTTATAAATATACCTAACGTTCCTCGTTTTAAATTAGTTTCAAATAAATTAAATCTAATTAGGGATGACGATAAGTCAATGAGCCTATTTAATGTTGTGAGAGAATAATTTATTTAAAAACCAACAAGAAAGAAAAGTATTGACAAAAATACAATGAATATAATTATAATTTACAAATCTTACTTTAAGAATAACGATTACTGGTGGTGAATGAGCTCATGATAATAATCTGTTAATCCAATCTTGAGAGGGGCCTTAACAAGTGGGCCTCCGACAGTTGTCCTTAGTGTGGGATTTTATCGCTGATGTTTACTCTAATGAGATAGTGAGATAGATAGTATTTGAAAATATTTGCTTCCTTCCAGACGGTTGTTGTTATTTGAGCAAATTTTAATGGTTCAAAATTTCGAATGTTTTGTTTCAATATAGATTTTATTGAAATTTGAAAACTATTTCCCAAAAAATTATTTTGGAGAATTTATTAAAGTTTTATTTTTAGAACCGGAGAAAAAGTCTAAAAACGAAATTCGTTTTAAATTTAAACACTTGGAATAATACTTGTATTCACTTCAAATTATATTTGTTTGGAAATTAATACTTGTAAATAGACTTGGGTTGATTTCAAATACTTGGGAGTTCACTTTTAACTTTGTAATCTTAGTTCACTGGTAGACGATGTGTTCAACTCGCTAGTTTGATGACTGTAAGTTGGTGTTTCAAAAAATTACTCTTCCCCCATAAGCTTAGTGCCTTTGATGCTACTGGAATTGTTCAGAGATAGTTATCCCTTATTATTGTTTTTCCAATTTTATGCGTGAAAACTTGAACAACGCATGGATTTTAAGTGGAGATATGTGCGACTGGTTCGGTTAGCTTTTCCTCACAGGTTGATTCAATGCTTGAGCGGGACTGTGAGAAAGTTGCTTAATAGATTATTTATTGCTCGTTCGTTGATTCCCTTGCTTATAGAAAGGTGGTTTAAATGATGCTTAATCGTTATTCTGATTCTATTATTCAAGGCTAATATTGTCTGTGGCAAAGGTTTTTACATAATTCTAAATATTACTCTTCTTTCTTGTATTTGAGACAATTTATATATTCACTGTATACAAATTTATATCATATTTGAAATTAAATTTAAAATAAAATAATAATAACACAAGACTGCAAATAACACAGACACACAAAAAAGTGATCTGTTTATTGAACTAGACATACGTATCGTATTGTATTTCTGCCCGCTGAAAACGAATCTGAAGTCAGAATTGCTCCATCACCCTCTGCTTTTTAAATCGAAAAAACTACCCTTAACTTCAAAGTTTAAAGTAAAAAAAATTGAAAAACAGATTTCTCTTCGAAACAAAACAATAAATTTATGTACTTCTCTTTCAACATTTTAAAAGCAATGTCAAAATTACTTCATCACCCCCTGTGTTTTTAAATTTAAAAAACTTTTAAAAAGGTATGTAGATTCAAAAATCTTTTTTTATTTAGGCAAGTCCCAGGTGCGAATTTCAGTCGGCCGCCACAGTTAGAACGTCGGATCAAAGTCGGGCCAACGGTCGGGTGAACTTTGGCCACCAAAGTGCATTCATTTTCATTAAAAATTGACGTGGTTATAGAATTTTGACGCCTCTTACTACATTTTGCCCCACTGTGCGGCCTGTCAGACATGGGTTTCTGTTATTTACATGTCTTTAGTAATCTATTGTTACGTCAAAACGAGAAACCTTTATAAATATACCTAACGTTCCTCGTTTTAAATTAGTTTCAAATAAATTAAATCTAATTAGGGATGACGATAAGTCAATGAGCCTATTTAATGTTGTGAGAGAATAATTTATTTAAAAACCAACAAGAAAGAAAAGTATTGACAAAAATACAATGAATATAATTATAATTTACAAATCTTACTTTAAGAATAACGATTACTGGTGGTGAATGAGCTCATGATAATAATCTGTTAATCCAATCTTGAGAGGGGCCTTAACAAGTGGGCCTCCGACAGTTGTCCTTAGTGTGGGATTTTATCGCTGATGTTTACTCTAATGAGATAGTGAGATAGATAGTATTTGAAAATATTTGCTTCCTTCCAGACGGTTGTTGTTATTTGAGCAAATTTTAATGGTTCAAAATTTCGAATGTTTTGTTTCAATATAGATTTTATTGAAATTTGAAAACTATTTCCCAAAAAATTATTTTGGAGAATTTATTAAAGTTTTATTTTTAGAACCGGAGAAAAAGTCTAAAAACGAAATTCGTTTTAAATTTAAACACTTGGAATAATACTTGTATTCACTTCAAATTATATTTGTTTGGAAATTAATACTTGTAAATAGACTTGGGTTGATTTCAAATACTTGGGAGTTCACTTTTAACTTTGTAATCTTAGTTCACTGGTAGACGATGTGTTCAACTCGCTAGTTTGATGACTGTAAGTTGGTGTTTCAAAAAATTACTCTTCCCCCATAAGCTTAGTGCCTTTGATGCTACTGGAATTGTTCAGAGATAGTTATCCCTTATTATTGTTTTTCCAATTTTATGCGTGAAAACTTGAACAACGCATGGATTTTAAGTGGAGATATGTGCGACTGGTTCGGTTAGCTTTTCCTCACAGGTTGATTCAATGCTTGAGCGGGACTGTGAGAAAGTTGCTTAATAGATTATTTATTGCTCGTTCGTTGATTCCCTTGCTTATAGAAAGGTGGTTTAAATGATGCTTAATCGTTATTCTGATTCTATTATTCAAGGCTAATATTGTCTGTGGCAAAGGTTTTTACATAATTCTAAATATTACTCTTCTTTCTTGTATTTGAGACAATTTATATATTCACTGTATACAAATTTATATCATATTTGAAATTAAATTTAAAATAAAATAATAATAACACAAGACTGCAAATAACACAGACACACAAAAAAGTGATCTGTTTATTGAACTAGACATACGTATCGTATTGTATTTCTGCCCGCTGAAAACGAATCTGAAGTCAGAATTGCTCCATCACCCTCTGCTTTTTAAATCGAAAAAACTACCCTTAACTTCAAAGTTTAAAGTAAAAAAAATTGAAAAACAGATTTCTCTTCGAAACAAAACAATAAATTTATGTACTTCTCTTTCAACATTTTAAAAGCAATGTCAAAATTACTTCATCACCCCCTGTGTTTTTAAATTTAAAAAACTTTTAAAAAGGTATGTAGATTCAAAAATCTTTTTTTATTTAGGCAAGTCCCAGGTGCGAATTTCAGTCGGCCGCCACAGTTAGAACGTCGGATCAAAGTCGGGCCAACGGTCGGGTGAACTTTGGCCGCCAAAGTTGTAAAACCAACTTTTTGATAGTCGGTCCGACCATCAGCTACAGTTGGGCCAACAGTCAGGTAAACATTGACCCCCAAAGTTGTAAAACCAATTTTATGATGGTCGGCCCATTCGTCATCAATAGTCGGGCCAACCATCGAGTATACTTTAGCCGCCCAATGTAAAAAACCGTTTTCCTAATGGTCGGCCCAACCAACAGCCACAGGTGGGCCAACGGTCGGGTACGGTTGTAGTTTATAAAGTTATCACGCACCTTATTCAGACATGTGAGCGTATGTGCGTAATGTATGTGCGATAAATGTGTGATCAATGTAAGGTAATTGCCGACATATAATGGCCCTTCAATAAACATATTTTGAATTAACATTTGTCATTGGTTGGCCAGACTAATTTTACCAAAGTTGGGCCGACGGTGGTTACTGAAGGAGCTCCAACCATTCGATCCCACGGTCTGCACAACTTTGGCATCCATAGGTGGCCCGACCTTTGACTGACCAAGTTGGGTCGATCATGCACACGGTTGGCTCGACTTTTGGCCGACCGACAATTCGCACCTGGGGTATAGGTTTTTAAAACTAGGAAGGCTGATATAAGTATAATTATAAAAAACGTAGTAGTAATAAAGGGGACGTCTGTAAAATATGTAGGATCGAAATAGGGACCCAGGTGCGAATTTTCGGTTGGCCCATAGTTGAGCCAACTTTTACAAGGTCGGTCCAACTTCTCGTGCCAGAGGTTGGGCCAACCATACAGATGATAACGGTTGGCCGTCTAATGGCGACGATGGTTGGCCCGACAAGTCATAAGGAAGTTGGCCCAACTTAAAATGCATATGTTGTGCCAGCTATACATTTCAATGGTTGGTCCAAAAACTGACGCCAAAGTTGGCACGACTTTAAATGCGTAAGTTTGGCTAACTTTAACAGCCAAAGGTAAAAAATTATTAAAAAACTAAATTATTTAAACAATTAACACGTTATTATTAGCAAGAACATCAGATATAACCTTTACCTATTATTATTAAACACAATCTCATACATACATTTTCGAAAATATCTACCGCTTGCTGGGATCGAACCTCTAACCTAACGCGCCGAAGACTTATACACTGACCACTACGCTACGCTCACATGAGAGTCCATACCGTTAAATGTATATTAAAGCTGCAACAATCGGGCCAACCGTGGCCCAGAGTTAGGCCAACCGAGAAAGTTTAAGTCATTTAAACTGTTTTTCTTCTCCTAGGGATCGTAAGACCTTGTTGTTAGTGGGGAAGCTTACGGGCCTAATCGGGCAACGTCTCTGGACCCCTTTCTCTCTTTCGTAGTCTGTCGGTGAGGGCCCACTCCCCGTAAAGGAGGGACCGTCCGGACGGCAGAGGGAGTAGAAAGGTGAGCAAGCGACCATTGGTGGGAAGTAATGACCACCACTGGAAGCGGAGGAGACTGTTGCCTGCGGGGCCTTAACTAAGAAACGGTTCCTCTGGTTCCCGTGGCAAAGGAACTAGAGTATTGAGCGCGAGCTCTGCCCCCAATCTAAGACGTACGGATACGTGTCGATGGATGGATGGCACCAGGGTTACCAAAGCCGCCGCGTGTCCCGGGCGGATCGGCCGGACGTTGGTCTGGGCTGTACTGGCCGGGCTGTGAACCCGTAAAGCTCGGGGGATCGGTCCGGTTGGGGCTCTGGCTGGTGGACGGTCGATCTGTCCGGGGCGCTGTGGATGGTGGTGTCGCAAACGGCGGTCAGGGATACCGGGAGACCTCCCTGTACTAATTTGATTCCTTACTCCTACATGCGGGGCTCTGTAGGAGTGGACATTTTGTTTTCCCTAGCTTCTCGTGGGACTTATATGGAATCTCATTTTAAAAACTTAAAAATTGACACACGCCAAGGAGACGAGGCGGCTGCGTCTGAGGTCTCCTCGGAGGCTAAAGACACGACGGCCCCTGGTTCCAAGGTGGTGAGCCAACCGCCTCCATCGGCTGGCCCAACGGTCCCATTGCGGGCTGACGGACCAACGGTCATGGAGCAGGTTGGATCTGGCTTGACTGAAGGGCCCCAGAATAAAAAAAGGAAAAACCTCACCGGTTCTGCAAAGAAACGGTTGAGGAAACAACGGCAGGAGGCCGGTAATAATGATCCCACTTCTTCGAAAGTGGTCGAGACCGGGTTGAAAAGAAAAAACGACCAAAAGGACTCCCCACCGGCGGATAAGTCGGACCATAAAAGACCAAAGTCGGTCCATCATGAAACCAGGAAAGATGCTGGAGGGGCTGGGCTAACTTTGGCACAGAAGACTAATCCTCTGACGATGGTGGTCTTCGACGTCGGCTACCCGGAGGAGCAATTTTGGCTTTTCAGGAAGGCCTTAACGCCGCTCGTTCGCAACGAGCCGGCGGACCGGCTGCCGAGGTTTGAGGCCTCCTTCTTTAGGGGAGGAGTCTTCATTTTTGTCGCATCCAACCCGGAGGCTAAAGCTTGGCTTACAAAAACTGTGGCCGAGCTAAGGCCCTGGGAAGGAGCGCGATTAAAAGTCAGTGGGGTGGAGGTGCTCCAAAGGATGCTGAAGGCTACGGTGCGGATCCCGGGTGAACCGGAGGACGTGCAAGTGGTCTTCAGGACTCTTGAGGCGTACAACCCCTCACTGAAAACATCAACTTGGGGCCATGTCAATATTGACGGACCTCAGGCGGCTAGTATGGCTGAGAGGAACTTTCTCTTGGTCATACAGGTCCCTGAGAGTCAAGCGAGAGCTCTTGCTGCTCTCGACTTCAGACCCTTCTATGACTTCGGTCGGGTAACCTTTAGGGTTGCTAGCCTTGGTCAGGATGGGTCTGAAGAAAAAGGGGTAAGTGAACAGCAACCATAATGGCTGCCCGTAAGCTTACCCTTAAACAAATTAACTTGCATCATAGTAAAGGCGCCTCAGCAGTTTTGATGAGGGGCATGACTAGGATGCACACAGGCATATCACTAATTCAAGAACCATGGTTAGTTCGAGGTGCTATTAGGGGACTTGGGGGGGCTGGCTTTAATGTTTACAGGGATCCCAAGGCTACCAAACCAAGAGCGTGCATCCTTACGAAGGGCATTAATGTTGTACCTTTGCTGGACCTGTGCTCTGGAGACCTGATGGCGGTATTGACCGACTTCGAGGGTATCGGAAGGATGGTCATTGGATCGGCTTACTTTCCGTATGATAGCAAAGTTAATCCTCCAAATGAGGTATGTAAATTGGTGGATTACTGTGCAGAGAGGGGACTGCCCCTTTTGTTGGGCTGTGATGCTAACTCACAACACAGGGTGTGGGGGAGCTCAAAGAACAACCAAAGGGGACAGGAGCTATTAGAATATCTATTGGGAACAGGACTGGATATTCTAAACACGGGTAAGGTACCGACATTCAGTAATGCTGTCAGGGAGGAGGTGATTGATATCGCCCTCTGCTCGTGCAGTATTGCACACAAGGTAAGAAGATGGAGAGTATCTAATGAACCTTCACTTTCTGATCATTTACAGATAGTCTTCGAGCTGGAGGCTGTGGTCCCTTCGGAAACCAAGTGGATTCGTAATCCCAGGAAAACGGATTGGGCTAAATACAGCGCAGAGCTGAAGGAGACACTTTCTGTATTACCAGGCAGGATTAGAGATCATTTGATCTCTAATCATTTGATCGTTCGGCAAAAGAGACCTACTGGTGGAATGAGAGGCTAGAAAACCTCAGAAAAGAGACCAGGAAGTTATTTAAACGTGCTAAAAAATACCGCACGGCTGACAGTCGGTCCACATATGCAAAAATGAGGGACAACTATAGGAATTAAATAAGGAAGGCACAACAGGATAGCTGGACTGCCTTCTGCTTTTAGGCACCTTAAGACTGCCTTACGGAGGATTTGCCGAGTCGGACGAGGAGACTTTGGCTCACCTGGTCCAGACCCATTTCCCAGGCTTTTCTAGGTCTGAGAAGGACGGTCCCGATTCTTGGCCTCTGAGTAAACTACCGCAGGTTGAATATAGGCCGCGGAGACAGTTGGCTAATGGAATCGTGACTGCCGAGAGGGTCAGGTGGGCCGTGGAATCCTTTAGCCCTTATAAGTCTCCCGGACCAGACGGCGTTTTCCCTGTCCTTTTGCAAAGGGCGATGGATCAGGCGGTCGGACCGTTGGTAAGGCTTATCAGGGCAAGTCTAACTCTTGGATATGTCCCAAAAGCGTGGAGGGGCACTAAAGTCGTCTTCATACCAAAGGCTGGCAGGAACGGATATACCTCACCAAAGGATTTTCGTCCAATTAGCCTAACATCTTTCATTCTGAAGTTGGTTGAAAGATTAGTGGATAGATACATCCGCAGTGAGATCTTAAAGCAAAATTCTTTGCATAGAGATCAGCATGCCTATAGAACGGGATGTTCTACAGAATCAGCCCTTGCCAGAGCTGTTAACTTAATAGATGGACAGCTACAGGATAAAGGCTTCGCAGTGGGTGTTTTCATGGATATAGAGGGAGCTTTCAATTATACCTCCTCGGAGATTATAAAGAAAGCCATGATCTCTCATGGTATTCCCACAACCATTGTTGACTGGACCTGTCACATGTTGGGTAACAGGAACCTATTAACAACTAAAGGAAGCTCAACCCTTCGAGGAACAGTTAATTCTGGATGTCCTCAGGGAGGAGTTCTATCGCCCTTACTTTGGTGTCTGGTAGTGGATGAACTGCTAAGACTCCTCAGTGAGAAGGGATTTCATGCGATTGGTTATGCGGACGATATCTTATTAATCGCTCGCGGTCCTCATCTGGATGTATTACTGGGTGTGGTGCAGCAGGCGTTAAATATGGTAGATGGATGGTGCGGACAAACGGGTTTGTCAGTCAATCCAGCAAAAACGGAAGTTGTTATTTTCACCAGACGATACAAGTGGAAAGCCACATGTATGCTAAAACTGGCTGGAAAAGAACTCCAATTCACAGAGAAAGCGAAGTACCTAGGAGTCATCTTGGATAGTAAGCTTCTTTGGAGAGAACACTTGGATGAGAAGTGTAATAAACTCACAACTACTCTATGGCAATGTAGGAGAGCTATAGGATGTAGCTGGGGTCTTAAACCGGATACACTTTTGTGGATCTACGAATCGATTCTGCTTCCTAGGCTGACCTATGCGTCTGTGGTCTGGTGGAGCAGAGTTGAATTTAAAACGGCAAAAGACCGGTTGGAGGGCGTGAGGAGGCTGGTCCTGGGGAGCATCACTGGTGCTGTGCGTACTACGCCCACGATGGCCCTTGGTGCTCTTCTGGGACTGGAACCTTTACCCCTGATCATTAAAGCAGAGGCGGCGAAAGCTGCCCTGAGATTAGGTGGGGACAGAGGCCGTAGGGAAGTTGGCAAATGGCGTCTTCCCAGCAAATTGGTGGAAAAACCCATTCTCAATATGATTAGAGATAAGGTGACTCCACTTTACCTCTTTGACAAGAAGTATAGAATAAGTATACCTAATAGAGAGGATTGGCATGATGGGCCGGCCCTTCTTCCCAGAGATGCTATTGTCTGGTATACGGACGGATCAAAGGGAAGAATTGGCGCAGGCGCAGGTGTCTATCAAGAAGCAGTGGGGGTGGCTCTCGCATATAGTTTGGGAACCATCACTACTGTTTTACAATCCGAAATTGTAGCGATTCTCTATGGTGCTCTTGAGGCTCTAGAGCGCTGCCAGGATAGAATTATCTACATTGGTTAGGACAGCAAGGCAGCCATTTGCGCTTTAAAACGATATGTTACGACATCCCAACTGGTCGGAGAGTGCCACGAGGCGCTCAACAGGCTAGCTGGAATTAACCGTGTTACCCTCATCTGGGTCCCAGGACACTGTGGAATTAAGGGTAATAACGTAGCGGATGAACTAGCCAAAGAAGGCGCTAGGAAACGATTTATCGGACCAGAACCAATAGTTGGCGTCTCCAACAAGTGTCTGACTTTGGAATTTAAACAATGGCGGACACTAGAGCACCAAAAAGTGTGGCGGGCAGCTGCAGGTTGTAGACAGGCCAAAGCACTCATTGGGGAAAACTTAAATCCTAAAAGAGCGTCGGATTTCCGCAGGCTTAATAGGAAAGAGGCGAAAATCATAACAGGTTTGTTAACAGGCCATGGAGATTTACGCTATCACAGGCATAAGATGGGCATCGTCGAGGATCCCAAATGCCGTAAATGTGGTGAGGAAAACAAAACCTCAGCTCACATTCTGTGTCGATGCCCTGCTTTGGTGAGGGAACGATATCAGATTTCAGGTTGTTACTTCCTTGAGGAGACAGCAATCGCTACTAAAGGACTGGCCGCGGTCCTGTTTCTATGGAAGGGGCTTTGGGCTTAGGTCAGGCGGTTTAGTAGGACTTTGGGGACGTAAAGGAATTATCCAAGCGTCAGCGGCTGCTAAGCGGCTGCAACCCTAATAGCTAATAATAATAAACTGTTTTTCACAACGTTTTGCTAACCGTCGGGCCAACCGCGGGCCAGAGTTAGGCCAACCGAGAAAGTTTAAGTCATTTAAACTGTTTTTCACAAAGTTTTGCCAACCGTCGGGCCAACCGCGGCCCAGAGTTAGGCCAACCGAGAAAGTTTAAGTCATTTAAACTGTTTTTCACAAAGTTTTGCCAACCGTCGGGCCAACCGTGGCCCAGAGTTAGGCCAACCGAGAAAGTTTAAGTCATTTAAACTGTTTTTCACAAAGTTTTGCCAACCGTCGGGCCAACCGCGGCCCAGAGTTAGGCCAACCGAGAAAGTTTAAGTCATTTAAACTGTTTTTCACAAAGTTTTGCCAACCGTCGGGCCAACCGTGGCCCAGAGTTAGGCCAGTCGAGAAAGTTTAAGTCATTTAAACTGTTTTTCACAAAGTTTTGCCAACCGTCGGGCCAACCGTGGCCCAGAGTTTGGCCAACCATAAAGTTTGAGTTATTTAAACTGCGTTTTACAGAGTTTTGCCAACCGTCGGGCCAATCGTGGCCCAGAGTTTGGCCAACCTAAATTTGTAAGTCATATGAGATACGTTCCCCATAGTTGTGTCAACCTTTGTCGCCAAAGTTGGCCCGACGGTTGGTTACACTCTGCATGTAATGGTTGGCTTGCAAAGTCGGGCCAAATGTGGGCACTAGTACTTGCCAAAGTTGGGCAAACTCTGGCAACCAAAACTTCGCTTGCCAAAGTTAGGCCAACCGTGGGCCAACCTTCAAACTCTGGCGGCCATCCTAAATTTGCACCTGGGGAGAAAGGATCTAAAATTTTTTACAAAATTTGATATAAGAGTAGAGGGGATAATAAAAATTTTACATTAACTTTTTAAAAGTTAAACTGTTACATATTAAATTAAATTTTTTTTGTTTTTAAACATTATGACCACTGTTATATCTTACCCTTACTGGTTAGTTTAAGAAATAACGAAAATGTATAAAACTATTAGTGAATACAATCAAAATGCCATTTTAAATTTTTCTTATACTTACATTTGCCTAAATAAAAATTACAAATCTATATAACTTTTTTTTAAAAAAACGTAAAGCAATTTTAAAAAATTGGATTTAAAGCTTATACATAGTACTATACGATACAATTTTGTAAATTAAAAAAAAATTTGTTGTTAACCAAAAAAAGTTCCGAAAAATGACCAAAAATAACCATTTTTGGACATTTAAAGCAGTATTACAAGAAATTCTGACGTGATGGGCTACTTTGGAGGTCAGATTCGTATTCTATGTCAAAAAAGATATAAGAATCACTTTCCACTTTTTTTGTAACAGAACAAAACCAGCAGGCCTGTGCAACTTAAAAATATCTTATTTTTTAAATTGAAATTATAGTAAACTTAAGAGGATAAATTCCAACTTGACAGAAAAATTTGACTTTTTAAACAGGAGCATACGTTTTTGTATTTTTGTGCTTGCAAAAAAGGCAAGGTCATAAAGTAAAAAAATACAAAATTACCATTTTTTGTGAAAAATAAAAATTTTGATTTATTTTAGAATAACACAGGCCTGCAAATTTTAGCTTAGTTCTGTCAGAATTTCTTGTAATACTGCTTTAAATGTCCAAAAATGGCTATTTTTGGACATTTTTCAGAATTTTTTTTGGTAACCAAAAATTTTTTTTCAATTTGCAAAATTGTATCGTATAGTACCGTGTATAAGCTTCAAACCCCATTTTTAAAAATTGCATTACGATTTTTTTAAAATAGTTATATAGATGTGAAATTTTTTATTTATGCAAATGTGGGTATGTGAGAAATTCAAAATGTCATTTTGATTGTATTCACTAATAGTTTTATAAATTGACTGTTATTTCTGAAACTAATTAGTAAGGGTAAGATATATCAGTAGTTATAATTTTTAAAAACAAAAAATTGAATTAATATGCAACTTTTTAACATTTAAAAAGTTGACGTAAAATTTATATTATTCCCTCTACTCTTATATCAAATTTTGTAAAAAATTTTAGATCCTTTCTCCCCATTTCGACCCCACATATTTTATGGACGTCGTCTTTATTACTACTTCGTTTTTTATAATTATACTGATATCAGCCTTCCTAGTTGTAAAAAGCCTACACTTGCCTAAATAAAAAAAGATTTTCAAATCTACATAACTTTTTAAAAAAAAATTCCAAAGACATTTTGAAAAATGGGTCTTAAAGCTAAGCCATAGTACTATACGATGCAATTTTGCAAATTAAAAAAAAAATTTTGGCTAACGAAAAAAATTCCGAAAAATGACCAAAAATAGCTATTTTTTGACATTTAAGGCAGTATTACAAAAAATCCTGACGTGATGGGCTATTTTGGAGGTCGGATTCATATTCTACGTCAAAAAAACTATAAGAATCACTTTCCACTTTTTTTGTAACAGAATTAAGCCAAAATTTGCAGGCCTTGTGTAATTAGAATAATTAATTAATTTAGAATAATTAAGTAATTGATAAAAAATAAAAAAGATTATATTAATGAATCAATTCATTTTCATGACAAAAATACAACTTTGACAAGAATTAATGCATATTTTTCTTTAAAAAAAGTTATTTCAAGAAATAAAAAAATAGATTTTTTCAAAACTTAAATAATTACTACAAAAATTTTTTAACATTTTTTTAATAATTCTTCAGTCTGATTCTAAATAATGCACCACTAACTGTTATTAAAATCTGTTAAAGCGTGTGAGACAAAATATGTTCACAAAAAAAACATTACTTTTAAGTTGTTGAAAGAGACGTACATAAATTTCTTGTTCTGTTTTGTAGAGAAATCTGTTATTGAATTTTTTTACTTTAAATTTATACATATTAGGGGTAGTTTTTTCAATTAAAAAACAGAGGGTGATGGAGCAATTTTGATATTGCTTTTGAGTTGTTAAAAGGGAAGTACATAAATTTACTATTCTATTTTGAAAAATAATGTAGATTTTTATTTTTTTATTATACATTTTGAATTTTTACATATTGCATGTTGTTGTTTCAATTTAAAAACACTGGTGGTGATACAGTAATTTTTATATTGCTTCCGTCCTTTTTATATTTAAAAGATTCCCTATACAATAAAACTATTTCTACAAACGATTAAAGAACATGATTTAAAAGGAAATTAGTTTAATGTTCAATAGATAATTTATGTGAACACTTGTTCCTTCTGCAAAAAGTAAAATTGTTTTTCTTATTTTAACGAGTTTGCTCTCCTTCATTACCAATCCCACATAGCACAAATCTTCCAAGAAACTTTCAGGGAGTTTCCCGTGACAACCTTTGTAAGCTACCCTTGGTAACTTTCTGAAAATTTCCAGGAAATACAATAATGTCCGCAGGTTAGAAGCTTCCCATAGAAAATTCCTGGTAACTTCTTAGAGGTTACCAGAAAGTTTCCAAAAGTTATTAAAAATTTTTTTAGTTAAATAATTATTTAAAAAGGTTTAAAAAAAGTTGAATGATTCAAATTTTGCATTTTTTTAAAATAAAAAAGTGTGTTTAATTAAAAAAAATTACCATTACAACTACAACACATATGAGGGTAAGGCGGACTCGATCCACCATAGACCTCAAAAGTGTGCTTCTGGGATAACGCTTTACGCTCTCAACCAAATCGACACTTGACTTTACAAGGTTAATTTATATGTTATATATTTCATTATATTTTTGTGAAAACTAATATCCATTTTAAATAAATTCTTTTGAATTAAATTTTACGTTATTTGGATAATTCAAACATTTTTCAATTAAATAACAAATTTAAAAATTGAATTAATATTTCATTTCACCTGAAGTCGTTGCGGCCTATTTTTAGAAAAATCTCATAATTTGTACAAATAATGTATAATGCCGATAGAATTCACTCTCGATAATAATTTTAAAAAAAATGTTTCAATTAAAGTTATAATTATAATTTTTAAATTAAGTTGCACACAAAAAGGTTAGTTTAACAGTTATCAAAATTGTATTGCTTTTCTTTATGTTATCTGGTTCACTATACACAAAGTTCCCACGCGGGTTCACGTCCGTGCTTGGCCAGATCGCAATTGCTACTGGCTTGACGCACCACCCCACCACTTGTATATGTGAGACAGAGTAGCTGCACCAGTTAAACAGGTGCAAACATTACATCCCTTCCTTATTACATAAATTTTATTTATTTTATATATTTTTTGAGTGATTCTAATTTATTATAATTAATTGTTAATACATAATTTTAAATAACTATCGAAGAAGTTGTCATTTTGACATAATTTGTTAACACAACAATTCGAACTCCTTTTAAATAATTAATATAATTGTAGTTTATTAATTAATAATTAAGCCTTTAGAACTTTAAATTAAAGTTAATTGAATACCTGTTTCCCTTCATAACTCAGGTCTTCTTGAACCGTTTCCCATTTTCCTTCTACTTTTTTCAAGTGTACAATGTTTCTCCGCAGCGTTTGGCCTGTTTCTTTGTTTCTGACTGTGATATCTCCACTGACGGATCTTTCAACTACGTGTGGTGTAGGTTTTAATGTTATTGATAGTCTACTTAACTTTTCCAGTGACTTTAAATAAACCTTGTCTTCTTCACTTATTTCTGAATTTCCCGTTCTCCTTTTTTTGCATTCTATCACGATCTGAGTGGGGGGTTGAATTGTACATCATTAAATATTGGTACAATGTTTCGTTTATGTATTTTTTCTCAAGGTTGCTAATTTTAAGACATTTCAGTATGTTGCGATTTTGACGCTCTACCTCACCATTCTTTTGCTCGCAATATGGTATGGTATTGAAAAGCAAAATGTTGCATTTTTGGCAAAAGGTCTTAAACTCCTCGCTTTCAAATTATTTTCCATTATTCAAAGTGATTGAGACTGAATAGCCTAGTCGACTAAATATTTCTTTTAGAACTTTAATAACTTGTCTGCTGGTAATTTTTTTAATTATCTTGACCTCCTTATCATGGCTATAGTAATCGACTATTACTAACAGATGATCATTATTCGGTAAGGGACCTAAAAAGTCCAGTGCTATATCCATCCATGGTTCTTCGGGAAGTTTACGGCGCATCATTGCTGTAAGAGGGTTTGGCATTCCTACTAGAGTGCATCCTTTCTAACTTTTTACTAAGGTCTCGACATTTTTATCAATCCTTGGCCACCAGACTTTTAATCTTAACAATAGGTGAGATCCATTTACACGATCCATTTAATCGGTTATGTTTTCTTCTAATTTTCTTTTTTGTTTAGAAAATTTTGTTTTGCAACATCGTTGGTAGTGACCAAGCTTTCTGCAACTATTACATTTCCTACCTTTGGCTGGACAATTTAAATCTTGAGACCTGTGCGTGATGTTCCCGCATCTACAACATTTAGAACTTTTTTCGTTTTCATGAAATTGATTTTTTCTTTTCTGCCATGTTGGTATATTTTTATTTGCAACAGCGTTTATCTCAGTAGTCTTAAATCTTTCCTTTTGTTCATAACTTCCCAGTTGATGGTTAACCAACTCAAGTGCATTTGCTTCTGCTATGACCTTATCTAATGTTACTTCTTCCCCCCATTAACAAAATTTTCTTTCGAAGTTCTGATAAAGTACACCTTTCTATTATCTGATCTACTATGAAATCCTCCGGGTTATCAAATTTTCATTTTCCAGTTTTATTTCTTAATTTAATTAAGAACTTTTCGAAATTTTCTTCCTCTTCCTGCTTAATAAGGCGGAATATATGCCTCTCGTAAGTTTTATTTTGTTTGGAAAGAAAATGTTCATCAAGTTTTTTAATAGCAATTTCATAAACATCATTTTCTTTAGTCGATTTAACATTAGCACCGGGTAGGTTATAACATATTTCTTGAAGGTTCGATCCCCCTATCAGTAATAAGGTAGCTCTCTTCTTTAATGAGCTTTTCATATCCGCAGCTTCAAGGTAAATTTGTAATGATCATTTCCACTTTTCACATCTTAGGCCCACTGAAAAACTATCGCCCTCAAGGTTGAATCGTTCCGGTTGTAGCAAAAAGTTTGATATCATGGGTCCTTCGAAAAACCTGAAAAAGGTCTAATTAATCAAAGTACTCTCCTCAAATTTAATGAAAACTAATTATTCCAATTTAATGAAAACCCATCATTTCAATTTAGTGGAAAGCAATCACTCCAATTTAATGGAAAACAATCACTCCAATTTAACGTAAATAATTTAACGTTAATGCAAGTTCTGTCTTAATTATACCTGAACCACTTTTTCAATTAAATGAATGAACTATTCCCAATTTATTGGATGTGATACAACACATAATAAAAGTCCACTGCTCACTTGGATAGAGTCAGCATCATTTATTCGGATGTGATTAATACTTTTATTCTATGGACCTCGATACAATCTGAAATAACTGATGTTACTTTAGCTACTTTTCTTTTGAGATTTCTACAATATTTATTAAGATTATAAGAATTTTTGTTGCACTTGTATTTGTTTCAAGTAGGTAAAAGTTGAGATAAAATCTAAATTTTTCAGAGATCAAATTAATTTAAAAAAAAAGATAAGTTGTTTGACTCACTTCAAGTATTATTAATTTTTATTAATTAACAATTTTTTTGTTTTCTTTGTTTACGGTTAAATAAAGACCATTATAGCAGTGTTTAATAATGTGATTCATATTTTCAGTTAAAGCAAAACTAGGATTAGCTTATCAAGATTTTATACATTTGTAAATTTACTACTTATTATTTATACGATTTCTAAAGTTATTTTTGTTTTTTGTTAAATATACTGAATTTGCCATTTCTACGTATTTCGCCATTCAGTCAATGATTTCTACGATGGTCGAGACAATGCTATCTGAATCGTCAAAACATGACCTTCCATTTTCAAGCTCGATTCCTATCTCATATACACGCGTTAACCTTAGCATACTATCTATGTATCTACTCAGTAAAGATTTTGAAAATGGGAGAGAATGTATCTTTTATGAATGTCTTATTTATTTCTATTTCTTACTTACGTTTCACCTCGTCGCCACTTGTATGTTATCTGGCTCACTATGCACCAAGTTTCCAAGCGGGCTCATGTCTGTGCTCGGCCAGATCGCAATTGCTACTGGCTTGACGCACTTGTATCACAGAAATGTTCACAAGCAAAATATTTTTCATGTTGTTTTAAAATGATTGTCAAATTTGGTTGTGGGCATCCAACTAGATTCAGTTGTGGACAACACTTTTATTTTTGATAAATCGTGAAATATCGTTGTCGATATAATCATAAGTAATTCCTTACAGCTTTTAATAGTGTTTTATGAATTTTAAGAGTTTCATGGCCCAGCACAGAAATTAATATTATGAGACTTTGATTTCCGTACGTCGTTCGCAGTTATAATAATTGTAGTAACTGGGTAGTTCAGGTTCAGTGTGAGAAATTTTACATACCCTTTATGGGGAGCAGGTAATATCAAAATTAGAAGAAATCATTTTTATCTAGTTAATTAATGGTTAATTAATTAATCTTTTTGCATTTTTAATAAATTTTTCAAGAGTGCCACAACTAAAACAAAATTTCCTTTGTTAGAAAAATGATCACTAAATTCAATTTTTTTAATTGACGTTCTATATATGAAAATTTTTGTTTTTACACGTAGTTTTTGATAAAAATATAAAAAAAATTATTTTTTAAATTTACGAAATTTTTTTTAATTTTTAAAAATAAATTTTATTTTTAAAAATGTATGTATCGATCGATTTTTTTCAAAATTTTTTGTAAGAAATTAGAACTAAATTAACAACTTTAAGGTGTTGTCTGATTGTGGGCAAACGATGGGATCTATTTATTTCGAATTTTTTAATTTTTATATCCATAGAATATGGCAAACAATAGGACTTTTGAGCTAAAGTTATGAATAACACAGGTCAACAAAAAAAGTCTTACTTTTTTATGACATATCATAGTGTCCATTAAAGACGCTGAACACGATTCCTATCCACAAAATTGGCCATCACGTCAGGATTTTGAGAAAAAGTGTGATAAAGACCCTAAAAAACGTGTTTTTGAGGATTTTCAAAATTTTTTTAACCTAAACCTGACGCGTCAGAAACTTCTACATAGACTTAAATTGAAGCTTGAATTGTCCACTACAAGATCCATATCCGTAAAACCAAAAAAGATTAAAATTTTTTCAAAAAATGGGGTTGAAGTTACCAAAAATGTGTTTTTTGGGTTGCTTTAATAGACTTTCAAAATTGTTTTGGATTCGCTTGAAAATTGTTACTCAAGCGTATTTGAGGTCGCGGATTATAATCTGACGTTCCAGAAACTTATGAAATGTTATAATCTGATAATTATAAACAGCGACCCTAAAAAGCACATTTTTGGTGACTTCAACCCCATGTTTTAAAAAATTTTTAATTTTTTTTGGTTTTACGGATATGGTTTTTGTAGTGGACAATTCAAGCTTCAATTTTAGTCTATGTAGAAGTTTCTGACGCGTCAGGTTTAGGTTAAAAAAATTTTGAAAATCCTCAAAAACACGTTTTTTAGGGTCTTTATCACACTTTTTCTCAAAATCCTGACGTGATGGCCAATTTTGTGGATAGGAATCGTGTTCAGCGTCTTTAATGGACACTATGATATCTCATAAAAAAGTAAGACTTTTTTTGTTAGCCTGTATAATAATTTTATCTCAAAAGTCCTATTGTTTACTATATTATATGGATATAAAAAATAAAAAATTCGAAATAAATAGATCCCATCGTTTGCCCACAATCAAACAACGCCTAAGAGTTGTTAATTTAGGTCTAGTTTCTTACAAAAAATTTTGAAAAAAATCAATCGATACATACATTCTTAAAAATAAAATTTTTTTTTAAAAATTAAAAAAAAATTTCGTAAATTTAAAAAATAAATTTTTGTTATATTTTTATCAAAAACTACGTGTAAAAACAAAAATTTTCATATATAGAACGTCAAATTTGGTCAATTTTTGACCGAGTTATAACCATTTCAAAATAACATTTTCGTTAAAAATGTGATTTTTCAAAAACCTGTATCTCTTAAACGGCTTGATGAAAAAATTTTTAAAAAATCATGGTCGGTTATTTCAATGAGCAGTAAAAGTAAAAAAATATTTGAAAAAAATCTGAGATGCAAAAGTCAAATACTGTCCGATTTCGCGTGGAACGCCCCATATACGTATCTTTTCTTAATATCAGTAGACTTTTGCCCGAAAAAAATTTTTTAATTCAACTTTTAAAAAAATTATATCTTTGATTTAAAAATTTTTTTTGTTGATATTGTCAATAATGTAGAGAATACTTCCTGTATATTTAATTATGGGACAGGAATAATTTTACCAGTAAAAATAAAATGTCCAGCGCGGCTAAAACGCTCTTTCTTTTAATTAAATTCTCCATCAATATCTCGATATTGTTGTCATATTTATTAATTATAAAAATTAATAAAAATAACTGGTTAAATAAGTCCCGACACGTCGTGCTGTATATTTTATTTTATTCTGGGAAAGTTATTGCTGTCCCATAATTAAATTTACAGGAAGTATTCTCTACATTATTGACAATATCGACAAAAAAAATTTTGCAATCGATGGTATATTTTTTCAAAATTTGAATTCAAAAAATTTTTTGCAATTTTTTTCGGTCAAAAAAATTTTTTTTAAATTCTTTTCTTAAAAGTACATCTTGTTGTGAGTATTTTGCAAAAAAATCATTTTAATCGGTCAATAAGAAAAAAGTTATGTTCCTTTTTTGAAAAATCGATCAAAAGTTTGAGTAAGAGGTAACTCAAAAAAGGGTTGAAAAAACTTTTATACGTTTTTATTCTATGCATATTGTTACATCCCTAACTTATTCTTAATATACTACATTTACTTATAATAACTACGTGTTTTTTCTTTTTCCAAATATTGAATCTTACCTATATATTGTAAGATATTATTATTGTCATTAAAATGCATGTTATTGAATTAATAGAACCTCTACCTATTATTGCATTATATTCAGTATTTTTATAGTTATTGTCATAATATATGTCCTACAGCGAATATATAAATTGTATCAGATACAAGAAAGAAGAGTAATATTCAGAAGTATGTAAAAACCTTTGCCACAGACAAAATTAACCTTGAATAATATAATCAGAATAACGATTAAGCATCATTTCAACGACCTTTCTATAACAAGGAAATCAACGAACGAGCAAAAAATGATCTATTAAGCAACTTCCTCGCAGTCCCACTTAAGCATTTAATCAACCTATGAGAAACAGCTTACCGAACCAGTGGCACATATCCCCACTTAAAATCCATGCGATGATTCAAGTTTTCACGCATAAAATTGGAAAAACAATAATCAGGGATAACCATCTCTCCACAATTCCAGTAGCATCAAAGGCACTAAGCTTATGGGGTAAGTTTTATAAATAAAGGGCACTAGCTCTGTTACATTCAGAGAGTAATTTTTTGAAAAACCAACTTATAGTTATCAAACCAGCGAGTTGAACACATCGTCTACAAGTGAACTAAAAGTACAAAGTTAAAAGTGAACTCCCAAGTGTTTAAAATCAACCCAAGTCTATTTAAAAGTATTAATTTCCAAACAAATATAATTAATATAGTATAATAATAAAACTTTAATAAATTTTCTAAAATATTATTTGGGAAATAGTTTTCAACTTTCAATAAAATCTATATTGAAACAAGACATTCCAAATTTTGAACCATTAAAATTTGCTCAACTGACAACAACCGTCTGGAAGGAAGCAAATATTTTAAAATACAATACACTATCTCATTAGTGTAAACATCAGTGATAAAATCCCACACTAAGGACAACTGTCGGAGGCCCACTTGTGAAGGCCCCTTTCAAGATTGGATTAACAGATTATTATCACCAGCTTATTGGTCACCGGTAATCGTTATTCTTAAAGTAAGATTTGTAAATTATAATTATATTCATTGTATTTTTGTCAATGCTTTTCTTTCTTGTTGGTTTTTAAATAAATTATACTCTCACAACATTTAGTAGGCTCATTGACTTATCCTCATCCCAAATTAGATTCAATTTATTTGAAACTAATTTAAAACTAGGAACGTTAGGTATATTTATAAAGGTTTCTCGTTTTGACGTAACAATATAAAGGAACAATTTTAGAAAGTAATTTAAAAATTGCTAAAATCATCAAAAATTCTTATGATCAATAATTGGCGTGGAAATGCTTTATAATAAAATTAAAAATTAGTGTATATAAGACTCTTAAAACAGAAGCAAAACCTATATTTGCGACCGATGTTTTCATTACTTTATCACAGAGGAGAATCTAACTAAACATGCAGACGCGTGTCATACATTAAATGAATACATAATTTACCTACCTCAACCTGGAAAGAATTTTATTAAATTTAAAAATCATGGAAATAAAGAAAATGCATCGTTCTGTCAAACACATCTTCACATTTTTAACGACAAATTGGTGACGGATTAACATTTTTTAATTTTCTAAGGCTTATTTTAAAGCTGAAATTCTAACTAAGATTTCTTTGATTTTAAAAATATTTTATTAAAATTTTTCTAGATTTTTGAAAAAGTTGAATTCAAGAGACTAATATGAGAAAATTTGATTATTTTTTTGCACTTTGTCACTGTATAACTGAAATTGTAGTTAAAGGAATGACTTCAAAATATGGCTAATTTATATTTCATAGTATCGCGTAAAATCGCCCTGATACTGGTGAACGGTAGTGTAGGATTCGTAATTAGAGGTCCCAAAAAGCCGCGAGTAAAATATTTCAAATCATTAAAATGATAAAATCCGTCATATTTGATTCACCATTTTGAATTTTTAGAAAGGGACATCGGATTTGTCATCAGCGACTACTCAAAGCCCAAGAGTAACAACTTTTATCAATTTAGGTGAAATTTTATGATTTTTACCGACAGTTTGAAAGATCCACCATTTTGAAATTTTAAAACTTGACATCGAGTACGTAATCAACATCCACAGAAAGACCAGAGCAGTAACATTCATGAGCTTATTTATTTTTTATTGCATGTATTGTATATTTTGTTTGTATAGAAGCTTAGGTATATATTTTTTTGTGGTTAGGGAGAATCTAGGGACCCATTGGTAAAATTTTTATGGCGGATTCAGATTCAGCGCATTGAAATACATCAAAGTACATTTGAGCGGATGGGAAGAAGAACTCGCCGAGACGCTCCGCTGCACGCTGTATTGCCAGTCAAGAGTTCCAAATACTAAAGTTTGAAATTTAAAAAGTGCTACATTATAGAAAATAAAGAGGCGCTTTTTTTCCTTTAAAATTTTTTAATAGAACAATTAGTTTAGATAGTAAGTACAAAAAACTTAAAAAAAAATAATTTTCATTTTTCATTCAATTTTAAAACATAAATCATCGTAGTTAAGACAAATATTGATAAAATTAATCGGTATTTAATATACTAACACGTTAGAGTCTATAGAAGACGATAACATATCAAAAAACTTAAAAATTAATAATTGTTTAATAATATTTGATTGTTATGAATGATCTACCAGCAATCACACTTTCTTACCTTTCGACGACAAAAAGTTAGTGGGGAAATTTTGAATTAAAAGAACTTCCAGTGAGACATTTGTTCTTTAATGTATAAAGTTGTTTTCTGGAAAATTTCAAATTGATTTATTGGAAAGTTTAGAAAGTGTCGAAGTTTAAACAAATTGCGCGTGGCGCGCTAGCGAGTCGCCGTGTATAGAGAATAATATTCTATGTATATGAATGATCTGCTTCTTATAACTTTTACATATACATTTATTTACTATCTTAAATAAATTGTTTTCGATTATATTAAACTTTTAAAATAATAAAATTATTTAAACATTTTTTAAATGAAATATATAATATTCAAATCTTATATTAAATTATTATAATTAAACAAATTTTAATATGTGACAATAAAAATGAATTAAACATTTTTTAAATACTAGTAAATGTTAAAAAATAACTCAAACTAATGTTAAGGCATTTTAATAACATATTTAATAAAGTACTAAATATACATTAAGTTTGTCCATATTATTAGTGCAGATATTTGAAAATTTTATACATAAAAATATTTTTAAATAACAAATTAATAAGAAAAATATTTATTCATATAGATAATACCAATAATATTTTATTCGAATTATTTAATAAAAATTTATTAATTTTAACATTAAATCAATTTTAATTTATCAATATAAATAAATTGTAAACAATTTATTTGCGTCAGTAAATAAATGTATATGTAAAAGTTATAAGAAGCAGATCATTCATATACAGAATATTATTCTCTATACATGGTGACATTCCGAATTCCACATTCCGGATTACACTTACGGATTCCAGATTCCACCTTACAGATTCCATTTTCGGATTCTATATCACACATTCCGCATTTTATATTCCGGATTCAACATTCCGAATTTCACATTCCGGATTCCACACTCCGAATTCCACATTCCGCATTCCACATTCGGGATTCCACATTCCGAATTCGACATTCCGCATTCCACATTCCGAATTACACAATCAGGATTCCACATTGGGTTTTACACATTCCGGATTACACTTACAGATTCCTTATTTCTGATTCTACCTTCCGAATTTCACATTCCGGATTACACTTACGGATTCTAAATTCCGGATTCCACATTCCTGATTCCACTTACGGATTCCAGATTTCACCTTACAGATTCCATTCCCGGATTCCATATCACACATTCTTCATTTCTCATTTCGGATTCTATATTTTACACTCCGAAGTCCCTTATTTTACATTCCACATTCCAGAATTCACATTTCACATTCCGAATTCCACAATCTGAATGGTCGATTTTTTAACCTCTGGTCAATTAGAAAATTACCATAAAAAATTATCTCTAAAATGTGTCCGTCCTGTCCATAATGGGTTAAGGTGTTATTTGTTACTACAGAACATAATTTTTTAAACTTTTTTATCGCATTAAATGCAACATATAGTATCCAAGAATGATACGTAAATACTATTTTGTCTGGGAAAATTCAATAATCTACTTTCAACAAGATAACTTTAAATTATAAATGTATTCTAGTTTATAGATAATAATATGGAAATTCTAGAAATTCCTAATTTCATTAAAACATTGTTATCTAAAGTATTCCCTAATTATTTGCTGTCTGATTTCATGACCTTCTTTATTATTTTCTATATAATTTGGTATTTGCTCTTCATCCAGATTTTCGTCATCATCAATAGCAACAACTGGTAGTAGATAATGTTTTCGAACATTTTGCAGGACACAGCAAGCATTTATAATTTTTCCTAAATTAATAAAAATAGTTTCAAAATTATATTAACCCTTTAACGCCGGGAAGGACACATATTTTACTCAACTTTTAGAGCCATCGTTCTTAGCGATTTCATAAATTAAAAATTTGGTAGGTATCCAGCCCTATAGATTTTTATCGCTCTTTCAGAATCTGAAGTTCAAATTTAAAAAAAACTTTAATTTGAGAAACTTGTGAGTCAAGACGGTCTCACAACTGGTGATATGCTGTGTCTCACACCCAGAAGTTGGCGCTATTTTGAAAAAGGAAAATTAAATTATTTTCAACCCTAGATTGGAACAATACAATATTGCATCACAAAATATAAGGAAAACACTAAAAGAAAATGCATTACATTTACATTTTCCAATTAATTAACTTGGAAAAAAGTACTTTGCATTTATTGAAAAAACGCTTTTTTGTCGATTATCACACCCAGTGTTAGAATTTAACAAAAACAGTTTATATATCCGTTTCGGCGTATACGAAAAAGTTAGCCCATATAAAAAGAAATGTTTTTATATAAAGTAATCGGCTTTTTAATATTGCATGTTAAAAAAAATTGACTGTCTCACAACTGGAGACTCTTCCCTACTATTTAACCCCCATACAGTTTATCCCTTTAACGACCAAATGTACTGATTTCTAACTTCGATTTCAAACTCTTATTATTGAAAGAAAAAAATTATTAAAAATTCTGCAGGCACATACTCATATGTTTTTTGGGTCGCTCTTTCAAATGGCGTTGTCAAAATTCCCAAAAAGTGCCATTTAACCCTTATTTTTTTCAAAAATACTCAAAAAATACAAAATTTTGGAAAGTAATTTTTTTAAATCCAATTTTAGTTAGTATATTAATTTTTCCAGGTCACCTAAGGTATACAAAACGTGTTCCGAATAGTTCTAGTTTGAAAATATGCTTTGCTTTTTAAGATTTTTTGTTTTTATTCATTCAAAATGGCGCCTGAAAATAAATTTTTTTTCAAAATTTAACACAGGATGGACAAAATTTTCAAAAAATATTGAATTAGATTGAAACTTGTTGTTCGGGGGTTTTTGGGGTCGCTGATTACGAATCTGAATTCAGATTTTCAAAATTCAAAATGGCGGACCCAATATGGCTGACGACAAATCTAAAACTTTATCGTACTGTCTTCAAATTTGTTACTCGGGGGTTTTCGGGGTCGCTGATTACGAATCTGAATTCAGATTTTCAAAATTCAAAATGGCGGATCCAATATGGCGGACGACAAAGTTATAACTTTATCGTATTGTCTTCAAATTTGTTACTTGGGGGTTTTCGGGGTCGCTGATTACGAATCTGAATTCAGATTTTCAAAATTCAAAATGGCGGACCCAATATGGCGGACGACAAATCTAAAACTTTATCGTATTGTCTTCAAATTTGTTACTCGGGGGTTTTCGGGGTCGCTGATTACGAATCTGAATTCAGATTTTCAAAATTCAAAATGGCGGATCCAATATGGCGGACGACAAAGTTATAACTTTATCGTATTGTCTTCAAATTTGTTACTCGGGGGTTTTCGGGGTCGCTGATTACGAATCTGAATTCAGATTTTCAAAATTCAAAATGGCGGACCCAATATGGCGGACGACAAATCTAAAACTTTATCGTATTGTCTTCAAATTTGTTACTCGGGGGTTTTCGGGGTCGCTGATTACGAATCTGAATTCAGATTTTTAAAATTCAAAATGGCGGACCCAATATGGCGGACGACAAATCTAAAACTTTATCGAATTGTCTTCAAATTTGTTACTCGGGGGTTTTCGGGGTCGCTGATTACGATTCTGACATTAGTGTCAATGGTTTAGTATCAATGTATCAGTATCAATGTATAGGTATAAATGTATTAGTATCAATGTATAAGTATCAATGTTTTAGTGTAAATGTATTACTATCAATGTATTAGTGTCAATGTATTACTATCAATGTATTAGTGTCAATGTATAAGTGTCAGTGTATTAGTATCAGTGTATTACTATCAATGTATAAGTATCAATGTATAAGTATCGATGTATTAGTATCAATGTATATGAATCAATGTATAAGT
The DNA here is from genome assembly GCA_032873175.1 of Leptopilina drosophilae. Lineage (NCBI taxonomy): Eukaryota > Metazoa > Arthropoda > Insecta > Hymenoptera > Figitidae > Leptopilina > Leptopilina drosophilae. Next base: position 30,247,453 of record CM065478.1, read on the forward strand.
ATCAATGTATAAATATTAATGCATAAATATCAACCCCCAAGTAACAAATTTGAAGACATTACGATGAAGTTTTAACTTTGTCGTCCGCCATATTGGATCCGCCATTTTGAATTTTGAAAATCTGAATTCAGATTCGTAATCAGCGACCCCGAAAACCCACGAGTAACAAATTTAAAGACAATACGACAAAGTTTTAGATTTGTCGTCCGCCATATTGGATCCGCCATTTTGAATTTTGAAAATCTGAATTCTGATTCGTAATCAGCGACCCCGAAAACCCCCAAGTAACAAATTTGAAGACAATACGATAAAGTTTTAGATTTGTCGTCCGCCATATTGGGTCCGTCATTTTGAATTTTGAAAATCTGAATTCAGATTCGTAATCAGCGACCCCAAAAACCCCCGAGCAACAAGTTTCAATCGAATTCAACAATTTTTGAAAATTTTGTCCATCCTGTGTTAAATTTTGAAAAAAATTTTATTTTCAGGCGCCATTTTGAATGAATAAAAACAAAAAATCTTAAAACGCAAAGCATATTTTCAAACTAGAACTTTTGGGAACACGTTTTGTATACCTTAGGTGACCTGGAGAAATTAATATACTAACTAAAATTGGATCTAAAAAAAATTAATTTCCCAAATTTTGTATTTTTTGAGTATTTTTGAAAAAAATAAGGGTGAAATGGCACTTTTTGGAAATTTTGACAACTTCATTCGAAAGAGCGACCCCAAAAACATATGGGTATGTGCCTGCAGAATTTTTAATAAGTTTTTTCTTTCAATAATAAGAGTTTGAAATCGAATTTAGAAATCAGCACATTTGATCGTTAAAGGGTTAACCCGAGTATGCTCGGGATGTATCATTCATTTATTTGAAAAAATGTAATTCGAGAGTCATATAAATAATACACTCAGCGTAATTTGAATCCAAATATACTTTTAGGTATTTCAAATTAAATTAAATATGAAATAATCAAAATTAATTTTTAAGAAAATTTAAATTAATTTCCTACAAAATTGAAAAATAAAAAAACCGTAGGAGAATTAACGTCTTAGATAATAAATAATTAACATTCAGATAATATTTATTAACATCTTTTATTAATATCTAGTATATTCAAATTTATAATATATACTATTTTCCATTTTTGTGCTGCATTTGTGATAAAAGAACTTTTTCTGGGTTAAGATATTGACAAACAACATTAATTTAAACTTTTATTGTAAAAGAAGTATAACCGTTTGTGGGAATGTGGTATCCGAAATGTAGAATGTAGAATCTATGTGCAATCCAGAATGTGGAATCCGAAATGTAAAATTTGGAATTCGTAATACTGAATGTGAAATCCGGAATATAAACGTGAATCCGGAATGTTGATTCCGGAATTGAAATGTGTAATCCGAAGTGGGGAATTCGAAATGTAAAATCCAGAATATTGAATCCGAAATGTGGAATTCAGAATGTGGAATCCGGAATGTGTAAGTCGGAATCCAGAATGTAGAATCTGGAATGTGAAATTCGGAATGTGGAATCCAGAATGTGGAATCTAGAATGTGTAAGTCGGAATCTGGAATGTGGAATCTGGAATCCGGAATGTGGAATCTGGTATGTTAAGTCCGGAATGTGGAATCCGGAATGTGTGAGTCGGAATGTGGAATTCGGAATCTGGAATGTAGAATCCGGAATGTGGAAGGTGGAATCCGGAATATTAAAGTCGAAATATAGAATTCGGAATGTGAAATGCAGAATGTGGAATCCAGAATGTGGAATCCGGAATAAGTTAAGTAATTGACCCCCAAGCGTACGAGTCATAGAAACTACTAAGTTTCTATGACAAAATTTTTAATAAACAATAATAAATTTAGTACTTGGTTTCCAGTACTTCAACTAATATTTAATTCAGTACTTGTAAAGAAATTAAGAAATTAAGAAAATTAAGAAATTAAGAAATTAAATTTTTTCGAAAAAATTGCAAAAAGTGACCCTGTCCCCCCCCCTCAGCTTCTACAAATCTGAACCTGGTGAGCTGAAATTTAGCAGGGATCTTCAGTTTTAAGTGCAGATCGCTGGCAAAAAATAAAAACATATAATTTTAACCCTCAAAAGAAATAAAGGATATTTTAGACCATTAAAAAAATAAACATACTCCTCCTACATTTAAAATCAATTTTTTTTATTTGTTAATAGATTTAAACAAAATTGGAAAAAAGTTAAAGTAAAATAAAACATATAATTCCAACCCCCAAAAGAAATAATGGATGTTTTAGACCAATAAAAACTAAGTTTAAACTCCTCTTTCATTAAGAAATCAATTTTTTTATTTGTTGGTCAAGTTACACAAAATAGAAAAAAAATTATATTTAAAAAAAACATATATAGTTCCAACCCCCGAAAAGAAACAATGGATATTGTAGACCAATGAAAATAAATTTGAAACTCCTCCTTCATTAAGAAAACTATTTTTTTTGTTGGTTAAAATACACAAAATGGAGAAAAAAATTTATATTTAAAAAATAAAACATATAAAAGAAAAAATGGATGACTTATACGTCACTAAATTTTTCTTTGTGAGGTTGGAATTATGTTTTTTTAAATAAAAATTTTTTTCTCCAATTTGTTTAACTCTACCAACAAATAAAAAAATAGCTTTCTTATTGAAAGAGGAGTTTCTACTTTATTTCTGTTGGTCTAAAGCATACATTATTTCTTTTGGGGATGGAATTGTATGTTTTATTTTTCAAATTTAACATTTGTTCTTAATTTTGGTTAATCCTACCAATAAATAGAAAAATTAATTTTAAAAGTAGGAGGAGTTTGTATATTTTTTTATTGGTCTAAAATATCCATTTTTTCTTTTGGGGTGTTGGTACTATGTATGTTATTTTTAATATAAATTTTTGTTCTATTTTGTGTAACTTGACCAACAAATAAAAAAATAGCTTTCTTTATAAAGGAGGAGTTTCAACATTATTTTGATATTGGTCAAAGTCATATACTTTTTTATGGTGTTGGAATTATGTGTTTTTTTCAAATATATAACTTTTTTTCTCCATTTTGTTTAACTTGACCAACAAATAGAAAAATTTATTTCTTTATGAAGGAGGAGTTTCAACTTTATTTTTATTAGTCTAAAACATCCATTATTTCTTTTGGGGGTTGGAATTATATATGTTTTTTTTAATTTAATTTTTTTTCTCAATTTTGTTTAAATCTACCAACAAATAGAAAAATTGATTTTAAATGTAGGAGGAGTTTAAACTTTATTTTTATTGGTCTAAAACATCCTTTATTTCTTTTGTGGGTTGAAATTATATATTTTATATTTTAAATATAAATTTTTTTCTCCATTTTGTTTAAATCTGCCAACTAATAGAAAAATTGATTTTAAAAGTAGGAGGAATTTGTTTATTTTTCTATTGGTCTAAAATATCCATTATTTCTTTTCGGGGGTTGGAACTATATATTTTTTTTAAATTTAATTTTTTTTCCATTTCGTGTAACTTGACCAACGAATAAAAAAAATATCTTTTTTAATAAAGGAGGAGTTTAAACTTAGTTTTTATTGGTTTAAAACATCCATTATTTCTTTTGAGGGTTGAAATTATATATTTTATTTTTTAAATATAAATTTTTTCTCCATTTTGTTTAAATCTGCCAACTAATAAAAAATTGATTTTAAAAGTAGGAGGAATTTGTTTATTTTTTTATTGGTCTAAAATATCCATTATTTCTTTTGGGGGTTGGAATTATATGTTTTATTTTACTTTAATTTTTTTTCCCATTTTGTTTAAATCTATTAACAAATAAAAAAAATGATTTTAAATGTAGGGGGAGTATGTTTATTTTTTTATTGGTCTAAAATATCCTTTATTTCTTTTGAGGGTTAAAATTATATATTTTATTTTTTAAATATAATTTTTTTGTATTTTGTGTATCTTAACCAACAATTAAAAAAATTGCTTTTATTATGAAGGAGCATGTAATATAAAGCCATGGACAAATGTCAACATCGCCATCTGTCGCGCAAAATGCGCGGCGACATATTAACAGTTTATTCCAATATTGATCTTACACAATAATACATCCTACACTAAAACTGACATTTCCTCCGTTAAACATTAATTTCTCATTAACTTAACGTTAATTTATCCTAAAAATTATATCAATTTAATCCTGATTATTCGTTTTCAATATCCAATAATTTTTTTCATCAAATTCTGTCTATTAACAGACTTATAAAGCCGTTTACCAAATGTTTCCCAAATGTATCCCAAATGTATACCCACGTGGGGAGACATTTGGTAAATCACTTTTGCCAGGGATTACAGAAAAAATATAGCGAACACGATTGGCCTACATATTTGCGAAATAGAAGGGAAAAAAATTAAATTTTTTCAAAAAATTTGAAAAAATGACCATGTCCCCCCCCTTAACTTCTACAAATCTCAACCTAGTGAGCTGAAATTCGGTAAGGATCTTCAGTTTTAAGTGCAGATTACAGAAAAAATATAGCGAACCTAATAGGCCTACATATTTGCGAAATAGAAGGGAAAGAAATTAAATTTTTTCCAAAAAAATGCAAAAAATGACCCTGTCCCCCCCCTCAACTTCTACAAATCTGAACCTGGTGAGCTAAATTCAGCAGGGATCTTCAGTTTTACGTGCAGATTACCGGAAAATTATAGCGAACCTGATAGGTATACATATTTGCGACATAGAAGGGAAAGAAATTAAATTTTTTCGAAAAAATTGCAAAAAATGACCCTGTTCCCCCCAACCCCCCCCTTAACTTCTACAAATCTGGACCTGGTGAGCTTAATTCAGCAGGGATCTTCAGTTTTAAGTGGAGATTACACGGAAAATATAGCGAACACGATTGGCCTACATATTTGCGAAATAGAAGGGAAAGAAATTAAATTTTTTCGAAAAAAAATGCTAAAGATGGCCCTATCCCCCCCTTCAACATCTACAAATCTGAACCTGGTGAGCTGAAATTCAGCAGGGATCTTCAGTTGTATGTGCAGATTACCGGAAAATTATAGCGAACCTGATTGGTCTACATATTTGCGAAATAGAAGGGAAAGAAATTAAATTTTGTCGAAAAAATTGCGAAAAATGACCCTGTCCCCCCCCTCAACTTCTACAAATCTGAACCAGGTGGGCTGAAATTCGGTAAGGATCTTCAGTTTTACGTGCAGATTACCGGAAAATTATAGCGAACCTGATAGGTAACACATATTTGTGAAATAGAAGGGGAGGAATTTAAATTTTTTCAAAAAAATTGCAAAAAATGACACTGTCCCCCCCTCAACTTCTACAAATCTGAACCTGGTGAGCTGAAATTCGGTAGGGATTTTCAGTTTTAAGTGCAGATTACAGGAAAAACATAGCGAACCTGATAGGCCTACATATTTGCAAAATAGAAGGGAAAGAAATTAAATTTTTTCGAAAAAATTGCAAAAAATGACCTTGTTCTCCCCCCCTCAACTTCTACTAATCTGAACCTGGTGAGCTGAAATTCGGTAGGGATCTTCAGTTTTACGTGCACATTACAGGAAAAATATAGCGAACACGATTGGCCCACATATTTGCGAAATAAAAGAAATAGAAATTAAATTTTTTCGGAAAAAAATGCAAAAAATGGCCCTGTCCCCCCCCTCAACTTCTACAAATCTGAACCTGGAGAGCTGAAATTCAGCAGGGATCTTCAGTTTTACGTGCAGATTACCGGAAAATTATAGCGAACCTGATAGGCCTACATAATTGCGAAATAGAAGGGAAAGAATTTAAATTTTTTCGAAAAAATTGCAAAAAATGACCCTGTCCCCCCCTCAACTTCTACAAATCTGAACCGGGTGGGCTGAAATTCGGTAAGGATCTTCAGTTTTACGTGCAGATTACCGGAAAATTATAGCGAACCTGATAGGTCTACATATTTGCGAAATAGAAGGGAATGAAATTAAATTTTTTCGAAAAAAATGCAAAAAATGGCCCTGTCCCCCCCTCAACTTCTACAAATCTGAACCTGGAGAGCTGAAATTTAGCAGGGATCTTCAGTTTCACGTGCAGATTACTGGAAAATTATAGCGAACCTGATAGGTCTACATATTTGCGTAATAGAAGGGAAAGAAATTAAATTTTTTCGAAAAAATTGCAAAAAATGACACTGTTCCCCCCCCAACTTCTACAAATCTGAACCTGGAGAGCTGAAATTCAGCAGGGATCTTCAGTTTTACGTGCAGATTACCAGAAAATTATAGCGAACCTGATAGGTCTACATATTTGCGAAATAGAAGGGAAAGAAATTAAATTTTTTCGAAAAAATTGCAAAAAATGACCTTGTCCCCCCCTTAACTTCTACAAATCTGAATCTGGTAAGCTGAAATTCGGTAGGGATTTTCAGTTTTAAGTGCAGATTACAGGAAAAACATAGCGAACCTGATAGGCCTACATATTTGCAAAATAGAAGGGAAAGAAATTAAATTTTTTCGAAAAAATTGCAAAAAATGACCTTGTTCTCCCCCCCTCAACTTCTACTAATCTGAACCTGGTGAGCTGAAATTCGGTAGGGATCTTCAGTTTTACGTGCACATTACAGGAAAAATATAGCGAACACGATTGGCCCACATATTTGCGAAATAAAAGAAATAGAAATTAAATTTTTTCGAAAAAAATGCAAAAAATGACCCTGTCCCCCCCTCAACTTCTACAAATCTGAACCTGGTGAGCTGAAACTCGGTAGGGATCTTCAGTTTTACGTGCACATTACAGGAAAAATATAGCGAACACGATTGGCAAACAAATTTGCGAAATAGAAGGGAAAGAAATTAAATTTTTTCGAAAAAATTTCAAAAAATGACCCTGTCGCCCCCTCAACTTCTACAAATTTGAACCTGGTGAGCTGAAATTCGGTAGGGATCTTCAGTTTTACGTGCACATTACAGGAAAAATATAGCGAACACGATTGGCCTACATATTTGCGAAATAAAAGGGTAAGAAATTAAATTTTTTCGAAAAAAATGCAAAAAATGGCCCTGTCCCCCAATCAACTTTTACAAATCTGAACCTGGAGAGCTGAAATTCAGCAGGGATCTTCAGTTTTACGTGCAGATTACCGGAAAATTATAGCAATCCTGATAGGCCTACATATTTGCGAAATAGAAGGGAAAGAAATTAAATTTTTTCGAAAAAATTGCAAAAAATGACCCTGTCCCCCCCTTAACTTCTACAAATCTGAATCTGGTGAGCTAAATTCAACAGAGATCTTCAGTTTTACGTGCAGATTACCGGAAAATTATAGCGAACCTGATAGGTCTACATATTTGCGAAATAGAAGGGAAAGAAATTAAATTTTTTCGAAAAAATTGCAAAAAATGACACTGTTCCCCCCCCAACTTCTACAAATCTGAACCTGGAGAGCTGAAATTCAGCAGGGATCTTCAGTTTAACGTGCAGATCACTAGAAAATTATAGCGAACCTGATAGGTCTACATATTTGCGAAATAGAAGGGAAAGAAATTAAATTTTTTCGAAAAAATTGCAAAAAATGACCCTGTCCCCCCCTTAACTTCTACAAATCTGAATCTGGTGAGCTAAATTCAACAGAGATCTTCAGTTTTACGTGCAGATTACCGGAAAATTATAGCGAACCTGATAGGTCTACATATTTGCGAAATAGAAGGGAATGAAATTAAATTTTTTCGAAAAAAATGCAAAAAATGGCCCTGTCCCCCCCTCAACTTCTACAAATCTGAACCTGGAGAGCTGAAATTTAGCAGGGATCTTCAGTTTCACGTGCAGATTACTGGAAAATTATAGCGAACCTGATAGGCCTACATAATTGCGAAATAGAAGGGAAAGAATTTAAATTTTTTCGAAAAAATTGCAAAAAATGACCCTGTCCCCCCCTCAACTTCTACAAATCTGAACCGGGTGGGCTGAAATTCGGTAAGGATCTTCAGTTTTACGTGCAGATTACCGGAAAATTATAGCGAACCTGATAGGTCTACATATTTGCGAAATAGAAGGGAATGAAATTAAATTTTTTCGAAAAAAATGCAAAAAATGGCCCTGTCCCCTCCTCAACTTCTACAAATCTGAACCTGGAGAGCTGAAATTTAGCAGGGATCTTCCGTTTTACGTGCAGATTACTGGAAAATTATAGCGAACCTGATAGGTCTACATATTTGCGTAATAGAAGGGAAAGAAATTAAATTTTTTCGAAAAAATTGCAAAAAATGACACTGTTCCCCCCCCCAACTTCTACAAATCTGAACCTGGAGAGCTGAAATTCAGCAGGGATCTTCAGTTTTACGTGCAGATTACCAGAAAATTATAGCGAACCTGATAGGTCTACATATTTGCGAAATAGAAGGGAAAGAAATTAAATTTTTTCGAAAAAATTGCAAAAAATGACCCTGTCCCCCCCTTAACTTCTACAAATCTGAATCTGGTGAGCTAAATTCAACAGAGATCTTCAGTTTTACGTGCAGATTACCGGAAAATTATAGCGAACCTGATAGGTCTACATATTTGCGAAATAGAAGGGAATGAAATTAAATTTTTTCGAAAAAAATGCAAAAAATGGCCCTGTCCCCCCCTCAACTTCTACAAATCTGAACCTGGAGAGCTGAAATTTAGCAGGGATCTTCAGTTTCACGTGCAGATTACTGGAAAATTATAGCGAACCTGATAGGTCTACATATTTGCGTAATAGAAGGGAAAGAAATTAAATTTTTTCGAAAAAATTGCAAAAAATGACCCTGTCCCCCCCTTAACTTCTACAAATCTGAACCTGGAGAGCTGAAATTCAGCAGGGATCTTCAGTTTTACGTGCAGATTACCAGAAAATTATAGCGAACCTGATAGGTCTACATATTTGCGAAATAGAAGGGAAAGAAATTAAATATTTTCGAAAAAATTGCAAAAAATGACCTTGTCCCCCCCTTAACTTCTACAAATCTGAATCTGGTAAGCTGAAATTCGGTAGGGATTTTCAGTTTTAAGTGCAGATTACAGGAAAAACATAGCGAACCTGATAGGCCTACATATTTGCAAAATAGAAGGGAAAGAAATTAAATTTTTTCGAAAAAATTGCAAAAAATGACCTTGTTCTCCCCCCCTCAACTTCTACTAATCTGAACCTGGTGAGCTGAAATTCGGTAGGGATCTTCAGTTTTACGTGCACATTACAGGAAAAATATAGCGAACACGATTGGCCCACATATTTGCGAAATAAAAGAAATAGAAATTAAATTTTTTCGAAAAAAATGCAAAAAATGACCCTGTCCCCCCCTCAACTTCTACAAATCTGAACCTGGTGAGCTGAAACTCGGTAGGGATCTTCAGTTTTACGTGCACATTACAGGAAAAATATAGCGAACACAATTGGCAAACAAATTTGCGAAATAGAAGGGAAAGAAATTAAATTTTTTCGAAAAAATTTCAAAAAATGACCCTGTCGCCCCCTCAACTTCTACAAATCTGAACCTGGTGAGCTGAAATTCGGTAGGGATCTTCAGTTTTACGTGCACATTACAGGAAAAATATAGCGAACACGATTGGCCTACATATTTGCGAAATAGAAGGGAAAGAAATTAAATTTTTTCGAAAAAATTGCAAAAAATGACCCTGTCCCCCCCTTAACTTCTACAAATCTGAATCTGGTGAGCTAAATTCAACAGAGATCTTCAGTTTTACGTGCAGATTACCGGAAAATTATAGCGAACCTGATAGGTCTACATATTTGCGAAATAGAAGGGAAAGAAATTAAATTTTTTCGAAAAAATTGCAAAAAATGACACTGTTCCCCCCCCAACTTCTACAAATCTGAACCTGGTGAGCTAAATTCAGCAGGGATCTTCCGTTTAACGTGCAGATTACAGGAAAAATATAGTAATCCTGATAGGTCTACATATTTGCGAAATAGAAGAAAAAGAAATTAAATTTTTTCCAAAAAATTGCAAAAAATGACCCTGTCCCCCCCTCAACTTCTACAAATCTGAACCGGGTGGGCTGAAATTCGGTAGGGATCTTCAGTTTTAAGTGGAGATTACCGGAAAATTATAGCGAACCTGATCGGTCTACATATTTGCGAAATAGAAGGGGAAGAAATTAAATTTTCTCGAAAAAATTGCAAAAAATGACCCTGTCCCCCCCTCAACTTCTACAAATCTGAACCTGGTGAGCTGAAATTCGGTAGGGATCTTCAGTTTTACGTCCAGATTACCGGAAAATTATAGCGAACCTCATAGGTCTACATATTTGCGAAATAGAAGGGAAAGAAATTAAATTTTTTCCAAAAAATTGCAAAAAATGACCCTGTCCCCCCCCTCAACTTCTACAAATCTGAACCTGTTGAGCTGAAATTCGGTGGGGATCTTCAGTTTTAAGTGCGGATTACAGTAAAAATATAGCGAACCTGATCGGTCTACATATTTGCGAAATAGAAGGGAAAGAATTTAAATTTTTTCGAAAAATATGCAAAAAATGACCCCGTCCCCCCCCTCAACTTCTACAAATCTGAACCTGGTGAGCTAAATTCAGCAGGGATCTTCAGTTTTACGTGCACATTACAGGAAAAATATAGCGAACACGATTGGCCCACATATTTGCGAAATAAAAGGGAAAGAAATTAAATTTTTTCGAAAAAAATGCAAAAAATGGCCCTGTCCCCCCCTCAACTTCTACAAATCTGAACCTGGTGAGCTGAAATTCGGTAGGGATCTTCAGTTTTAAGTGCAGATTACCGGAAAATTATAGCGAACCTGATAGGCCTACATATTTGCGAAATAGAAGAAAAAGAAATTAAATTTTTTCGAAAAAATTGCAAAAAATGACCCTGTCCCCCCCTCAACTTCTACAAATCTGAACCTGGTGAGCTAAATTCAGCAGGGATCTTCAGTTTAACGTGCAGATTACAGGAAAAATATAGCAATCCTGATAGGTCTACATATTTGCGAAATAGAAGAAAAAGAAATTAAATTTTTTCGAAAAAATTGCAAAAAATGACCCTGTCCCCCCCTCAACTTCTACAAATCTGAACCTGGTGAGCTAAATTCAGCAGGGATCTTCAGTTTTACGTGCACATTACAGGAAAAATATAGCGAACACGATTGGCCCACATATTTGCGAAATATAAGGGAAAGAAATTAAATTTTTTCGAAAAAATTGCAAAAAATGACCCTGTCCCCCCCTCAACTTCTACAAATCTGAACCTGGTGAGCTGAAATTCGGTAGGGATCTTCAGTTTTAAGTGCAGATTACCGGAAAATTATAGCGAACCTCATAGGTCTACATATTTGCGAAATAGAAGGGAATGAAATTAAATTTTTTCCAAAAAATTGCAAAAAATGGCCCTGTCCCCCCCTCAACTTCTACAAATCTGAACCTGGTGAGCTGAAATTCAGTAGGGATCTTCAGTTTTAAGTGGAGATTACCGGAAAATTATAGCGAACCTGATAGGCCTACATATTTGCGAAATAAAAGGGAAAGAAATTAAATTTTTTCCAAAAAATTGCAAAAAATGACCCTGTCCCCCCCTCAACTTCTACAAATCTGAACCGGGTGGGCTGAAATTCGGTAGGGATCTTCAGTTTTAAGTCGAGATTACCGGAAAATTATAGCGAACCTGATCGGTCTACATATTTGCGAAATAGAAGGGGAAGAAATTAAATTTTCTCGAAAAAATTGCAAAAAATGACCCTGTCCCCCCCCCTCAACTTCTACAAATCTGAACCTGGTGAGCTGAAATTCGGTGGGGATCTTCAGTTTTAAGTGCAGATTACAGGAAAAATATAGCGAACCTGATCGGTCTACATATTTGCGAAATAGAAGGGAAAGAAATTAAATTTTTTCCAAAAAATTGCAAAAAATGACCCTGTCCCCCCCTCAACTTCTACAAATCTGAACCTGGTGAGCTGAAATTCGGTAGGGATCTTCAGTTTTACGTCCAGATTACCGGAAAATTATAGCGAACCTCATAGGTCTACATATTTGCGAAATAGAAGGGAAAGAAATTAAATTTTTTCCAAAAAATTGCAAAAAATGACCCTGTCCCCCACCTCAACTTCTACAAATTTGAACCTGGTGAGCTGAAATTCGGTAGGGATCTTCAGTTTTAAGTGGAGATTACCGGAAAATTATAGCGAACCTGATCGGTCTACATATTTGCGAAATAGAAGGGGAAGAAATTAAATTTTCTCGAAAAAATTGCAAAAAATGACCCTGTCCCCCACCTCAACTTCTACAAATTTGAACCTGGTGAGCTGAAATTCGGTAGGGATCTTCAGTTTTAAGTGCAGATTACCGGAAAATTATAGCGAACCTCATAGGCCTACATATTTGCGAAATAAAAGGGAAAGAAATTAAATTTTTTCCAAAAAATTGCAAAAAATGACCCTGTCCCCCCCCTCAACTTCTACAAATCTGAACCGGGTGGGCTGAAATTCGGTAAGGATCTTCAGTTTTACGTGCAGATTACCGGAAAATTATAGCGAACCTGATAGGTCTACATATTTGTGAAATAGAAGGGGAGGAATTTAAATTTTTTCAAAAAAATTGCAAAAAGTGACACTGTCCCCCCCTCAACTTCTACAAATCTGAACCTGGAGAGCTGAAATTCAGCAGGGATCTTCAGTTTTACGTGCAGATTACCGGAAAATTATAGCAAACCTGATAGGCCTACATAATTGCGAAATAGAAGGGAAAGAATTTAAATTTTTTCGAAAAAATTGCAAAAAATGACACTGTCCCCCCCTCAACTGCTACAAATCTAAACCGGGTGGGCTGAAATTCGGTAAGGATCTTCAGTTTTACGTGCAGATTACCGGAAAATTATAGCGAACCTGGTAGGTCTACATATTTGTGAAATAGAAGGAAAAGAAATTAAATTTTTTCGAAAAAATTGCAAAAAATGACCCTGCCCCCTCCCCCTCAACTTCTACAAATCTGAACCTGGTGATCTAAATTCAGCAGGGATCTTCAGTTTTACGTGCACATTACAGAAAAAATATAGCGAACACGATTGGCCCACATATTTGCGAAATAAAAGGGAAAGAAATTAAATTTTTTCGAAAAAAATGCAAAAAATGGCCCTGTCCCCCCCTCAACTTCTACAAATCTGAACCTGGTGAGCTGAAATTCAGTAGGGATCTTCAGTTTTAAGTGGAGATTACCGGAAAATTATAGCGAACCTGATAGGCCTACATATTTGCGAAATAAAAGGGAAAGAAATTAAATTTTTTCCAAAAAATTGCAAAAAATGACCCTGTCCCCCCCTCAACTTCTACAAATCTGAACCGGGTGGGCTGAAATTCGGTAGGGATCTTCAGTTTTAAGTGGAGATTACCGGAAAATTATAGCGAACCTGATCGGTCTACATATTTGCGAAATAGAAGGGGAAGAAATTAAATTTTCTCGAAAAAATTGCAAAAAATGACCCTGTCCCCCCCCCCTCAACTTCTACAAATCTGAACCTGGTGAGCTGAAATTCGGTGGGGATCTTCAGTTTTAAGTGCAGATTACAGGAAAAATATAGCGAACCTGATCGGTCTACATATTTGCGAAATAGAAGGGAAAGAAATTAAATTTTTTCGAAAAAATTGCAAAAAATGACCCTGTCCCCCCCTCAACTTCTACAAATCTGAACCTGGTGAGCTGAAATTCGGTAGGGATCTTCAGTTTTACGTCCAGATTACCGGAAAATTATAGCGAACCTCATAGGTCTACATATTTGCGAAATAGAAGGGAAAGAAATTAAATTTTTTCCAAAAAATTGCAAAAAATGACCCTGTCCCCCACCTCAACTTCTACAAATTTGAACCTGGTGAGCTGAAATTCGGTAGGGATCTTCAGTTTTAAGTGGAGATTACAGGAAAATTATAGCGAACCTGATCGGTCTACATATTTGCGAAATAGAAGGGGAAGAAATTAAATTTTCTCGCAAAAATTGCAAAAAATGACCCCGTCCTCCCCTCAACTTCTACAAATCTGAACCTGGTGAGCTGAAATTCGATAGGGATCTTCAGTTTTAAGTGGAGATTACCGGAAAATTATAGCGAACCTGAACGGTCTACATATTTGCAAAATAGAAGGGAAAGAATTTAAATTTTTTCGAAAAAATTGCAAAAAATGACCCTGTCCCCCACCTCAACTTCTACAAATTTGAACCTGGTGAGCTGAAATTCGATAGGGATCTTCAGTTTTAAGTGGAGATTTCCGGAAAATTATAGCGAACCTGAACGGTCTACATATTTGCGAAATAGAAGGGAAAGAAATTAAATTTTTTCCAAAAAAATTGCAAAAAATGACCCTGTCCCCCCCCTCAACTTCTACAAATCTGAACCGGGTGGGCTGAAATTCGGTAAGGATCTTCAGTTTTACGTGCAGATTACCGGAAAATTATAGCGAACCTGATAGGTCTACATATTTGTGAAATAGAAGGGGATGAATTTAAATTTTTTCAAAAAAATTGCAAAAAATGACACTGTCCCCCCCTCAACTTCTACAAATCTAAACCGGGTGGGCTGAAATTCGGTAAGGATCTTCAGTTTTACGTGCAGATTACCGGAAAATTATAGCGAACCTGGTAGGTCTACATATTTGTGAAATAGAAGGAAAAGAAATTAAATTTTTTCGAAAAAATTGCAAAAAATGACCCTGTCCCCCCCTCAACTTCTACAAATCTGAACCTGGTGAGCTAAATTCAGCAGGGATCTTCAGTTTTACGTGCACATTACAGGAAAAATATAGCGAACACGATTGGCCCACATATTTGCGAAATATAAGGTAAAGAAATTAAATTTTTTCAAAAAAATTGCAAAAAATGACCCTGTCCCCCCCTCAACTTCTACAAATCTGAACCTGGTGAGCTGAAATTCGGTGGGGATCTTCAGTTTTAAGTGCAGATTACCGAAAAATTATAGCGAACCTCATAGGTCTACATATTTGCTAAATAGAAGGGAAAGAAATTAAATTTTTTCCAATAAATTGCAAAAAATGACCCTGTCCCCCCCCTCAACTTCTACAAATCTGAACCTGGTGAGCTAAATTCAGCAGGGATCTTCAGTTTTACGTGCACATTACAGGAAAAATATAGCGAACACGATTGGCCCACATATTTGCGAAATAAAAGGGAAAGAAATTAAATTTTTTCAAAAAAATTGCAAAAAATGACCCTGTCCCCCCCTCAACTTCTACAAATCTGAACCTGGTGAGCTGAAATTCGGTAGGGATCTTTAGTTTTAAGTGCACATTACAGGAAAATTATAGCAAACCTGATAGGCCTACATATTTGCGAAATAGAAGAAAAAGAAATTAAATTTTTTCGAAAAAATTGCAAAAAATGACCCTGTCCCCCCCTCAACTTCTACAAATCTGAACCTGGTGAGCTAAATTCAGCAGGGATCTTCAGTTTTACGTGCAGATTATCGGAAAAATATAGCAAACCTGATAGGTCTACATATTTGCGAAATAGAAGGGAAAGAATTTAAATTTTTTCGAAAAAATTGCAAGAAATGACCCTGTCCCCCCCCTCAACTTCTTCAAATCTGAACCTGGAGAGCTGAAATTCAGCAGGGATCTTCAGTTTTACGTGCAGATTACCAGAAAATTATAGCGAACCTGATTGGCATACATATTTGCGAAATAGAAGGGAAAGAAATTAAATTTTTTCGAAAAAATTGCAAAAAATGACCCTGCCCCCCCTCAACTTCTACAAATCTGAACCTGGTGAGCTAAATTCAGCAGGGATCTTCAGTTTAACGTGCAGATTACAGGAAAAATATAGCAATCCTGATAGGTCTACATATTTGCGAAATAGAAGAAAAAGAAATTAAATTTTTTCGAAAAAATTGCAAAAAATGACCCTGTCCCCCCCTCAACTTCTACAAATCTGAACCTGGTGAGCTGAAATTCAGCAGGGATCTTCAGTTTTACGTGCACATTACAGGAAAAATATAGCGAACACGATTGGCCCACATATTTGCGAAATATAAGGGAAAGAAATTAAATTTTTTCAAAAAAATTGCAAAAAATGACCCTGTCCCCCCCTCAACTTCTACAAATCTGAACCTGGTGAGCTGAAATTCGGTAGGGATCTTCAGTTTTAAGTGCAGATTACCGGAAAATTATAGCGAACCTCATAGGTCTACATATTTGCGAAATAGAAGGGAAAGAAATTAAATTTTTTCCAAAAAATTGCAAAAAATGGCCCTGTCCCCCCCTCAACTTCTACAAATCTGAACCTGGTGAGCTGAAATTCAGTAGGGATCTTCAGTTTTAAGTGGAGATTACCGGAAAATTATAGCGAACCTGATAGGCCTACATATTTGCGAAATAAAAGGGAAAGAAATTAAATTTTTTCCAAAAAATTGCAAAAAATGACCCTGTCCCCCCCTCAACTTCTACAAATCTGAACCGGGTGGGCTGAAATTCGGTAGGGATCTTCAGTTTTAAGTGGAGATTACCGGAAAATTATAGCGAACCTGATCGGTCTACATATTTGCGAAATAGAAGGGAAAGAAATTAAATTTTCTCGAAAAAATTTGCAACAAAAGACCCTGCCCCCCCCCTAAACTTCTAGAAATCTGAACCTGGTGAGCTGAAATTCGGTGGGGATCTTCAGTTTTAAGTGCAGATTACAGGAAAAATATAGCGAACCTGATCGGTCTACATATTTGCGAAATAGAAGGGAAAGAAATTAAATTTTTTCGAAAAAATTGCAAAAAATGACCCTGTCCCCCCCTCAACTTCTACAAATCTGAACCTGGTGAGCTGAAATTCGGTAGGGATCTTCAGTTTTACGCCCAGATTACCGGAAAATTATAGCGAACCTCATAGGTCTACATATTTGCGAAATAGAAGGGAAAGAAATTAAATTTTTTCCAAAAAATTGCAAAAAATGACCCTGTCCCCCACCTCAACTTCTACAAATTTGAACCTGGTGAGCTGAAATTCGGTAGGGATCTTCCGTTTTAAGTGGAGATTACCGGAAAATTATAGCGAAGCTGATCGGTCTACATATTTGCGAAATAGAAGGGGAAGAAATTAAATTTTCTCGAAAAAATTGCAAAAAATGACACCGTCCTCCCCTCAACTTCTACAAATTTGAACCTGGTGAGCTGAAATTCGATAGGGATCTTCAGTTTTAAGTGGAGATTACCGGAAAATTATAGCGAACCTGAACGGTCTACATATTTGCGAAATAGAAGGGAAAGAAATTAAATTTTTTCCAAAAAAATTGCAAAAAATGACCCTGTCCCCCCCCTCAACTTCTACAAATCTGAACCTGGTGAGCTGAAATTCGGTGGGGATCTTCAGTTTTAAGTGCAGATTACCGAAAAATTATAGCGAACCTCATAGGTCTACATATTTGCGAAATAGAAGGGAAAGAAATTAAATTTTTTCCAAAAAAATTGCAAAAAATGACCCTGTCCCCCCCCTCAACTTCTACAAATCTGAACCTGGTGAGCTGAAATTCGGTGGGGATCTTCAGTTTTAAGTGCAGATTACAGGAAAAATATAGCGAATCTGATAGGTCTACATTTTTGCGAAATAGAAGGGAAAGAAATTAAATTTTTTCGAAAAAATTGCAAAAAATGACCCTGTCCCCCCCTCAACTTCTACAAATCTGAACCTGGTGAGCTGAAATTCGGTAGGGATCTTCAGTTTTAAGTGCAGATTACCGGAAAATTATAGCGAACCTCATAGGTCTACATATTTGCGAAATAGAAGGGAAAGAAATTAAATTTTTTCCAAAAAAATTGCAAAAAATGACCCTGTCCCCCCCTCAACTTCTACAAATCTGAACCTGGTGAGCTGAAATTCGGTAGGGATCTTCAGTTTTAAGTGCAGATTACCGGAAAATTATAGCGAACCTCATAGGTCTACATATTTGCGAAATAGAAGGGAAAGAAATTAAATTTTTTCCAAAAAATTGCAAAAAATGACCCTGTCCCCCCCTCAACTTCTACAAATCTGAACCTGTTGAGCTGAAATTCGGTGGGGATCTTCAGTTTTAAGTGCGGATTACAGTAAAAATATAGCGAACCTGATCGGTCTACATATTTGCGAAATAGAAGGGAAAGAATTTAAATTTTTTCGAAAAAATTGCAAAAAATGACCCCGTCCCCCCCCTCAACTTCTACAAATCTGAACCTGGTGAGCTGAAATTCGGTGGGGATCTTCAGTTTTAAGTGCAGATTACAGGAAAAATATAGCGAATCTGATAGGTCTACATATTTGCGAAATAGAAGGGAAAGAAATTAAATTTTTTCGAAAAAATTGCAAAAAATGACCCTGTCCCCCCCCTCAACTTCTACAAATCTGAACCTGGTGAGCTGAAATTCGGTAGGGATCTTCAGTTTTAAGTGCAGATTACCGGAAAATTATAGCGAACCTCATAGGTCTACATATTTGCGAAATAGAAGGGAAAGAAATTAAATTTTTTCCAAAAAATTGCAAAAAATGATCCTGTCCCCCCCTCAACTTCTACAAATCTGAACCTGGTGAGCTGAAATTCGGTAGGGATCTTCAGCTTTACGTGCAGATTACCGGAAAATTATAGCGAACTTGATAGGTCTACATATTTGCGAAATAGAAGGGAAAGAAATTAAATTTTTTCCAAAAAATTGCAAAAAATGACCCTGTCCCCCCCTCAACTTCTACAAATCTGAACCTGGTGAGCTGAAATTCGGTAGGGATCTTCAGTTTTAAGTGCAGATTACAGGAAAAATATAGCGAATCTGATAGGTCTACATTTTTCGAAATAGAAGGGAAAGAAATTAAATTTTTTCGAAAAAATTGCAAAAAATGACCCTGTCCCCCCCCACAACGTCTACGAATCTGAACCTGGTGAGCTAAATTCAGCAGGGATCTTCAGCTTTACGTGCAGATTACCGGAAAATTATAGCGAACTTGATAGGTCTACATATTTGCGAAATAGAAGGGAAAGAAATTAAATTTTTTCGAAAAAATTGCAAAAAATGTCCCTGTCCCCCCCTCAACTTCTACAAATCTGAACCGGGTGGGCTGAAATTCGGTAGGGATCTTCAGTTTTACGTGCACATTACAGGAAAAATATAGCGAACACGATTGGCCCACATATTTGCGAAATAAAAGGGAAAGAAATTAAATTTTTTCCAAAAAATTGCAAAAAATGACCCTGTCCCCCTCTCAACTTCTACAAATCTGAACCTGGTGAGCTGAAATTCGGTAGGGATCTTCAGTTTTAAGTGCAGATTACCGGAAAATTATAGCGAACCTCATAGGTCTACATATTTGCGAAATAGAAGGGAAAGAAATTAAATTTTTTCCAAGAAATTGCAAAAAATGACCCTGTACCCCCCCTCAACTTCTACAAATCTGAACCTGGTGAGCTGAAATTCGATGGGGATCTTCAGTTTTAAGTGCAGATTACAGTAAAAATATAGCGAACCTGATCGGTCTACATATTTGCGAAATAGAAGGGAAAGAATTTAAATTTTTTCGAAAAAAATGCAAAAAATGGCCCTGTCCCCCCCTCAACTTCTACAAAACTGAACCTGGTGAGCTGAAATTCGGTGGGGATCTTCAGTTTTAAGTGCAGATTACAGGAAAAATATAGCGAATCTGATAGGTCTACATTTTTCGAAATAGAAGGGAAAGAAATTAAATTTTTTCCAAGAAATTGCAAAAAATGACCCTGTACCCCCCCTCAACTTCTACAAATCTGAACCTGGTGAGCTGAAATTCGGTAGGTATCTTCAGTTTTACGTCCAGATTACCGTAAAATTATAGCGAATCTCATAGGTCTACATATTTGCGAAATAGAAGGGAAAGAAATTAAATTTTTTCCAAAAAATTGCAAAAAATGACCCTGTCCCCCACCTCAACTTCTACAAATTTGAACCTGGTGAGCTGAAATTCGGTAGGGATCTTCAGTTTTAAGTGGAGATTACCGGAAAATTATAGCAAACCTTATAGGTCTACATATTTGCGAAATAGAAGGGAAAGAAATTAAATTTTTTCCAAAAAATTGCAAAAAATGACCCTGTCCCCCACCTCAACTTCTACAAATTTGAACCTGGTGAGCTGAAATTCGGTAGGGATCTTCAGTTTTAAGTGGAGATTACCGGAAAATTATAGCAAACCTTATAGGTCTACATATTTGCGAAATAGAAGGGAAAGAAATTAAATTTTTTCCAAAAAATTGCAAAAAATGACCCTGTCCCCCCCTCAACTTCTACAAATCTGAACCTGGTGAGCTGAAATTCGGTAGGGATCTTCAGTTTTAAGTGGAGATTACCGGAAAATTATAGCAAACCTTATAGGTCTACATATTTGCGAAATAGAAGGGAAAGAAATTAAATTTTTTCCAAAAAATTGCAAAAAATGACCCTGTCCCCCTCTCAACTTCTACAAATCTGAACCTGGTGAGCTGAAATTCGGTAGGGATCTTCAGTTTTAAGTGCAGATTACCGGAAAATTATAGCGAATCTCATAGGTCTACATATTTGCGAAATAGAAGGGAAAGAAATTAAATTTTTTCCAAAAAATTGCAAAAAATGACCCTGTCCCCCCCTCAACTTCTACAAATCTGAACCTGGTGAGCTGAAATTCGGTGGGGATCTTCAGTTTTAAGTGCAGATTACAGTAAAAATACAGCGAACCTGATCGGTCTACATATTTGCGAAATAGAAGGGAAAGAATTTAAATTTTTTCCAAAAAATTGCAAAAAATGACCCTGTCCCCCACCTCAACTTCTACAAATTTGAACCTGGTGAGCTGAAATTCGGTAGGGATCTTCAGTTTTAAGTGGAGATTACCGGAAAATTATAGCAAACCTTATAGGTCTACATATTTGCGAAATAGAAGGGAAAGAAATTAAATTTTTTCCAAAAAATTGCAAAAAATGACCCTGTCCCCCCCTCAACTTCTACAAATCTGAACCTGTTGAGCTGAAATTCGGTAGGGATCTTCAGTTTTAAGTGGAGATTACCGGAAAATTATAGCAAACCTTATAGGTCTACATATTTGCGAAATAGAAGGGAAAGAAATTAAATTTTTTCCAAAAAATTGCAAAAAATGACCCTGTCCCCCACCTCAACTTCTACAAATTTGAACCTGGTGAGCTGAAATTCAGTAGGGATCTTCAGTTTTAAGTGCAGATTACCGGAAAATTATAGCGAACCTCATAGGTCTACATATTTGCGAAATAGAAGGGAAAGAAATTAAATTTTTTCCAAAAAATTGCAAAAAATGACCCTGTACCCCCCCTCAACTTCTACAAATCTGAACCTGGTGAGCTGAAATTCGGTGGGGATCTTCAGTTTTAAGTGCAGATTACAGGAAAAATATAGCGAATCTGATAGGTCTACATTTTTGCGAAATAGAAGGGAAAAAAATTAAATTTTTTCGAAAAAATTGCAAAAAATGACCCTGTCCCCCACCTCAACTCCTACGAATCTGAACCTGGTGAGCTAAATTCAGCAGGGATCTTCAGCTTTACGTGCAGATTACCGGAAAATTATAGCGAACTTGATAGGTCTACATATTTGCGAAATAGAAGGGAAAGAAATTAAATTTTTCCAAAAAATTGCAAAAAATGACCCTGTCCCCCCCTCAACTTCTACAAATCTGAACCTGGTGAGCTGAAATTCGGTGGGGATCTTCAGTTTTAAGTGCAGATTACAGGAAAAATATAGCGAATCTGATAGGTCTACATATTTGCGAAATAGAAGGGAAAGAAATTAAATTTTTTCCAAAAAATTGCAAAAAATGACCCTGTCCCCCCCTCAACTTCTACAAATCTGAACCTGGTGAGCTGAAATTCGGTAGGGATCTTCAGTTTTAAGTGCAGATTACCGGAAAATTATAGCGAACCTCATAGGTCTACATATTTGCGAAATAGAAGGGAAAGAAATTAAATTTTTTCCAAAAAATTGCAAAAAATGACCCTGTCCACCCCTCAACTTCTACAAATCTGAACCTGATGAGCTGAAATTTGGTGGGGATCTTCAGTTTTAAGTGCAGATTACAGTAAAAATACAGCGAACCTGATCGGTCTACATATTTGCGAAATAGATGGGAAAGAATTTAAATTTTTTCGAAAAAATTGCAAAAAATGACCCTGTCCCCCACCTCAACTTCTACAAATTTGAACCTGGTGAGCTGAAATTCGGTAGGGATCTTAAGTTTTAAGTGGAGATTACCGGAAAATTATAGCAAACCTTATAGGTCTACATATTTGCGAAATAGAAGGGAAAGAAATTAAATTTTTTCCAAAAAATTGCAAAAAATGACCCTGTCCCCCTCTCAACTTCTACAAATCTGAACCTGGTGAGCTGAAATTCGGTAGACATCTTCAGTTTTAAGTGCAGATTACGGGAAAATTATAGCGAACCTCATAGGTCTACATATTTGCGAAATAGAAGGGAAAGAAATTACATTTTTTCCAAAAAATTGCAAAAAATGACCCTGTCCCCCCCCTCAACTTCTACAAATCTGAACCTGGTGAGCTGAAATTCGGTAGGGATCTTCAGTTTTAAGTGGAGATTACCGGAAAATTATAGCGAACCTCATAGGTCTACATATTTGCGAAATAGAAGGGAAAGAAATTAAATTTTTTCCAAAAAATTGCAAAAAATGACCCTGTCCCCCCCTCAACTTCTACAAATCTGAACCTGGTGAGCTGAAATTCGGTAAGGATCTTCAGTTTTAAGTGCAGATTACAGTAAAAATACAGCGAACCTGATCGGTCTACATATTTGCGAAATAGAAGGGAAAGAATTTAAATTTTTTCGAAAAAATTGCAAAAAATGACCCTGTCCCCCACCTCAACTTCTACAAATTTGAACCTGGTGAGCTGAAATTCGGTAGGGATCTTCAGTTTTAAGTGGAGATTACCGGAAAATTATAGCAAACCTCATAGGTCTACATATTTGCGAAATAGAAGGGAAAGAAATTAAATTTTTTCCAAAAAATTGCAAAAAATGACCCTGTCCCCCCCTCAACTTCTACAAATCTGAACCTGGTGAGCTGAAATTCGGTAGGGATCTTCAGTTTTAAGTGCAGATTACCGGAAAATTATAGCGAACCTCATAGGTCTACATATTTGCGAAATAGAAGGGAAAGAAATTAAATTTTTTCCAAAAAATTGCAAAAAATGACCCTGTCCCCCCCCTCAACTTCTACAAATCTGAACCTGGTGAGCTGAAATTCGGTAGGGATCTTCAGTTTTAAGTGCAGATTACAGTAAAAATATAGCGAACCTGATCGGTCTACATATTTGCGAAATAGAAGGGAAAGAATTTAAATTTTTTCGAAAAAATTGCAAAAAATGACCCTGTCCCCCACCTCAACTTCTACAAATCTGAACCTGGTGAGCTGAAATTCGGTAGGGATCTTCAGTTTTAAGTGCAGATTACAGGAAAAATATAGCGAATCTGATAGGTCTACATTTTTCGAAATAGAAGGGAAAGAAATTAAATTTTTTCGAAAAAATTGCAAAAAATGACCCTGTCCCCCCCCTCAACTTCTACAAATCTGAACCTGGTGAGCTGAAATTCAGTAGGGATCTTCAGTTTTAAGTGCAGATTACCGGAAAATTATAGCGAACCTCATAGGTCTACATATTTGCGAAATAGAAGGGAAAGAAATTAAATTTTTTCCAAAAAATTGCAAAAAATGACCCTGTACCCCCCCTCAACGTCTACAAATCTGAACCTGGTGAGCTGAAATTCGGTGGGGATCTTCAGTTTTAAGTGCAGATTACAGTAAAAATATAGCGAACCTGATCGGTCTACATATTTGCGAAATAGAAGGGAAAGAATTTAAATTTTTTCGAAAAAAATGCAAAAAATGGCCCTGTCCCCCCCTCAACTTCTACAAATCTGAACCTGGTGAGCTGAAATTCGGTGGGGATCTTCAGTTTTAAGTGCAGATTACAGGAAAAATATAGCGAATCTGATAGGTCTACATTTTTCGAAATAGAAGGGAAAGAAATTAAATTTTTTCGAAAAAATTGCAAAAAATGACCCTGTCCCCCCCCCCACAACGTCTACGAATCTGAACCTGGTGAGCTAAATTCAGCAGGGATCTTCAGTTTTAAGTGCAGATTACCGGAAAATTATAGCAAACCTTATAGGTCTACATATTTGCGAAATAGAAGGGAAAGAAATTAAATTTTTTCCAAAAAATTGCAAAAAATGACCCTGTCCCCCCCCTCAACTTCTACAAATCTGAACCTGGTGAGCTGAAATTCGGTAGGGATCTTCAGTTTTAAGTGGAGATTACCGGAAAATTATAGCAAACCTTATAGGTCTACATATTTGCGAAATAGAAGGGAAAGCAATTAAATTTTTTCCAAAAAATTGCAAAAAATGACCCTGTCCCCCACCTCAACTTCTACGAATCTGAACCTGGTGAGCTAAATTCAGCAGGGATCTTCAGTTTTAAGTGCAGATTACCGGAAAATTATAGCGAACCTGATAGGTCTACATATTTGCGAAATAGAAGGGAAAGAAATTAAATTTTTTCCAAAAAATTGCAAAAAATGACCCTGTCCCCCCCTCAACTTCTACAAATCTGAACCTGGTGAGCTGAAATTCGGTAGGGATCTTCAGCTTTACGTGCAGATTACCGGAAAATTATAGCGAACCTGATAGGTCTACATATTTGCGAAATAGAAGGGAAAGAAATTAAATTTTTTCCAAAAAATTGCAAAAAATGACCCTGTCCCCCCCTCAACTTCTACAAATCTGAACCTGGTGAGCTGAAATTCGGTAGGGATCTTCAGTTTTAAGTGCAGATTACAGGAAAAATATAGCGAATCTGATAGGTCTACATATTTGCGAAATAGAAGGGAAAGAAATTAAATTTTTTCGAAAAAATTGCAAAAAATGACCCTATCCCCCCCCCTAACTTCTACAAATCTGAACCTTGTGAGCTGAAATTCGGTAGGGATCTTCAGTTTTACGTGCAGGTTACCGGAAAATTATAACGAACTTGATAGGTCTACATATTTGCGAAATAGAAGGGAAAGAATTTAAATTTTTTCGAAAAAATTGCAAAAAATGACCCTGTCCCCCCCTCAACTTCTACAAATCTGAACCTGGTGAGCTGAAATTCGGTAGGGATCTTCAGTTTTAAGTGCAGATTACAGGAAAAATATAGCGAACACGATTGGCCTACATATTTGCGAAATAGAAGGGAAAGAAATTAAATTTTTTCGAAAAAATTGCAAAAAATGACCCTGTCCCCCCCTCAACTTCTACAAATCTGAACCTGGTGAGCTGAAATTCGGTAGGGATCTTCAGTTTTAAGTGCAGATTACCGGAAAATTATAGCGAACCTCATAGGTCTACATATTTGCGAAATAGAAGGGAAAGAAATTAAATTTTTTCCAAAAAATTGCAAAAAATGACCCTGTCCCCCCCTCAACTTCTACAAATCTGAACCTGGTGAGCTGAAATTCGGTGGGGATCTTCAGTTTTAAGTGCAGATTACAGTAAAAATATAGCGAACCTGATCGGTCTACATATTTGCGAAATAGAAGGGAAAGAATTTAAATTTTTTCGAAAAAAATGCAAAAAATGACCCTGTCCCCCCTCTCAACTTCTACAAATCTGAACCTGGTGAGCTGAAATTCGGTGGGGATCTTCAGTTTTAAGTGCAGATTACAGGAAAAATATAGCGAACCTGATCGGTCTACATATTTGCGAAATAGAAGGGAAAGAAATTAAATTTTTTCCAAAAAATTGCAAAAAATGACCCTGTCCCCCCCTCAACTTCTACAAATCTGAACCTGGTGAGCTGAAATTCGGTAGGGATCTTCAGTTTTAAGTGCAGATTACCGGAAAATTATAGCGAACCTCATAGGTCTACATATTTGCGAAATAGAAGGGAAAGAAATTAAATTTTTTCCAAAAAATTGCAAAAAATGACCCTGTCCCCCACCTCAACTCCTAC
Source organism: Leptopilina drosophilae (assembly GCA_032873175.1). Taxonomy (NCBI): domain Eukaryota; kingdom Metazoa; phylum Arthropoda; class Insecta; order Hymenoptera; family Figitidae; genus Leptopilina; species Leptopilina drosophilae. The sequence continues at coordinate 30,273,401 of CM065478.1, forward strand.
GAATCTGAACCTGGTGAGCTGAAATTCGGTAGGGATCTTAAGTTTTAAGTGGAGATTACCGGAAAATTATAGCAAACCTTATAGGTCTACATATTTGCGAAATAGAAGGGAAAGAAATTAAATTTTTTCCAAAAAATTGCAAAAAATGACCCTGTCCCCCACCTCAACTTCTACAAATTTGAACCTGGTGAGCTGAAATTCGGTAGGGATCTTCAGTTTTAAGTGGAGATTACCGGAAAATTATAGCGAACCTTATAGGTCTACATATTTGCGAAATAGAAGGGAAAGAAATTAAATTTTTTCCAAAAAATTGCAAAAAATGACCCTGTCCCCCCCCTCAACTTCTACAAATCTGAACCTGGTGAGCTGAAATTCGGTAGGGATCTTCAGTTTTAAGTGGAGATTACCGGAAAATTATAGCGAACCTTATAGGTCTACATATTTGCGAAATAGAAGGGAAAGAAATTAAATTTTTTCCAAAAAATTGCAAAAAATGACCCTGTCCCCCCCTCAACTTCTACAAATCTGAACCTGGTGAGCTGAAATTCGGTAGGGATCTTCAGTTTTAAGTGCAGATTACCGGAAAATTATAGCGAACCTCATAGGTCTACATATTTGCGAAATAGAAGGGAAAGAAATTAAATTTTTTCCAAAAAATTGCAAAAAATGACCCTGTCCCCCCCCTCAACTTCTACAAATCTGAACCTGGTGAGCTGAAATTCGGTAGGGATCTTCAGTTTTAAGTGGAGATTACCGGAAAATTATAGCAAACCTTATAGGTCTACATATTTGCGAAATAGAAGGGAAAGAAATTAAATTTTTTCCAAAAAATTGCAAAAAATGACCCTGTCCCCCCTTAACTTCTACAAATCTGAACCTGGTGAGCTGAAATTCGATGGGGATCTTCAGTTTTAAGTGCAGATTACCGGAAAATTATAGCAAACCTTATAGGTCTACATATTTGCGAAATAGAAGGGAAAGAAATTAAATTTTTTCCAAAAAATTGCAAAAAATGACCCTGTCCCCCCCTCAACTTCTACAAATCTGAACCTGGTGAGCTGAAATTCGGTAGGGATCTTCAGTTTTAAGTGCAGATTACCGGAAAATTATAGCGAACCTTATAGGTCTACATATTTGCGAAATAGAAGGGAAAGAAATTAAATTTTTTCCAAAAAATTGCAAAAAATGACCCTGTCCCCCACCTCAACTTCTACAAATCTGAACCTGGTGAGCTGAAATTCGGTAGGGATCTTCAGTTTTAAGTGCAGATTACCGGAAAATTATAGCGAACCTCATAGGTCTACATATTTGCGAAATAGAAGGGAAAGAAATTAAATTTTTTCCAAAAAATTGCAAAAAATGACCCTGTACCCCCCCTCAACTTCTACAAATCTGAACCTGGTGAGCTGAAATTCGGTGGGGATCTTCAGTTTTAAGTGCAGATTACAGGAAAATTATAGCAAACCTTATAGGTCTACATATTTGCGAAATAGAAGGGAAAGAAATTAAATTTTTTCCAAAAAATTGCAAAAAATGACCCTGTCCCCCCCTCAACTTCTACAAATCTGAACCTGGTGAGCTGAAATTCGGTAGGGATCTTCAGTTTTAAGTGCAGATTACAGGAAAATTATAGCGAACCTCATAGGTCTACATATTTGCGAAATAGAAGGGAAAGAAATTACATTTGTTCCAAAATCTTGCAAAAAATGGCCCTGTCCCCCCCTCAACTTCTACAAATCTGAACCTGGTGAGCTGAAATTCGGTAGGGATCTTCAGTTTTAAGTGCAGATTACCGGAAAATTATAGCGAACCTCATAGGTCTACATATTTGCGAAATAGAAGGGAAAGAAATTAAATTTTTTCCAAAAAATTGCAAAAAATGACCCTGTCCCCCCCTCAACTTCTACAAATCTGAACCTGGTGAGCTGAAATTCAGCAGGGATCTTCAGTTTTAAGTGCAGATTACCGGAAAATTATAGCGAACCTGATAGGTCTACATATTTGCGAAATAGAAGGGAAAGAATTTAAATTTTTTCGAAAAAATTGCAAAAAATGACCCAGTCCCCCCCTCAACTTCTACAAATCTGAACCTGGTGAGCTGAAATTCGGTAGGGATCTTTAGTTTTAAGTGCACATTACCGGAAAATTATAACGAACTTGATAGGTCTACATATTTGCGAAATAGAAGGGAAAGAATTTAAATTTTTTCGAAAAAATTGCAAAAAATGACCCTGTCCCCCCCTCAACTTCTACAAATCTGAACCTGGTGAGCTGAAATTCGGTAGGGATCTTCAGTTTTAAGTGCAGATTACCGGAAAATTATAGCGAACCTCATAGGTCTACATATTTGCGAAATAGAAGGGAAAGAAATTAAATTTTTTCCAAAAAATTGCAAAAAATGACCCTGTCCCCCCCTCAACTTCTACAAATCTGAACCTGGTGAGCTGAAATTCGGTAGGGATCTTCAGTTTTAAGTGCAGATTACCGGAAAATTATAGCGAACCTCATAGGTCTACATATTTGCGAAATAGAAGGGAAAGAAATTAAATTTTTTCCAAAAAATTGCAAAAAATGACCCTGTCCCCCCCCTCAACTTCTACAAATCTGAACCTGGTGAGCTGAAATTCGGTAGGGATCTTCAGTTTTAAGTGCAGATTACAGTAAAAATAAAGCGAACCTGATAGGTCTACATATTTGCGAAATAGAAGGGAAAGAAATTAAATTTTTTCGAAAAAATTGCAAAAAATGACCCTGTCCCCCACCTCAACTTCTACAAATTTGAACCTGGTGAGCTGAAATTCGGTAGGGATCTTCAGTTTTAAGTGGAGATTACCGGAAAATTATAGCGAACCTCATAGGTCTACATATTTGCGAAATAGAAGGGAAAGAAATTAAATTTTTTCCAAAAAATTGCAAAAAATGACCCTGTACCCCCCCTCAACTTCTACAAATCTGAACCTGGTGAGCTGAAATTCGGTGGGGATCTTCAGTTTTAAGTGCAGATTACAGGAAAATTATAGCAAACCTTATAGGTCTACATATTTGCGAAATAGAAGGGAAAGAAATTAAATTTTTTCCAAAAAATTGCAAAAAATGACCCTGTCCCCCACCTCAACTTCTACAAATCTGAACCTGGTGAGCTGAAATTCGGTGGGGATCTTCAGTTTTAAGTGCAGATTACCGGAAAATTATAGCGAACCTCATAGGTCTACATATTTGCGAAATAGAAGGGAAAGAAATTAATTTTTTTCCAAAAAATTCAAAAAAATTACCAGGTCCCCCCCTCAACTTCTACAAATCTGAACCTGGTGAGCTGAAATTCGGTAGGGATCTTCAGCTTTACGTGCAGATTACCGGAAAATTATAGCGAACTTGATAGGTCTACATATTTGCGAAATAGAAGGGAAAGAAATTAAATTTTTCCAAAAAATTGCAAAAAATGACCCTGTCCCCCCTCAACTTCTACAAATCTGAACCTGGTGAGCTGAAATTCAGTAGGGATCTTCAGTTTTAAGTGCAGATTACCGGAAAATTATAGCGAACCTCATAGGTCTACATATTTGCGAAATAGAAGGGAAAGAAATTAAATTTTTTCCAAAAAATTGCAAAAAATGACCCTGTCCCCCCCCTCAACTTCTACAAATCTGAACCTGGTGAGCTGAAATTCGGTAGGGATCTTCAGTTTTAAGTGCAGATTACAGGAAAAATATAGCGAACCTGATAGGTCTACATATTTGCGAAATAGAAGGGAAAGAAATTAAATTTTTTCGAAAAAATTGCAAAAAATGACCCTGTCCCCCCCTCAACTTCTACAAATCTGAACCTGGTGAGCTGAAATTCGGTGGGGATCTTCAGTTTTAAGTGCAGATTACAGGAAAATTATAGCAAACCTTATAGGTCTACATATTTGCGAAATAGAAGGGAAAGAAATTAAATTTTTTCCAAAAAATTGCAAAAAATGACCCTGTCCCCCCCTCAACTTCTACAAATCTGAACCTGGTGAGCTGAAATTCGGTAGGGATCTTCAGTTTTAAGTGCAGATTACAGGAAAAATATAGCGAACCTGATAGGTCTACATATTTGGGAAATAGAAGGGAAAGAAATTAAATTTTTTCCAAAAAAATTGCAAAAAATGACCCTGTCCCCCCCTCAACTTCTACAAATCTGAACCTGGTGAGCTGAAATTCGGTAGGGATCTTCAGTTTTAAGTGCAGATTACCGGAAAATTATAGCGAACCTGATAGGTCTACATATTTGCGAAATAGAAGGGAAAGAAATTAAATTTTTTCGAAAAAATTGCATAAAATGACACTGTCATCCCCCTCAACTTCTACAAATCTGAACCTGGTGAGCTGAAATTCAGCAGGGATCTTCAGTTTTAAGTGCAGATTACAGGAAAATTATAGCGAACCTGATAGGTCTACATATTTGCGAAATATAAGAGAAATAAATTAAATTTTTTCAAAAAAATTGCAAAAAATGACCCTGTCCCCCCCCTCAACTTCTACAAATCTGAACCTGGTGAGCTGAAATTCGGTAGGGATCTCCAGTTTTAAGTGCAGATTACAGGAAAATTATAGCGAACCTGATAGGTCTACATATTTGCGAAATAGAAGAGAAAGAAATTAAATTTTTTCGAAAAAATTGCAAAAAATGACCCTGTCCCCCCCCTCAACTTCTACAAATCTGAATCAGGTGAGCTGAAATTCGGTAGGGATCTTCAGTTTTAAGTGCAGATTACCGGAAAATTAAAGCGAACCGGATAGGGCTACATATGTGCGAAATAGAAGTGAAAGAAATTAAATTTTTTTCGAAAAAATTGCAAAAAATGACCCTGTCCCCCCCCTCAACTTCTACAAATCTGAACCTGGTGAGCTGAAATTCGGTAGGGATCTTCAGTTTTAAGTGCAGATTACCGGAAAATTATAGCGAACCTCATAGGTCTACATATTTGCGAAATAGAAGGGAAAGAAATTAAATTTTTTCCAAAAAATTGCAAAAAATGACCCTGTCCCCCCCTCAACTTCTACAAATCTGAACCTGGTGAGCTGAAATTCGGTAGGGATCTTCAGTTTTAAGTGCAGATTACAGGAAAATTATAGCGAACCTGATAGGTCTACATATTTGCGAAATAGAAGGGAAAGAATTTAAATTTTTTCGAAAAAATTGCAAAAAATGACCCTGTCCCCCACCTCAACTTCTACAAATCTGAACCTGGTGAGCTGAAATTCGGTAGGGATCTTCAGTTTTAAGTGCAGATTACCGGAAATTTATAGCGAACCTCATAGGTCTACATATTTGCGAAATAGAAGGGAAAGAAATTAAATTTTTTCCAAAAAATTGCAAAAAATGACCCTGTCCACCCCTCAACTTCTACAAATCTGAACCTGGTGAGCTGAAATTCGGTAGGGATCTTCAGTTTTAAGTGCAGATTACAGGAAAATTATAGCGAACCTCATAGGTCTACATATTTGCGAAATAGAAGGGAAAGAAATTAAATTTTTTCCAAAAAATTGCAAAAAATGACCCTGTCCCCCCCTCAACTTCTACAAATCTGAACCTGGTGAGCTGAAATTCGGTAGGGATCTTCAGTTTTAAGTGCAGATTACCGGAAAATTATAGCGAACCTCATAGGTCTACATATTTGCGAAATAGAAGGGAAAGAAATTAAATTTTTTCCAAAAAATTGCAAAAAATGACCCTGTCCCCCCCTCTACTTCTACAAATCTGAACCTGGTGAGCTGAAATTCGGTAAGGATCTTCAGTTTTAAGTGCAGATTACAGGAAAATTATAGCGAACCTGATAGGTCTACATATTTGCGAAATAGAAGGGAAAGAAATTAAATTTTTTCCAAAAAATTGCAAAAAATGACCCTGTCCCCCCCTCAACTTCTACAAATCTGAACCTGGTGAGCTGAAATTCGGTAGGGATCTTCAGTTTTAAGTGCAGATTACCGGAAAATTATAGCGAACCTGATAGGTCTACATATTTGCGAAATAGAAGGGAAAGAAATTAAATTTTTTCCAAAAAATTGCAAAAAATGACCCTGTCCCCCCCTCAACTTCTACAAATCTGAACCTGGTGAGCTGAAATTCGGTAGGGATCTTCAGTTTTAAGTGGAGATTACCGGAAAATTATAGCGAACCTGATAGGTCTACATATTTGCGAAATAGAAGGGAAAGAAATTAAATTTTTTCGAAAAAATTGCAAAAAATGGCCCTGTCCCCCCCCTCAACTTCTACAAATCTGAACCTGGTGAGCTGAAATTCGGTGGGGATCTTCAGTTTTAAGTGCAGATTACAGTAAAAATATAGCGAACCTGATCGGTCTACATATTTGCGAAATAGAAGGGAAAGAATTTAAATTTTTTCGAAAAAAATGCAAAAAATAGCCCTGTCCCCCCCTCAACTTCTACAAATCTGAACCTGGTGAGCAGAAATTCGGTAGGGATCTTCAGTTTTAAGTCCAGATTACAGGAATAATATAGCGAACACAATTGGCCTACATATTTGCGAAATAGAAGGGAAAGAAATTAAATTTTTTCGAAAAAATTGCAAAAAATGACCCTGTCCCCCACCTCAACTTCTACAAATCTGAACCTGGTGAGCTGAAATTCGGTAGGGATCTTCAGTTTTAAGTGCAGATTACCGGAAAATTATAGCGAACCTCATAGGTCTACATATTTGCGAAATAGAAGGGAAAGAAATTAAATTTTTTCCAAAAAATTGCAAAAAATGACCCTGTCCCCCCCTCAACTTCTACAAATCTGAACCTGGTGAGCTGAAATTCGGTAGGGATCTTCAGTTTTAAGTCCAGATTACAGGAATAATATAGCGAACCTGATAGGTCTACATATTTGCGAAATAGAAGGGAAAGAAATTAAATTTTTTCGAAAAAATTGCAAAAAATGACCCTGTCCCCCCCTCAACTTCTACAAATCTGAACCTGGTGAGCTGAAATTCGGTGGGGATCTTCAGTTTTAAGTGCAGATTACAGGAAAAATATAGCGAACCTGATCGGTCTACATATTTGCGAAATAGAAGGGAAAGAATTTAAATTTTTTCGAAAAAAATGCAAAAAATGACCCTGTCCCCCCCTCAACTTCTACAAATCTGAACCTGGTGAGCTGAAATTCGGTAGGGATCTTCAGTTTTAAGTGCAGATTACAGGAAAAATATAGCGAACCTGATAGGTCTACATATTTGCGAAATAGAAGGGAAAGAAATTAAATTTTTTCGAAAAAATTGCAAAAAATGACCCTGTCCCCCCCCTTAACTTCTACAAATCTGAACCTGGTGAGCTGAAATTCAGCAGGGATCTTCAGTTTTAAGTGCAGATTACCGGAAAATTATAGCGAACCTCATAGGTCTACATATTTGCGAAATAGAAGGGAAAGAAATTAAATTTTTTCCAAAAAATTGCAAAAAATGACCCTGTCCCCCCCTCAACTTCTACAAATCTGAACCTGGTGAGCTGAAATTCGGTAGGGATCTTCAGTTTTAAGTGCAGATTACCGGAAAATTATAGCGAACCTCATAGGTCTACATATTTGCGAAATAGAAGGGAAAGAAATTAAATTTTTTCCAAAAAATTGCAAAAAATGACCCTGTCCCCCCCTCAACTTCTACAAATCTGAACCTGGTGAGCTGAAATTCGGTGGGGATCTTCAGTTTTAAGTGCAGATTACAGTAAAAATACAGCGAACCTGATCGGTCTACATATTTGCGAAATAGAAGGGAAAGAATTTAAATTTTTTCGAAAAAATTGCAAAAAATGACCCTGTCCCCCCCTCAACTTCTACAAATCTGAACCTGGTGAGCTGAAATTCGGTAGGGATCTTCAGTTTTAAGTGGAGATTACCGGAAAATTATAGCGAACCTTATAGGTCTACATATTTGCGAAATAGAAGGGAAAGAAATTAAATTTTTTCCAAAAAATTGCAAAAAATGACCCTGTCCCCCCCCCTCAACTTCTACAAATCTGAACCTGGTGAGCTGAAATTCGGTAGGGATCTTCAGTTTTAAGTGGAGATTACCGGAAAATTATAGCGAACCTCATAGGTCTACATATTTGCGAAATAGAAGGGAAAGAAATTAAATTTTTTCCAAAAAATTGCAAAAAATGACCCTGTCCCCCCCTCAACTTCTACAAATCTGAACCTGGTGAGCTGAAATTCGGTAGGGATCTTCAGTTTTAAGTGCAGATTACCGGAAAATTATAGCGAACCTCATAGGTCTACATATTTGCGAAATAGAAGGGAAAGAAATTAAATTTTTTCCAAAAAATTGCAAAAAATGACCCTGTCCCCCCCCTCAACTTCTACAAATCTGAACCTGTTGAGCTGAAATTCGGTGGGGATCTTCAGTTTTACGTGGAGATTACCGGAAAATTATAGCGAACCTGATAGGTCTACATATTTGCGAAATAGAAGGGAAAGAAATTAAATTTTTTCGAAAAAATTGCAAAAAATGACCCTGTCCCCCCCTCAACTTCTACAAATCTGAACCTGTTGAGCTGAAATTCGGTGGGGATCTTCAGTTTTAAGTGCGGATTACAGTAAAAATATAGCGAACCTGATCGGTCTACATATTTGCGAAATAGAAGGGAAAGAAATTAAATTTTTTCCAAAAAATTGCAAAAAATGACCCTGTACCCCCCCTCAACTTCTACAAATCTGAACCTGGTGAGCTGAAATTCGGTAGGGATCTTCAGTTTTAAGTGCAGATTACCGGAAAATTATAGCGAATCTCATAGGTCTACATATTTGCGAAATAGAAGGGAAAGAAATTAAATTTTTTCCAAAAAATTGCAAAAAATGACCCTGTCCCCCCCCTCAACTTCTACAAATCTGAACCTGGTGAGCTGAAATTCGGTGGGGATCTTCAGTTTTAAGTGCAGATTACCGGAAAATTATAGCGAACCTCATAGGTCTACATATTTGCGAAATAGAAGGGAAAGAAATTAAATTTTTTCGAAAAAATTGCAAAAAATGACCCTGTCCCCCCCTCAACTTCTACAAATCTGAACCTGGTGAGCTGAAATTCGGTGGGGATCTTCAGTTTTAAGTGCAGATTACAGGAAAAATATAGCGAATCTGATAGGTCTACATATTTGCGAAATAGAAGGGAAAGAAATTAAATTTTTTCGAAAAAATTGCAAAAAATGACCCTGTCCCCCCCTCAACTTCTACAAATCTGAACCTGGTGAGCTGAAATTCGGTAGGGATCTTCAGTTTTAAGTGCAGATTACAGGAAAAATATAGCGAACCTCATAGGTCCACATATTTGCGAAATAGAAGGGAAAGAAATTAAATTTTTCCAAAAAATTGCAAAAAATGACCCTGTCCCCCCCTCAACTTCTACAAATCTGAACCTGGTGAGCTGAAATTCGGTAGGGATCTTCAGTTTTAAGTGCAGATTACAGGAAAATTATAGCGAACCTGATAGGTCTACATATTTGCGAAATAGAAGGGAAAGAAATTAAATTTTTTCCAAAAAATTGCAAAAAATGACCCTGTCCCCCCCTCAACTTCTACAAATCTGAACCTGGTGAGCTGAAATTCGGTAGGGATCTTCAGTTTTAAGTCCAGATTACAGGAATAATATAGCGAACCTCATAGGTCTACATATTTGCGAAATAGAAGGGAAAGAAATTAAATTTTTTCCAAAAAATTGCAAAAAATGACCCTGTCCCCCCCTCAACTTCTACAAATCTGAACCTGGTGAGCTGAAATTCGGTGGGGATCTTCAGTTTTAAGTGCAGATTACAGTAAAAATACAGCGAACCTGATCGGTCTACATATTTGCGAAATAGAAGGGAAAGAATTTAAATTTTTTCGAAAAAATTGCAAAAAATGACCCTGTCCCCCACCTCAACTTCTACAAATCTGAACCTGGTGAGCTGAAATTCGGTAGGGATCTTCAGTTTTAAGTGCAGATTACCGGAAAATTATAGCGAACCTCATAGGTCTACATATTTGCGAAATAGAAGGGAAAGAAATTAAATTTTTTCCAAAAAATTGCAAAAAATGACCCTGTCCCCCCCTCAACTTCTACAAATCTGAACCTGGTGAGCTGAAATTCGGTAGGGATCTTCAGTTTTAAGTGCAGATTACCGGAAAATTATAGCGAACCTCATAGGTCTACATATTTGCGAAATAGAAGGGAAAGAAATTAAATTTTTTCCAAAAAATTGCAAAAAATGACCCTGTCCCCCCCCTCAACTTCTACAAATCTGAACCTGGTGAGCTGAAATTCGGTAGGGATCTTCAGTTTTAAGTGGAGATTACCGGAAAATTATAGCGAACCTCATAGGTCTACATATTTGCGAAATAGAAGGGAAAGAAATTAAATTTTTTCCAAAAAATTGCAAAAAATGACCCTGTCCCCCCCTCAACTTCTACAAATCTGAACCTGGTGAGCTGAAATTCGGTGGGGATCTTCAGTTTTAAGTGCAGATTACAGTAAAAATACAGCGAACCTGATCGGTCTACATATTTGCGAAATAGAAGGGAAAGAAATTAAATTTTTTCGAAAAAATTGCAAAAAATGACCCTGTCCCCCCCTCAACTTCTACAAATCTGAACCTGGTGAGCTGAAATTCGGTAGGGATCTTCAGTTTTAAGTGGAGATTACCGGAAAATTATAGCGAACCTTATAGGTCTACATAATTGCGAAATAGAAGGGAAAGAATTTAAATTTTTTCGAAAAAATTGCAAAAAATGACCCTGTCCCCCACCTCAACTTCTACAAATTTGAACCTGGTGAGCTGAAATTCGGTAGGGATCTTCAGTTTTAAGTGGAGATTACCGGAAAATTATAGCAAACCTTATAGGTCTACATATTTGCGAAATAGAAGGGAAAGAAATTAAATTTTTTCCAAAAAATTGCAAAAAATGACCCTGTCCCCCCCTCAACTTCTACAAATCTGAACCTGGTGAGCTGAAATTCGGTGGGGATCTTCAGTTTTAAGTGCAGATTACAGTAAAAATACAGCGAACCTGATCGGTCTACATATTTGCGAAATAGAAGGGAAAGAATTTAAATTTTTTCCAAAAAATTGCAAAAAATGACCCTGTCCCCCACCTCAACTTCTACAAATCTGAACCTGGTGAGCTGAAATTCGGTAGGGATCTTCAGTTTTAAGTGCAGATTACCGGAAAATTATAGCAAACCTTATAGGTCTACATATTTGCGAAATAGAAGGGAAAGAAATTAAATTTTTTCCAAAAAATTGCAAAAAATGACCCTGTCCCCCCCCTCAACTTCTACAAATCTGAACCTGGTGAGCTGAAATTCGGTGGGGATCTTCAGTTTTAAGTGCAGATTACCGGAAAATTATAGCGAACCTCATAGGTCTACATATTTGCGAAATAGAAGGGAAAGAAATTAAATTTTTTCCAAAAAATTGCAAAAAATGACCCTGTCCCCCCCTCAACTTCTACAAATCTGAACCTGGTGAGCTGAAATTCGGTGGGGATCTTCAGTTTTAAGTGCAGATTACAGGAAAATTATAGCGAAACTGATAGGTCTACATATTTGCGAAATAGAAGGGAAAGAAATTAATTTTTTTCTCAAAAAATTGCAAAAAATGACCCTGTCCCCCCCTCAACTTCTACAAATCTGAACCTGGTGAGCTGAAATTCGGTGGGGATCTTCAGTTTTAAGTGCAGATTACAGTAAAAATATAGCGAACCTGATAGGTCTACATATTTGCGAAATAGAAGGGAAAGAATTTAAATTTTTTCGAAAAAATTGCAAAAAATGACCCTGTCCCCCCCTCAACTTCTACAAATCTGAACCTGGTGAGCTGAAATTCGGTGGGGATCTTCAGTTTTAAGTGCAGATTACAGGAAAAATATAGCGAATCTGATAGGTCTACATATTTGCGAAATAGAAGGGAAAGAAATTAAATTTTTTCGAAAAAATTGCAAAAAATGACCCTGTCCCCCCCCTCAACTTCTACAAATCTGAACCTGGTGAGCTGAAATTCGGTAGGGATCTTCAGTTTTAAGTGCAGATTACCGGAAAATTATAGCGAACCTCATAGGTCTACATATTTGCGAAATAGAAGGGAAAGAAATTAAATTTTTTCCAAAAAATTGCAAAAAATGACCCTGTCCCCCCCTCAACTTCTACAAATCTGAACCTGGTGAGCTGAAATTCGGTAGGGATCTTCAGTTTTAAGTGCAGATTACCGGAAAATTATAGCGAACCTCATAGGTCTACATATTTGCGAAATAGAAGGGAAAGAAATTAAATTTTTTCCAAAAAATTGCAAAAAATGACCCTGTCCCCCCCTCAACTTCTACAAATCTGAACCTGGTGAGCTGAAATTTTGTTGGGATCTTCAGTTTTAAGTGCAGATTACAGTAAAAATACAGCGAACCTGATAGGTCTACATATTTGCGAAATAGAAGGGAAAGAAATTAAATTTTTTCGAAAAAATTGCAAAAAATGACCATGTCCCCCCCTCAACTTCTACAAATTTGAACCTGGTGAGCTGAAATTCGGTAGGGATCTTCAGTTTTAAGTGGAGATTACCGGAAAATTATAGCAAACCTTATAGGTCTACATATTTGCGAAATAGAAGGGAAAGAAATTAAATTTTTTCCAAAAAATTGCAAAAAATGACCCTGTCCCCCCCTCAACTTCTACAAATCTGAACCTGGTGAGCTGAAATTCGGTGGGGATCTTCAGTTTTAAGTGCAGATTACAGGAAAAATATAGCGAATCTGATAGGTCTACATTTTTCGAAATAGAAGGGAAAGAAATTAAATTTTTTCCAAAAACTTGCAAAAAATGACCCTGTCCCCCCCTCAACTTCTACAAATCTGAACCTGGTGAGCTGAAATTCGGTAGGGATCTTCAGTTTTAAGTGCAGATTACAGGAAAATTATAGCGAACCTCATAGGTCTACATATTTGCGAAATAGAAGGGAAAGAAATTAAATTTTTTCCAAAAAATTGCAAAAAATGACCCTGTCCCCCCCCTCAACTTCTACAAATCTGAACCTGTTGAGCTGAAATTCGGTGGGGATCTTCAGTTTTACGTGCACATTACAGGAAAAATATAGCGAACCTGATTGTCCCACATATTTGCGAAATAGAAGGGAAAGAAATTAAATTTTTTCGAAAAAATTGCAAAAAATGACCCTGTCCCCCCCTCAACTTCTACAAATCTGAACCTGGTGAGCTGAAATTCGGTAGGGATCTTCAGTTTTAAGTGCAGATTACAGGAAAAATATAGCGAACCTGATCGGTCTACATATTTGCGAAATAGAAGGGAAAGAAATTAAATTTTTTCCAAAAAATTGCAAAAAATGACCCTGTACCCCCCCTCAACTTCTACAAATCTGAACCTGGTGAGCTGAAATTCTGTAGGGATCTTCAGTTTTAAGTGGAGATTACCGGAAAATTATAGCGAACCTGATAGGTCTACATATTTGCGAAATAGAAGGGAAAGAAATTAAATTTTTTCCAAAAAAATTGCAAAAAATGACCCTGTCCCCCCCCTCAACTTCTACAAATCTGAACCTGGTGAGCTGAAATTCGGTAGGGATCTTCAGTTTTAAGTGCAGATTACCGGAAAATTATAGCGAACCTCATAGGTCTACATATTTGCGAAATAGAAGGGAAAGAAATTAAATTTTTCCAAAAAATTGCAAAAAATGACCCTGTCCCCCCCTCAACTTCTACAAATATGAACCTGGTGACCTGAAATTCGGTGGGGGATCTTTAGTTTTAAGTGCAGATTACAGGAAAAATATAGCGAACCTGATAGGCCTACATATTTGCGAAATAGAAGGGAAAGAAATTAAATTTTTTCGAAAAAATTGCAAAAAATGACCCTGTCCCCCACCTCAACTTCTACAAATTTGAACCTGGTGAGCTGAAATTCGGTAGGGATCTTCAGTTTTAAGTGGAGATTACCGGAAAATTATAGCGAACACGATTGGCCCACATATTTGCGAAATAAAAGGGAAAGAAATTAAATTTTTTCGAAAAAAATGCAAAAAATGGCCCTGTCCCCCCCTTAACTTCTGCAAATCTGAACCTGGTGAGCTGAAATTCGGTAGGGATCTTCAGTTTTAAGTGCAGATTACCGGAAAATTATAGCCAACCTTATATGTATACATATTTGAGATATATAAGGTAAAGAAATTAAATTTTTTCCAAAAAATTGCAAAAAATGACCCTGTCCCCCCCTCAACTTCTACAAATCTGAACCTGGTGAGCTGAAATTCGGTAGGGATCTTCAGTTTTAAGTGCAGATTACAGGAAAAATATAGCGAACCTGATCGGTCTACATATTTGCGAAATAGAAGGGAAAGAAATTAAATTTTTTCCAAAAAATTGCAAAAAATGACCCTGTCCCCCCCTCAACTTCTACAAATCTGAACCTGGTGAGCTGAAATTCGGTAGGGATCTTCAGTTTTAAGTCCAGATTACAGGAATAATATAGCGAACACGATTGGCCTACATATTTGCGAAATAAAAGGGAAAGAAATTAAATTTTTTCGAAAAAAATGCAAAAAATGGCCCTGTCCCCCCCCTCAACTTCTACAAATCTGAACCTGGTGAGCTGAAATTCGATGGGGATCTTCAGTTTTAAGTGCAGATTACCGGAAAATTATAGCCAACCTTATAGGTCTACATATTTGCGAAATAGAAGGGAAAGAAATTAAATTTTTTCCAAAAAATTGCAAAAAATGACCCTGTCCCCCCCTCAACTTCTACAAATCTGAACCTGGTGAGCTGAAATTCGGTAGGGATCTTCAGTTTTAAGTGCAGATTACAGGAAAAATATAGCGAACCTGATCGGTCTACATATTTGTGAAATAGAAGGGATAGAATTTAATATTTTTACAAAAAATTGCAAAAAATGACCATGTCCCCCCCTCAACTTCTACAAATCTGAACCTGGTGAGCTGAAATTCGGTAGGGATCTTCAGTTTTAAGTGCAGATTACCGGAAAATTATAGCGAACCTGATAGGTCTACATATATGCGAAATAGAAGGGAAAGAAATTAAATTTTTTCGAAAAAATTGCAAAAAATGACCCTGTCCCCCCCCTCAACTTCTACAAATCTGAATCTGGTGAGCTGAAATTCGGTGGGGATCTTCAGTTTTAAGTGCAGATTACAGGAAAAATATAGCGAATCTGATAGGTCTACATATTTGCGAAATAGAAGGGAAAGAAATTAAATTTTTTCGAAAAAATTGCAAAAAATGACCCTGTCCCCCCCTCAACTTCTACAAATCTTAACCTGGTGAGCTGAAATTCGGTAGGGATCTTCAGTTTTAAGTGCAGATTACAGGAAAATTATAGCGAACCTGATAGGTCTACATATTTGCGAAATAGAAGGGAAAGAAATTAAATTTTTTCGAAAAAAATGCAAAAAATGTCCCTGTCCCCCCCTCAACTTCTACAAATCTGAACCTGGTGAGCTAAAATTCGGTAAGGATCTTCAGTTTTAAGTGCAGATTACAGTAAAAATATAGCGAACCTCATAGGTCTACATATTTGCGAAATAGAAGGGAAAGAAATTAAATTTTTTCCAAAAAATTGCAAAAAATGACCCTGTCCCCCCCTCAACTTCTACAAATCTGAACCTGGTGAGCTGAAATTCGGTGGGGATCTTCAGTTTTAAGTGCAGATTACAGTAAAAATATAGCGAACCTGATCGGTCTACATATTTGCGAAATAGAAGGGAAAGAAATTAAATTTTTTCCAAAAAATTGCAAAAAATGACCCTGTACCCCCCCTCAACTTCTACAAATCTGAACCTGGTGAGCTGAAATTCTGTAGGGATCTTCAGTTTTAAGTGGAGATTACCGGAAAATTATAGCGAACCTGATAGGTCTACATATTTGCGAAATAGAAGGGAAAGAAATTAAATTTTTTCGAAAAAATTGCAAAAAATGACCCTGTCCCCCCCTCAACTTCTACAAATCTGAACCTGGTGAGCTGAAATTCGGTGGGGATCTTCAGTTTTAAGTGCAGATTACAGGAAAAATATAGCGAACCTGATAGGTCTACATATTTGCGAAATAGAAGGGAAAGAAATTAAATTTTTTCGAAAAAATTGCAAAAAATGACCCTGTCCCCCCCTCAACTTCTACAAATCTGAACCTGGTGAGCTGAAATTCGGTAGGGATCTTCAGTTTTAAGTGCAGATTACCGGAAAATTATAGCGAACCTCATAGGTCTACATATTTGCGAAATAGAAGGGAAAGAAATTAAATTTTTTCGAAAAATTGCAAAAAAATGACCCTGTCCCCCCCCTCAACTTCTACAAATCTGAACCTGGTGAGCTGAAATTCGGTAGGGATCTTCAGTTTTAAGTGCAGATTACAGGAAAAATATAGCGAACACGATTGGCCTACATATTTGCGAAATAGAAGGGAAAGAAATTAAATTTTTTCGAAAAAATTGCAAAAAATGACCCTGTCCCCCCCTCAACTTCTACAAATCTGAACCTGGTGAGCTGAAATTCGGTAGGGATCTTCAGTTTTAAGTGCAGATTACAGAAAATTATAGCGAACCTGATAGGTCTACATACTTGCGAAATAGAAGAGAAAGAAATTAAATTTTTTCGAAAAAATTGCAAAAAATGACCCTGTCCCCCCCCTCAACTTCTACAAATCTGAACCTGGTGAGCTGAAATTCGGTAGGGATCTTTAGTTTTAAGTGCAGATTACAGGAAAATTATAGCGAACCTGATAGGTCTACATATTTGCGAAATAGAAGGGAAAGAAATTAAATTTTTTCCAAAAAATTGCAAAAAATGACCCTGTCCCCCCCTCAACTTCTACAAATCTGAACCTGGTGAGCTGAAATTCGGTAGGGATCTTCAGTTTTAAGTGCAGATTACCGGAAAATTATAGCGAATCTCATAGGTCTACATATTTGCGAAATAGTAGGGAAAGAAATTAAATTTTTTCCAAAAAATTGCAAAAAATGACCCTGTCCCCCCCCCTCAACTTCTACAAATCTGAACCTGGTGAGCTGAAATTCGGTAGGGATCTTCAGCTTTACGTGCAGATTACAGGAAAAATATAGCGAACCTGATAGGTCTACATATTTGCGAAATAGAAGGGCAAGAAATTAAATTTTTTCGAAAAAATTGCAAAAAATAACCCTGTCCCCCCCTCAACTTCTACAAATCTGAACCTGGTGAGCTGAAATTCGGTAGGGATCTTCAGTTTTAAGTCCAGATTACAGGAATAATATAGCGAACACAATTGGCCTACATATTTGCGAAATAGAAGGGAAAGAAATTAAATTTTTTCGAAAAAATTGCAAAAAATGACCATGTCCCCCCCTCAACTTCTACAAATTTGAACCTGGTGAGCTGAAATTCGGTAGGGATCTTCAGTTTTAAGTGCAGATTACAGGAAAATTATAGCGAACCTGATAGGCCTACATATTTGCGAAATAGAAGGGAAAGAAATTAAATTTTTTCGAAAAAAATTACAAAAAATGACCCTGTCCCCCACCTCAACTTCTACAAATCTGAACCTGGTGATCTGAAATTCGGTAGGGATCTTCAGTTTTAAGTTCAGATTACCGGAAATTTATAGCGAACCTCATAGGTCTACATATTTGCGAAATAGAAGGGAAAGAAATTAAATTTTTTCAAAAAAATTGCAAAAAATGACCCTGTCCCCCCCCCCCCTCAACTTCTACAAATCTGAACCTGGTGAGCTGAAATTCCGTAGGGATCTTCAGTTTTAAGTGCAGATTACCGGAAAATTATAGCGAACCTGATAGGTCTACATATTTGCGAAATAGAAGGGAAAGAAATTAAATTTTTTCCTAAAAAGTGCAAAAAATGACCCTGTCCCCCCCTCAACTTCTACAAATCTGAACCTGGTGAGCTGAAATTCGGTGGGGATCTTCAGTTTTACGTGCAGATTACAGGAAAATTATAGCGAACCTGATAGGCCTACATATTTGCGAAATAGAAGGGAAAGAAATTAAATTTTTTTGAAAAAATTGCAAAAAATGACCCTATCCCCCCCCTAACTTCTACAAATCTGAACCTTGTGAGCTGAAATTCGGTAGGGATCTTCAGTTTTAAGTGCAGATTACAGGAAAAATATAGCGAACCTGATAGGCCTACATATTTGCGAATTAGAAGAGAAAGAATTTAAATTTTTTTGAAAAAATTGCAAAAAATGACACTGTCTCCCCCCTCAACTTCTACAAATCTGAACCTGGTGAGCTGAAATTCAGCAGGGATCTTCAGTTTTAAGTGCAGATTACCGGAAAATTATAGCGAACCTGATAGGTCTACATATTTGCGAAATAGAAGGGAAAGAAATTAAATTTTTTCGAAAAAATTGCAAAAAATGGCCCTGTCCCCCCCTCAACTTCTACAAATCTGAACCTGGTGAGCTGAAATTCGGTAGGGATCTTCAGTTTTAAGTGCAGATTACCGGAAAATTATAGCGAACTTCATAGGTCTACATATTTGCGAAATAGAAGGGAAAGAAATTAAATTTTTTCCAAAAAATTGCAAAAAATGACCCTGTCCCCCTCTCAACTTCTACAAATCTGAACCTGGTGAGCTGAAATTCGGTGGGGATCTTCAGTTTTAAGTGCAGATTACAGAAAAAATATAGCAAACACGATCGGTCTACATATTTGCGAAATAGAAGGGAAAGAAATTAAATTTTTTCGAAAAAATTGCAAAAAAAGACCCTGCCCCCCCCCTAAACTTCTAGAAATCTGAACCTGGTGAGCTGAAATTCGGTGGGGATCTTCAGTTTTAAGTGCAGATTACAGGAAAAATATAGCGAACCTGATCGGTCTACATATTTGCGAAATAGAAGGGAAAGAAATTAAATTTTTTCGAAAAAATTGCAAAAAATGACCCTGTCCCCCCCCTCAACTTCTACAAATCTGAACCTGGTGAGCTGAAATTCAGCAGGGATCTTTAGTTTTAAGTGCAGATTACAGGAAAAATATAGCGAACCTGATAGGCCTACATATTTGCGAAATAGAAGGGAAAGAAATTAAATTTTTTCGAAAAAATTGCAAAAAATGACCCTATCCCCCCCCCTAACTTCTACAAATCTGAACCTTGTGAGCTGAAATTCGGTAGGGATCTTCAGTTTTAAGTGCAGATTACAGGAAAAATATAGCGAACCTGATAGGCCTACATATTTGCGAATTAGAAGAGAAAGAAAATTAAATTTTTTTCGAAAAAATTGCAAAAAATGACCCTGTCCCCCCCCTCAACTTCTACAAATCTGAACCTGGTGAGCTGAAATTCGGTAGGGATCTTCAGTTTTAAAGTGCAGATTTACCGGAAAATTATAGCGAACCTGATAGGTCTACATATTTGCGAAATAGAAGGGAAAGAAATTAAATTTTTTCGAAAAAAAAAATTGCAAAAAATGAATCTGTCCCCCTCTCAACTTCTACAAATCTGAACCTGGTGAGCTGAAATTCGGTGGGGATCTTCAGTTTTAAGTGCAGATTACAGTAAAAATACAGCGAACCTGATCGGTCTACATATTTGCGAAATAGAAGGGAAAAAAATTAAATTTTTTTGAAAAAATTGCAAAAATTGAACCTGTCCCCCCTCAACTTCTACAAAGCTAAACCTGGTGAGCTGAAATTTGGTAGGGATCTTTAGTATTAAGTGCAGATTACAGGAAAATTATAGCGAACCTGATAGTTCTACATATTTGCGAAATAGAAGGAAAAGAAATTAAATTATTTTGATATAATTGCAAAAAATGACACTGTCCCCCCTTAACTTCTACAAATCTCAACCTGGTGAGCTGAAATTCGGGAGGGATCTTCAGTTTTAACGTGCAGATTACACCGGAAAAATTATAGCGAACACGATAGGTCTACATATTTGCGAAATAGAAGGGAAAGAAATTAAATATTTTTTTTCCAAAAAATTGCAAAAAATGACCCTGTCCCCCCCCCCTCAACTTCTACAAATCTGAACCTGGTGAGCTGAAATTCGTAGGGATCTTCAGTTTTACGAGTGCAGATTACAGAAAAAATATAGCGAACAGAATTGGCCTTCATATTTGCGAAATAGAAGGGAAAGAAATTAAATTTTTTCGAAAAAATTGCAAAAAATGAACCTGTCTCCCCCCTTAACTTCTACAAATCTGAACCTGGTGAGCTGAAATTCAGCAGGGATCTTTAGTTTTAAGTGCAGATTACAGGAAAAATATAGCGAACCTGATAGGCCTACATATTTGCGAAATAGAAGGGAAAGAAATTAAATTTTTTCGAAAAAATTGCAAAAAATGACACTGTCTCCCCCCTCAACTTCTACAAATCTGAACCTGGTGAGCTAAATTCAGCAGGGATCTTCAGTTTTACGTGCAGATTACCGTAAAATTATAGCTAACCTGATAGGTCTACATATTTGCGAAATAGAAGGGAAAGAATTTAAATTTTTTTGAAAAAATTGCAAAAAATGACCCTGTCCCCCCCTCAACTTCCACAAATCTGAACCTGGAGAGCTGAAATTCAGCAGGGATCTTCAGTTTTACGTGCAGATTACCGGAAAATTATAGCGAACCTGATAGGTCTACATATTTGCGAAATAGAAGGGAAAGAAATTAAATTTTTTAGAAAAAATTGCAAAAAATGACCCTTCCCCCCCTCAACTTCTACAAATCTGAACCTGGTGAGCTGAAATTCGGTGGGGATCTTCAGTTTTACGTGCAGTTTACAGGAAAAATATAGCGATCCTGATAGGTCTACATATTTGCGAAATAGAAGGGAAAGAAATTAAATTTTTTCGAAAAAATTGCAAAAATGACCCTGTCCCCCCCCATAACTTCTACAAATATCAACCTGGTGAGCTGAAATTCGGTAGGGATCTTCAGTTTTAAGTGCAGATTACCGGAAAAAATATAGCGAACCTGATTGGTCTACATATTTGCGAAATAGAAGGGAAAGAAATTAAATTTTTTCGAAAAAATTGCAAAAAATGACCCTGTCCCCCCCTCAACTTCTACAAATCTGAACCTGGTGAGCTGAAATTCGGTAGGGATCTTCAGTTTTAAGTGCAGATTACCGGAAAATTATAGCAAACCTCATAGGTCTACATATTTGCGAAATAGAAGGGAATGAAATTAAATTTTTTCCAAAAAAATTGCAAAAAATGACCCTGTCCCCCCCCTCAACTTCTACAAATCTGAACCTGGTGAGCTGAAATTCGGTGGGGATCTTCAGTTTTAAGTGCAGATTACCGGAAAATTATAGCGAACCTGATAGGCCTACATATTTGCGAAATAGAAGGGAAAGAAATTAAATTTTTTCGAAAAAATTGCAAAAAATGACCCTGTCCCCCCTCAACTTCTACAAATCTGAACCTGGTGAGCTGAAATTCGGTAGGGATCTTCAGTTTTAAGTGCAGATTACAGGAAAAATATAGCGAATCTGATAGGTCTACATATTTGCGAAATAGAAGGGAAAGAAATTAAATTTTTTCGAAAAAATTGCAAAAAATGACCCTGTCCCCCCCTCAACTTCTACAAATCTGAACCTGGTGAGCTGAAATTCGGTAGGGATCTTCAGTTTTAAGTCCAGATTACAGGAATAATATAGCGAACACGATTGGCCTACATATTTGCGAAATAAAAGGGAAAGAAATTAAATTTTTTCGAAAAAAATGCAAAAAATGGCCCTGTCCCCCCCCCTCAACTTCTACAAATCTGAACCTGGTGAGCTGAAATTCAGCAGGGATCTTCAGTTTTAAGTGCGGATTACAGTAAAAATATAGCGAAACTGATCGGTCTACATATTTGCGAAATAGAAGGGAAAGAATTTAAATTTTTTCGAAAAAATTGCAAAAAATGACCCCGTCCCCCCCCTCAACTTCTACAAAATCTGTAACCTGGTGAGCTGAAATTCAGTAGGGATCTTCAGTTTTAAGTGCAGATTACCGGAAAAATTATAGCGAACCTGATAGGCCTACATATATTGCGAAATAGAAGGGAAAGAATTTAAATTTTTTCGAAAAAATTGCAAAAAATGACCCTGTCCCCCCCCTCAACTTCTACAAATCTGAACCTGTTGAGCTGAAATTCGGTGGGGATCTTCAGTTTTAAGTGCGGATTACAGTAAAAATATAGCGAACCTGATCGGTCTACATATTTGCGAAATAGAAGGGAAAGAAATTAAATTTTTTTTGAAAAAATTGCAAAAAATGACCCGGTACCCCCCCTCAACTTCTACAAATCTGAACCTGGTGAGCTGAAATTCGATGGGGATCTTCAGTTTTAAGTGCAGATTACGGGAAAAATATAGCGAACCTCATAGGCCTACATATTTGCGAAATAGAAGGGAAAGAAATTAAATTTTTTCCAAAAAAAATTGCAAAAAATGACCCTGTCCCCCCCTCAACTTCTACAAAATCTGAACCTGGTGAGCTGAAATTCGGTGGGGATCTTCAGTTTAAAGTGCAGATTACAGGAAAATTATAGCGAACCTGATAGGTCTACATATTTGCGAAATAGAAGGGAAAGAATTAAATTTTTTCCAAAAAAAAATTGCAAAAAATGCCCCTGTCCCCCCCCTCAACTTCTACAAATCTGAACCTGGTGAGCTGAAATTCGGTAGGGATCTTCAGTTTAAGTGCAGATTACCGGAAAATTATAGCGAACCTGATAGGTCTACTACATATTTGCGAAATAGAAGGGAAAGAAATTAAATTTTTTTTTCCAAAAAATTGCAAAAAAATGACCCTGTCCCCCCCTCAAACTTCTAC